>CM040123.1:29121606-29447617 GCA_022559845.1 Amorphophallus konjac | reverse complement strand
TCTGGTATCATACATCTGCTACTCCTCGTCAGGAAGGAAGAGGATAGTATCGTCTGCATATTGAAGATGGGTGATACTGGTATTAGACTGGCCTACCTGGAAACCTCTGATGACTCTTGTCGCCTCGACTCTCAGCCACAACCTACTCAAAATGTGAACTACCAACACGAAGAGGAGAGGAGATAGGGGGTCTCCCTACCGAAGCCCTCTCCCACTAGGAAAGTAAGGGGAGGGCTGCCCATTAATAAGGACAAAAAAGGAAGCAGAAGAGATGCACTCTCATATCCACCTGATCCAAATCTGGTGAAACCCCATCTTTTGTAAGACCTTAAGAAGACAATTCCAATTAATCCTGTCATAAGCCTTCTCAAAGTCCGACTTAAGGACCACACCCCTCTTCCTTTGTTGCTTCATACCATACAAACACTCATGAGCAAGAAAAAAATTCTCCCGGATATGTCTTCCCCTGATGAAATCCCCCTGAAAATCACAAATCAATCCTCCAATGGCCCCATGTAGCCTCCTAACTAGCACCTTAGAAAAAAAATTCTAAGTGCTATTTAACATGCTAATGGGTCTAAAATCTGAAAAATCATGAGCATCATTTTTTTAGGAATCAAAATCAAGAGGGTTTTGTTAATACCTCTCAAATGTGCCTTGCCTTCCTGAAACTCTTGCACTGCATCAAAGAGGTCCTACTTGATAATGTCCCAACAATGCTGAAAGAACACCACGGGGAAACCGTCTGGCCCAGGCGCCCTGTTCCCTACAAGGGAAAAGACCGCATGTGTGATCTCCTCTTCTAGGAAGGGGGTCGTCAGAGCCTCATTCTCTGTAGAAGAGAGAAGTGGTAGCAAATCATCTGCAAAATCCGGCCTGCTCCTCTGCTCTTCGGTGAAGAGCCTGGTGTAGAAGTCTATGGTGTGACGTCTAATGTCTTCCTCCCTCTGGAAATGCTCGTCCCCAACTTGAACAGAAGCAATGTGGTTCGTCCTCCTCCTTCCCGAGGCAATCCTGTGAAAATAAGTTGTGTTCTTGTCACCTTCTTGAAGTCACTTCTCTCTGGATCTTTGCTTCCAATAAATCTCTTCCCTGGCGAGAATCTCATCAAACTCTGCACGAAGAGACTCCTCTCCTTGCCCTGTCTGCAACATCCAACAAACCTGCCTCCTCCAACTGATCTAGAGTCTTGAGCTGGAGAAGAATCCTGTCCTTTTCCTGCTTGCCGGGAAGCCTTTTGACAGCACCTTATCTTTTGAGCACAAGGGCTAAGTGATTCATTTTCCTAATCAGAGTGGCCATAAAAGATCCACGGGGCCTAAACCCCTGCCACGCCCTCCTGACTGTGTCCAAAAAATCTACCTCTCTAAGCCAAAACTTCTCAAATCTAAAAGCCTACCTCCTCACATGACCTCGACTGGTCATCAAGAGGATAGGCTTATGATCAGAGATCGGCCTAGCCAAGCAAGATACTTGCACGTGCGGGAAGCAGTCCTCCCAGTCCGAGGACACCAGGAATCTGTCAAGTCTGGAACAAGAAGGAGACTCCCTCAAATTGGACCAGGTGAACTGAGCATTCACCAATCCAATGTCAATGAGGACCACCTGCTAGATGAAGTCATAGAAGTCCTCAGTCTCCCCTGAGTGAGAATGAGCTTCAGTCCTCTCCGACGCTGACAAGACTGCATTGAAGTCTCCACCCACATACCAAGGGTGACCAGAAGAAAGGTGATAAGCAAGAAGCTCCTGCCAGAGAAGACTCTTCCCTTCCCTGGTTTGGAGGCCGTAGATCCCAGAGAAGTCCCAAGAAAAATCGTCTCTCATAGCGAACTGAAGAGAGATAGCCCACCGATCAACCTGCCTCCCCTCCTCCACCTCCTCCACCTCAAAGGGGTTCCACAGCACCATGATCCCGCCAACCCTACCCACCACCAGAGAGACCACCCCCTTCGAAAGTCTACTCCCACCTATCTCCCTCATCAGCGCCACCCCGTCCCCTTCACACTTAGTTCATGTAAGCAAAGGATACCAACCTTCCACCTCCTCACCATCCTCCTCTTGTCACCCCCACCTAGACCCCTTACGTTTTATGAGATGATCCTCATTAAGAGTGATGAGTGAACCCCTTTGCTCCCTCCTGCTCCTCACCCTCCACCTCTTCCTCTACACCACCCCTCTCAGCCTTCAAAATGGACTTCTCTTTCTTAGCCTCCCTCGCCAAAGCTGCCCGCTATCTCTTCTGGATCAATATAAGAGATCCCCTTATGCCCTTTTCCACCCTCTTATATGAGACACCCAGCTTCCCCGCCAGATCTTTGAAGTGGTCCTCCATCAACCTCTCCACTTCACCCATCAAAACCTTCCCCTCCTCCTTGCCCGAAATGCAGCCCCCCTCCACTAGGTACCCTACCTAGAAGGAGTACCATGGATGTCTTCCGCGGCCGGCCAGTGGAGGAGGCCCGCAACATCCACTGGGAGGATATTGCCGATCACGTCTGCAGCCTCACCTTCCACCTTTGCAAGATCGTCTGGAGCCATCAGCCTTGGTAGCCTGGCCTCCTTGATGGCTCCCAAATCCAACGCGACGGGGTCTAGGGACAGCACCCAAGAGAGCACAAGGTCCGGCAGGGGGTCAAACCCCTCATATGGTTTCCCTTGACCACCGCCAAGTCTAGACGGAGCCCACACCAGGCCCTCTCTGAGATCTACACAATCCTGCACCACCGGAGTACCAGGGACATGTAGACAAGACTGAGCCGCTGCCTACAGTCGCTCTCCAGCATCCATTCCCCTCCACGGGCGAGCAAGAGGGAGCGACTGCCCACAAGGGACGACCCCCCCCCCCCCGATAGTCGGCGTCGATGGGGATGCTGCCCAGGAAGGTCGGGCATCGCATGCTCTACCTCTATTCCAGAACAGCAAACTGGCAATGATGAGACAGGGTCCGCCGGAGAGTAGCAGACCCCTTATCTCCTTCCTCGTACGCTTGAGGGTCATCCACGGCCACCTCCTTACCTTTCCCCACTCCAGCCTCAGTAAACCAGCCAGCTGGCGTCGGAGGGGGGCCAATGTCCACCGGCCGGCCGAACACCTAAGATCCCTGCAGCGAAGGGGGACGGAGCGCTTCTTGCACAGTCAGGCGGGGGAGAGGAACAGTCCCGTGTCCCGTGGAAGCAGTATCGGGTAAGTTGCGGGTAAGGCCCGCTCCGTTACCTGACGCCACGAACCCAACATCTAACCTGTGAGCCAGCACCACATACCCCCTGCCGAGCATGGTCCAACCGACCCAGGGATGGCCCAACGATGCAGTCGATTCAAATTTGAATCGGGCTTTATCCGTATATCTTCAACCTCCCGACGCCTACATTGTACATCCGCCTGAGAGAGTAGCACCGATAAAGCCCCCTCCACCACCCAAAGCCTGACCACGACCACCGCCCCGTCGAGGACGACAGAAAGCACTGCCGGGATGGCCAAAGGACTAGCCACCAGGATCGAGGCCACCACACACGTCCTTGAGCTCAACGGAAAGAGTTCTAGGGACCCGGCCTCCACCCTACCAAAGCCCCATGCCAAGAACCCCAGTCCCGCCTCATCGCAAGGAGGAGTGGAAGCCTCTCAAAGGCGACTCGGACGCTAGACACCGGCAGATTAAGGAAGGTTCCCTTGCCCTCCAACCACCGTTGGATGCAAAACAAGGCCCCGCGTGTCGCCAAGCAGCCCACGGCCACTAACCTCTCCACCACCACCACCTCCTCCTCTGCCACCGCCAAAAAGGATGAAGAGGTGACCCTTCTGACAACCCAGCCTCCCCCTGTCGCCTCGACCAGCCTTGACTGGACAACGGCAGCCTCCGTCGAGCCTTCAAGCAACGAAACGCAAAGGCACCGCCACAACCACTCATGCTTGTCAACAAGGAGCTCCGCCGAGATCTAGCCGACGTCGGCCCAACGATTACTATCGGGCTTCACCGACGGTGCACCCCTGACAACCTCCATGAATGTCGCGCGGCCCAGAGATCCGCCAGACTAACCTGCGGTCCCCGACACACTACAGAAGCGTCGGATGTGGCCTCTACGGCCACAGTTGAAACACATGGGGACAACGCCACCCGACCGACCCCCACGGCGACGAACACCCCGGCCAGAGCCTGGCTCCGATGGGCAGCGGTGACCCATGGCCACAAGCCCAGATATCGGAACCCCAGAGCTTCTCTCTCTAGGAAGGCTAGAGAGAGAATAGCATTACAATATTTATTAAGCTTGTGAGTTATACCATGAAACTTTGAGAAAGAATAATTGAGAAACACCTTTGATGTGCGACTATTGTATTAGAAAATCAGTTTGATTTTATGCCTAATAGATATACTACATAAGCCATTTTCTTGTTACGGTAGTTAGTCGAGAAGTATAAAGAGATGACGATAGATTTATATATATTTTTTTTTTTATTTGGAGGTGTATGATGGAGTATTAAGAGAGCTGATTTCGTGGACATTGGGAAAGAAAGAGTTTCTCAAGGATATGTGATTCAAGATATGTATGAAGGTGCTATTACTAGTATAAGAACTATTGCTAGAGAGACTTGTGAATTTCTTGTTACTAAAGGTTTACATTAAGGTTCTGCATTAAGTCTACCTCTTTACCTTGGTTATGGATAAAGTAACAAAAAAATTGCATGATGATATCTCTTAATGTATACTATTTGCAGATGATATTATTTTAATTGATAAAAATATTAATGGTTTAAATATTAAATTAGAACGTTGGCGGCATGTCTTGGAGTCTCAAGGTTTAAGAATTAGGAGTAAGTATAATTTATGCACTATAATTTTAGTAATGAGAGAGTGACACAGGAAGACATAGTTCTAATTGATGGACAAAGCATTCCTAAGAGTAGTAGTTTTTTTTTACTAGATAAGTTTTTTTTTAACGGGGAGGGGCAACCGGGTAATGATCTTGGGATCTCTCCCTTGCAATGGGGGAGGATGTCCACTCCGCCATTGGCGGGGGACAAGAGTAGTAGTTTTTGGTATCTAGGGTCTATTATTCAAGAGAATGGGGAGATATATGATCATGTTACACACATGATTAAGACAGGTTGGTTAAAATAAAGAATCGCATCAGGAGTCCTTTGCGATCATCGTATATCTGTGAAAGGAAGTTTTAGACCTAGTTTGTTATATGGTACCGAGTGTTGGGCATTAAGAAATGAACTCATTCACAAAATGTGTGTGGCAGAGATGAAGATGTTGAAATGGATGTGTGATAAAACTAAGAAAGATAAGATTAGGGATGAGTGCATCCGACTTGGATGTATCCCCAATTGATGGTAACATGAGGGAAAATAGGATCAGATGGTTTGGACATGTACACCATCGCTCTAACTCAGCACCAGTTAAAAGATGTGACTAAATATTAGTGGATGCTAGAAAAAGAGTTCGTGGAAGGTCTAAAATGAGATGATGTGATGTTATTAGAAGAGACATTGGCTTCTTGAGTTTAAATATGAATATAGCACTTGATAGAATTCGTTGGCAGAATAGGATTTATATAGCCGACCCCAAATAATGAGACAAGGCTCTAATGATGATGGGTTAGTTACACTACAATAAGGTCTTGTTATGAGACAAGGCTCTGATGATGATGGGTTAGTTACACTACAATAAGGTCTTGTACATAGCTCATCAAATTCACAAACTGTCAAACTACACGGGAGAAAATGGTTTTGCAATAGATCGTAGAGGAGGAAATTTTCTTACATTAATGACCTGATGGATCTATGTCTAATGTGGTCTAAGACAGAGGGTAATTCTCCATTTGGACCCAGTGCAATGTATTGCCCTGCAGTCTTTATATGGGCACATAAAGATAATACTCTTGGGTTATTCATTTCAAAATCTTGCTTGGAATGTTATCAAATGTTATCATCATTGTCCAACAAAGAAGGCAAAATAGACAGAAGCATCAGCAAACAAAATCAGTGAAAGCAGGCAAATGAAATTTTACCAAAACAATTATCTTCATCCAGCAAGAAAACTGAAAGATATAGAATTGTGAATAGATATGTATATAAAAGGAGAAGTTTCTAACTTGACCAGATAAGTATTAGTGTAGTAACAAACAACATCCAATTTTCCCCTAGAAAAGACTCTTAGCTGTTAAAAAGAAATGGAGTGAGTTTCATAGGAAGAATAATACCCTTGAATCCTTGATTACTTCTTCAAACTGTATGTCCTTAACTAATTTTTCATGGGTTTCTATCTATATTAATCTTAAATCCATAGGATTATCACACGGTTCAACAGATTATTGAATATCTGAAGCCACTCTCTCTCTTTTTTTCTGAAACCAGAACTTTGAATCCATATGAAATAACATTCATGAATAGTGGTGACTAAAAATTGATAAGTTGGTGATCAAAAAATTGATAAGTTTATCAACATTAAAAATGAAACATTAGTGAATGTTATGACGTGCAAATGATGAAATGCTCAAGTAAAAGCGGAAAGATTGTGCTAGCTGAATTCTTAAGTCAAGACAAGTATTACTATTTGTCAGTAACTCAAATTTGCCCCTTGCAAGGTCCATGTGCGGAAAGATTGTGCTAGCTGAATTCTTAAGTCAAGACAAGTATTACTATTTGTCAGTTAGCTCATAAAGGAAGGCTCACAATCAAGAGTCATACCCATAGTGCAGGTCTCTAATCCCCATTGTACTGGTGTATGATGGGTCATCCACCTCTGGAATGTAAGGAGGTTTCTTCTTCATTGCGATATTCTTGAACTGTGGATCACTGTTAGGCCAGAACCATACAATCTTGTTCTGCTCAAGACTCGGATACACAGTTGCACAAGCCTTCTTGAAAGTGTGCATCTGCATGGCATTCAAGAAGCTTATTAGAGTAAAAGATAGAAATATTTAAAATCATAAGACTCTTTGCTCAAACACCTAAAGGTTATAAATAAACACTATCCTTAAAATGGAAGTACATGAAAGAATCACACGTGCTTAATTAAGAACGAGGAGAGAGTGGTCAGCTTGTAGAGAGAGCAGTTTGGCCTCATATTTTCCATTTTTTTCCAAAACAAGGAGAGAATACAAGTGACCCAAAGATATAAATGCAGAATTTGGATGGGGGGCGAGGGGGAAGGAATTGGTGGCAAAGCAACTCAAATTTGCCCCTTGCAAGGTCCATGTCATTGTGAATTGATGACACCAACGTACAAGATTTCAATAACCATGTACGAACACAAATCAGTCAAACATCATGTCAGAGAACAAGTTGTTAGATTTATCCCATGAGGTGGCCTGAATAAAATGGGTCTCTTGGGTTATTTTAATGTTGCCTAGTAGTACGAGGATATATCTCCAAGTTGTGATAAGGTAGAGGTTTTTTTTTCAATAGGAGTCTCGAGGGATGTGAGCCCGGGGTTTTATGGCGATGGTACAAAAAAAGGGGTAAGACTCGAACTCGGGTGGCCCAATAAATCGCTCAGCTCTAAGTACCACTCTGCTAGATTCCCCGTTATCAAAAAAAAAAAGTCGTCTTGGTCCCTCTCTCTTAAGTGAATGCACTTGGGTTGCCCATCAAACACCAAGGATCAAGAGAAGTGTAGCGAGAGAAGGCCATGGGCTCACCCGGTCCGGTGTAGACCTTGGTCGTGCTCCAGGCTGCTCCAACGTGGTCGTGGGGATCTTATCCGCACTGTGCGTCCTCCACCGACTGAGCGATGGATTCAGGTACACTTCCGTGTATGAAATCCAACACAAGTAACTACATAGGGAACACTAAACCACGAAATGGGCAGAAGATGGGTGTGCCCGAAACATCCCATCCGAAATGTTTGCCCCCGATGTGCAGGTCACTTTCGTTTCTTCAAGATTAAAAAAAAAAAGAAAAAGGAAATGGAGCAAAGGAGATTGCGAAAGCGCTCACCAATACCTTTGAATTCTTACCAGAAACCTCAATTTTTTTTGTTTTATATGAGACAGACAAGAGAAGCAAATAAACGATTCTCCAGAGCCGAGAAAGAATCGAAAGAGCCATTACGGAAATACGGCCATACCGGTGAGCCATCGGCCGGCGCCTGAGGGATATACTTGCAGCTCCCGGCGCCGTCGAAGCACCAGCCATGGTAGACACACTGCAGGCGGCCCCACTGGTCGATCCGCCCCTCGGAGAGCGGGGCCAGCCGGTGGGGGCAGCTGTCCTCGAACACCTGCCACCTCCCCTCCGCCCTGTCCCACCACACCACCACGTCCAGCCCCAGCACCTTCTTCGCGTGGGGCGCCCGCTTGTCGAGGTCACACACGGGCGCCACCGGGTACCACTGAGAGCGCCAGTCGAACACCTCCCCTCCGTCCCGCGCGTCCCCCTCTTCCTCCACTCCCACGTCCCCCTCCGCCGCCACCGAGCGGGCGTCAAAGTCGACGAGCGCCGGGGTGGAGACGGCGGGGGAGGTGGAGCGGAGCTTGCGGTGGGCGCCCACCCTGCGGCGGCGAATGGGGAGGAGGGGAGAGCAGGGGTGATGCAGCCGGGGGAGGAGAGAGGTGGGCGTGGGGGTGGGCGTCCTGGGGAGGAGAGTGGAAAGGCGAAGGGCTTCCATGGCGGGGGAGAAGCTGGGGGAGTGTGGGCGGTGACCAGCAGCGTGCGAGGAGCGGGCCAAGGCGGAGGGGGAGGTGTGGGGAGGGATATCCCTCTGCTCATTGGAGGACAGCACGACAAGTGGCGGCCTCTCTAACCGCCGTTCCGTGTGCTTCAATCGTTATCCATGAAAAGGAAACTTTTTGACAATACGGGTAGGGATAGTCCGCGACCCAAGACCTTGTGCTGGTTTGACATACCTGTCGTTACCGTTACCCAAAGTTGGTACGGTCGATGTGTGTGTTACACATGTGGTACGGAAGAAAGTCAGACATTGTGATTTCTCGGTAGAAGCGACACCATAACGGTACGGCTGCTAAACGTATCGGTCCGTCGGTACCAATAGTATCGCACCGTATCATCGACAACTTGATATATGCGATCCGATCAAACCCTAATTCAACTTGTTGAATATTTTCCCTTCTCCCCCGTGCTCATTTTTCGACATTGGTCAGTGTCGAGTCCCCTCCCGTTATCAGGGCTAGTGCCCGTTGCAAAAAAATATTAATAACTAGATATTAATAACAAAACAAGCCTACGAGAAGAGGTGAAATGGAGTGTTGAGTAAAAAATATAAGTTTAAGTTTAAGTAGTGCTTAAAATAGAGTATTCATATAAGAAATAAATCAAGATAATTATATAAGAAAAATATTAGAATTTAATATCATCTAAAAAATAGTTGTTGGAGTATTTAATATCCTGCTCTGGCACGGATGGTGATCCAGAATTCCCCACATTACAGACTCTTTAGCCTAAAAAACCACTCTCTCTTTTGGGACATTAAAGCAGAATCATTCATGTACAGGATTAGGAAGATTAAATTTTAGCTATTAAAGAATTAAATATAATTTTAAAAATTAATTGCATATTCAAATATGAAAGATCAATGGAATAAAAAATCAAGAAATAATGTGAGGTTAAGGACATTAAAGTAGAATCAATCGTGCACATGATTTAGGAAGATTAAAATATAGTTATTAAGGAATTAAATATAATTTCAAGAATCAATTAAATATTCAAAATTTATTGTAGACGACATGTTTAAGGGCAAATCATAGTTTTGAAAACAAGATTAGGAATTTAAAATACAGATCTTGATAAAATTCATTAATCGTGTCAGATCGCGGTCTTCTCAGACGACGCGTTCTGAGCGAGTAAACAAGAGTCGTAGTCGCCTCGTACGACAAGATCTAGACGAGAAATAGGATATCGCGGTCAGTCATGCGACGGCGTTCAGAATATGTCCTATGTGTCGGTCGCGTTCCAAGTTCGGAAAACAAAAACTCGTTAAAAACTTCCGTTACTCCGATATCTCATGCTTTGATAACTAAATTGATAGTGATTTCAAGATCAGGAAGAACAGAATATGCATAGAATCGAAGTACTCGTGCAACTAAACATGTGCTTAGGTTTAATTAGGTTTAGGTTGAGAGAACACCTACCTATTTGATGACCAAAGGAAAAAGAAGAAGAACACAAAGAACTCACACGATCGACCTCTCCTCCTTCAATCGCTGCAGTATGTAACATATTATTTGCATGTTGAATTGTTGATTTTAACTATTATTAAATTAGTAACATATGGGCATAATTTTCAGATCAACAAATAGTACAGAGCAATTCAAGAGAAGCATCTCCTAGTATTTGACCAAATGGAGTTGATTTGCGCCGCTTCCATGTCGAGAGGAGATTTGGCTGCCAGTAATAAAGGCACATACTATTTTGACACACGTAGTGATGGAGATGAGGAACAATGGGTTGGCGACGATGATTCAAGGTTGGATTTTTAAGTGAATAGTATATTAAATGACTATGAAACACCTGAAAATATTCAACAACCGTCACAAATGACAACTCCTAATACTGAGGTAACCAGGGATCCTCCCCTGCACCCACGAACATTCCCTCTAGTAATGTTAATAGAAAGAGGAGACGGGTTTCATAGGGTAACGACGATTCAGTTGACAAGTTGGTAACCCTAGGTCATGAGAGGTTAACATTGACTCGAGAGATGCTACAAGTACAGAAGAAAGCCTCTTGGTGTTTGCACACCCCCCGTCCCTCCTGTTGGGTTCCATCCACCTCCGGTGTTCTTCTGTCGGTGCCCATCTCTGACGCCCGTGGCCCTTCTCAAGATCCTGTCAATGCCTCCTTCTCCGGTTCACCTCCGGCGCCGGTTGCGGCCCATCATGGGTCTTCCGGCGATGCTCCTCCGACCATCGACAAGGGTGCTCCGGCGAGGCCAGCTACATAAGTCTGGAGGGCCGTTTCTAGGCTTGTTCACCTCCCGAGTAACTGCCTTGGCGATCACAATGCTGGCCCCATTTTGCCAACCGTCGCATCTATTGCTGAAGAGGCACATGATGGGGCTGCTAATATTGTTATTATTTTGCCACCAATTAATGATGAAATTATTGCTGGCTCAGGTGGCAATCGTTCAGATATTTCAGGTGGCGTTTCTCCTCTTCAACCTCCTCACGTAAGTTGTACCATGCCTGTGCATGGCTCTGTTCATGCGGTTCCAAGTTCCCCTTATTTTGCAGCTCCAGAGTCTACATCGACACCTGCAGATGTGCTCGACTCCCCTCTCAACTCTGTAGCTGATCCTGCACATACTGCCCCGATTTCTTCCAATCCCATGACCTCTCTTAATCCGCTTCGCTCTCAATGGTGACGGTTTCCTCTCTGCCTACTGAAGCTCGGCATCTGCCCTCGGGGGTGACTAGCGAGGCCTCTCGACGCTCCCAGCGACGCTCTTACTCTACTAGCTCTTTTCGGGATTGTGACGTCTGATGGATGCTAAAATACCCCTGTTTTAAAAATCTGAAATTTAATTAAAATAATTGAATTTTTAATTGAGATAAATGAATTTCAAAATTTAATATTTAATTCCTTAGTAAATAGAACTAGTGAAATTTTGACTACCTTATAAAAATCTGAAAAAATGGTAAAATGGTAAAGAATGATTTATGTAACAACTTTATCTTCTGTGTTCGACCCAATAAAAATCCGTAATGAGGTCTAATTAGTGGATTAAGCCTAAAAGTGCACACTAATCTAACCTTAACTTAAAACGCGAAATTAGAGCTTAATACTCAACCTAATGACCCCAAATTCTTTTAGAAATTTAATTAGAACTTATTTAAATTTATTAGAAATTATTTATATTTATTTGAATTAATGGAAATTTATTCAAAATTAATTAGATTAATTTTTTAATAAATAGAATAAGTCACATTTCGACTATTTTATAAAAATTCATGTTTCAAAACTCTTGTTTTATGACCCTAGTATGTATATTAAGAACCCTAGAGCATGTGGTTAAGATCCCAACCCATTTAGACCCCAAATGGATGAGTTCTTGCGTTTTCCGGAAGCCACGTTCAGTTCTGGAAGTGCAGGGGTCGACCCATGGGGTAGACCCATGCTGCCCAGTGTGGGGGTCGACCCAATGGGTCGACCCATCACCGAGGTAGGCTCCTGGAGTTCCAGGGGTCGACCCAATGGGTCGACCCATGCCTGGAATTTTTCCAGGGGTCGACCCAATGGGTCGACCCACGTGCTGTATGACCCGGTAAAGTTGTATTTTGACCCGAGGATCGATCCGGACCATTAGGGGATCGACCCATTCAACTTAGTCCAATTGAAAACTACATTTTTGAGGAACCAATGACCTATTCATGTAACCCTATGATTTCAATTTACATTGGTCCCTACATGCAAACCTAGTGTAAAAACATGCCGTTTATCATCTCCATTTAACGCATACAATGGTTAAATAGAAACCCACATAATTAGTGGTTAATTGTGTAACTAAATTTCTGTTAATGCATACTATTTCACTCCTGTGCGAGCTTGTTCTTTACCTTATCATCTTGAATCAGCTTGTTGGCAAATTGTCTTAATGCAAATGATAATAGATAATCCTTGGTATATGAACTTGGTAATTAGGATTAAGCTAATTGTTAAGTTGCTGAATAGTCATTATTACCCCAGTAGAATGGATTGCTTACACATCTGAACGGTACACTGTCAGCCGTTCTTTATTGACCTCGTGGACTAAGTTTTGGTCCAATTCTTGTAATGCGGCCCAAAGTGACCGTATAGCCGAGTTTTTGTTTTAGTGAATCCAAGGACAAGTTAGTCCTTAAATCTCATGCTTGTGACAGAAATTCCTCTGATTAATTGGCCATTTAACTTGACTGAATGTCTAGACAATCGTGGGATCTTGTATCCAATAAATCGATGCCAACGCACCGTAGGGGCCCGGTCTGGTCCTGGGGAGAGCGCCCGAAAGTTAGTGAGCCCATGGGATGTTAATGACATGGTGAGGCATTGCACCGAGTGCATGACTAGCTTGTTACGTCTATGACATGAAGAAAATCTCTTGTTACTCTTGTTACTTGATCATGCTTGAAATGATGTTTAAAATACTTGCTTGTTGGCCAATTCCCTATTACTATCTCCTGTTGTAAATTCTTGTACTTGTTATCTTGTTATCTCTTGTCATCGTTATATTTCTTGACCCTGCAAGATCTTTGTATTACGCTGTTTTATTGCATCGTCTTTTATTTCCTTTATTTAGCATGGCATATGAAAAATGTAATTTACTTGTTAATCACTTAAACTATGCCTGATGATAGAGTATAATTCCTACTGAGCTTCTTGCTCACCCCTACTTCCAATCCTTTTCAGGTAATGCGGTAACGGTACGTTGCAAATGGGAATCGGATCAGTGTGATCGAGTGAACTCGGAACCTAGAGTTTGGAGTCTGTCTTTTTACCTTCTTGAGTCTAGCTAGTGTCGTGAGTCTGGTTATTTCTTTTTATTTTCCTCCTTTAATTGAATCCTATATTGTAAGAGTGGGTCAAAATTATACTTTTAAATATTAATAAGAGCTCGTATTTTCAATACGTGTGTTTATGGCCTCCTTGTGTTTAATTGTGGTTGTTTATCTTCCGCTCTTGTTATCATGACTGTTAACTGCCACGTTCCGAGCATCGCTTCCCGCTGCTGTCGGTTCGGGGCGTGACAGAGGTGGTATCAGAGCCTCCTTGCCTGAGTCCTTGGATTTTGTCCAAGAGTATAGGTTACCCTAAGTCTTAAGACCCGTGTCATCTCTTGTCACCTGGTGAGATTGGGTAGTATCGTGGGTTAAGTAATAAAAATATGCAAGATTGCGTTGTGTTACGCGTAAGGGTAATGAAAAGTTAACCATATAACTATTTTGCAGGTCTCTAAGTCTTTATTAAAATGAAACCGAGTGGTTCCATGGGTAAGCTAAGATTCGGTTCCGCTAGAGGCTGGCGAGTCCGTCGTAAGGAAACCCGACGTAATAAGAAGAAGAAGAGCAATATTACGCAAAAGAAATGTTTATACTGTCACAAACTTGGTCATCTCGCGAAGGAGTGCTGGCGAAGGAGCGGAGCGTGTCTGCGTTGCGGAGATCAGGATCATAAAATGGCTAACTGTCCTAAGTTACTTCCACAAGCAAAACTACAAGAAGAATCGGAACCAACTTCTATCGGATGAAGAATTATATATGGTATCGTTCTCTTTTATCCCTAGCTATAGCTAATTTCTTTCGTCATTAATTGTATAATTAACATGTTATTTTGATAAATAATAGCTAATTTCTTTCGTCATTAATTGTATAATTAACATGTTATTTTGATAAATAAGATCATCTTAGTTCAAACATTCACATAATTGGTAATACCCGGTGAATTTGGGGACCAAATTCCTTTAAGTGGGGGAGGATGTAATACCCCGATTTTAAAAATCTGAAATTTAATTGAAATAATTGAATTTTTAATTGAGATAAATGAATTTCGGAATTTAATATTTAATTCCTTAGTAAATAGAACTAGTGAAATTTCGACTACCTTATAAAATCTGAAAAATGATAAAATGGTAAAGAATGATTTATGTAACAACTTTGTCTTCTGTGTTCGACCCAATAAAAATCCGTAATGAGGTCTAATTAGTGGATTAAGCCTAAAAGTGCACACTTATCTAACCTTAACTTAAAACGCGAAATTAGAGCTTAATACTCAACATAATGACCCCAAATTCTTTTAAAAATTTAATTAGAACTTATTTGAATTTATTAGAAATTATTTGTATTTATTTGAATTAATGAGAATTTATTCAAAATTAATTAGATTAATTCTTTAATAAATAGAATAAGTCACATTTCGACTATTTTATAAAAATCCATAAAAATCATATTCTTGTGTAATCCATTTCGTTTAACAATCTTGTCTTCTACGACTAAGCCTAATAAAATCATTAACTAGGCCTAATCAGTGGGTTAAGTCCAATTTTCACACCTACCTAACCCAAATTCGTGTTCATTGTTAACCTCATCTTAAAACATCAAATTAGAGCTTAATACTCAACCAAATGAGCTCAAATCAGAGGCAAATGAAAGGCCACGATCTAAGGATCAATAGCCCTCTATCAATCGAACCAAAACCTAACCCTAGCACATGGTGGCGGCCGAGTTTTGTTGAAGTCAACCTTGGCGGCGCCGTTTTCCAACACCACCTTGCGTGGTCGATTTCTCCCAGCTCCGAAGTCTCCAGAAGCTCTATGAGCTATCAAAATAAAACTCTACATGTCTATTTTCATTTGGTAGCTGTGGTGTTCGCAGAGGTTTCAGATCTAGAGAGATCTTGGGAGTTTAATTAGTGGCGACGTGTCGATGTTCGTTCTTCCTCCTTTCTTCCTCCTTTCTTCTTTGATTGAGGTAGGTTCTCTCAGGCTCAAATTGCAAGTAATATATCAAAATGATCAGTATCGAAGTAGCTTTCATTTGGCGTAAGAAGCCCCAAATTTCATTGAGCATATTTAGAGAATTTTGGATCGAAGTAAGAGCATGTCTAGGCTTGATTTATGCTATGTTCTTTTGAGTCAAAGCATGATTTCGGGCTGATTTTGAGTTGCATATCTTGATTCCCATATAACATATCATACATGGATGGAATCAGCATCAAAGTAACTTTCTTTTGATATAAGAAGCCCCAAATTTCGTTGTATATATTGAGAGAATCTTACGATTTAGTAGAAGCATGTCAAGAATTATGTTTTCATGTGTTCATCATAGATAGGTTGTGATTCAATTGATTTCTGTTGAAATTCGTGTTTCAAAACTCTTGTTTTATGACCCTAGTATGTATATTAAGAACCCTAGAGCATGTGGTTAAGATCTCAACCCATTTAGACCCCAAATGGATGAGTTCTTGCGTTTTCCGGAAGCCACGTTCAGTTTTAGAAGTGCAGGGGTCGACCCATGGGGTCGACCCATGCTGCCCAGTGTGGGAGTCGACCCATCACCGAGGCAGGCTCCTGGAGTTCCAGGGGTCGACCCAATGGGTCGACCCATGCCTGGAATTTTTCCAGGGGTCGACCCAATGGGTCGACCCACGTGCTGTATGACCCGGTAAAGTTGTATTTTGACCCGAGGATCGATCCGGACCATTAGGGGATCGACCCATTCAACTTAGTCCAATTGAAAACTACATTTTTGAGGAACCAATGACCTATTCATGTAACCCTATGATTTCAATTTACATTGGTCCCTACATGCAAACCTAGTGTAAAAACATGCCGTTTATCATCTCCATTTAACGCATACAATGGTTAAATAGAAACCCACATAATTAGTGGTTAATTGTGTAATTAAATTTCTGTTAATGCATGCTATTTCACTCCTGTGCGAGCTTGTTCTTTACCTTATCATCTTGAATCAGCTTGTTGGCAAATTGTCTTAATGCAAATGATAATAGATAATCCTTGGTATATGAACTTGGTAATTAGGATTAAGCTAATTGTTAAGTTGCTGAATAGTCATTATTACCCCAGTAGAATGGATTGCTTACACACCTGAACGGTACACTGTCAGCCGTTCTTTATTGACCTCGTGGACTAAGTTTTGGTCCAATTCTTGTAATGCGGCCCAAAGTGACCGTATAACCGAGTTTTTGTTTTAGTGAATCCAAGGACAAGTTAGTCCTTAAATCTCATGCTTGTGACAGAAATTCCTCTGATTAATTGGCCATTTAACTTGACTGAATGTCTAGACAATCGTGGGATCTTGTATCCAATAAATCGATGCCAACGCACCGTAGGGGCCCGGTCTGGTCCTGGGGAGAGCGCCCGAAAGTTAGTGAGCCCATGGGATGTTAATGACATGGTGAGGCATTGCACCGAGTGCATGACTAGCTTGTTACGTCTATGACATGAAGAAAATCTCTTGTTACTCTTGTTACTTGATCATGCTTGAAATGATGTTTAAAATACTTGCTTGTTGGCCAATTCCCTATTACTATCTCCTGTTGTAAATTCTTGTACTTGTTATCTTGTTATCTCTTGTCATCGTTATATTTCTTGACCCTGCAAGATCTTTGTATTACGCTGTTTTATTGCATCGTCTTTTATTTCCTTTATTTAGCATGGCATATGAAAAATATAATTTACTTGTTAATCACTTAAACTATGCCTGATGATAGAGTATAATTCCTACTGAGCTTCTTGCTCACCCCTACTTCCAATCCTTTTCAGGTAATGCTGTAACGGTACGTTGCAAATGGGAATCGGATCAGTGTGATCGAGTGAACTCGGAACCTAGAGTTTGGAGTCTGTCTTTTTACCTTCTTGAGTCTAGCTAGTGTCGTGAGTCTGGTTATTTCTTTTTTATTTTTCCTCCTTTAATTGAATCCTATATTGTAAGAGTGGGTCAAAATTATACTTTTAAATATTAATAAGATCTCGTATTTTCAATACGTGTGTTTATGGCCTCCTTGTGTTTAATTGTTGTTGTTTATCTTCCGCTCTTGTTATCATGACTGTTAACTGCCACGTTCCGAGCATCGCTTCCCGCTGCTGTCGGTTCGGGGCGTGACAGATGCCCTCACTTCAGTTCTGCTTGCTACCTAGTTCGTGGACTGCGTGACTTGGCCGGCTTGCTTGCTGTTCGTTTATGCTTCGTTCCTTGTTGGGCATGTTCGGCCGTGCCCCTTCTTGTTGTATCTTGCCCTTTGTCTATTTTACTTTGGGCTTAGACATTGTGCTGTATTGGCCCTCTTGTCATCCTTGACAAGGTGTTCTCCCTCC
Organism: Amorphophallus konjac; assembly: GCA_022559845.1. Taxonomy (NCBI): domain Eukaryota; kingdom Viridiplantae; phylum Streptophyta; class Magnoliopsida; order Alismatales; family Araceae; genus Amorphophallus; species Amorphophallus konjac. The sequence goes on along the minus strand of CM040123.1, from coordinate 29,429,853 downwards.
CCCGGACCCTGCTCGTCTCTTGTATCCCCCCATGTTGTGTTCCTTTTCTTTCTGCACTTATTAATAGAAAATCGCTTGTCTGGTGGTTGGGGTGGCACGTCTTGTCCTTTCCGCAATGAAAGGATGAAAGGATGAATGGACTCCCTCGTCTCTCACCTTGCAAGTATTACCTTTCAGTTAAAAAAAATTATAGAAGAAAGTTATTCCGTCAATGGATGAGTTTATTGATATGCTTATCAAGTTGTCTGGACCTCCTCGGCAAGATTTGTATAGAGCTATTGAGAGGAAATTATAAATAGAAGAGATGTGCTGACCACATGGGTCATCATCCTTGGAACCCAATTCTCCTGTTGAGTTTTGTTTGGGCGACGCCCCCCCCCCCCCCCCCCCCCGAACTTTTGACCGATGAACCAAAATGATTTACTGACGCGGCGGCGACGTAGAAATAGATCGACGGCAACTCCGGAATACGAACGGAACTGGATAGGATGCTACCTCGCGCAGCTCGGCCTCACGCCGAACGTTCTCACACCGGGCGACACTCGGATCTCAAAAATGAGAAAGGAGGGAAGGGAGATGAACAAAGGGGCAAAGGCTCCTTCAACTCAATTCTTTCATTCATATAACATATCTCTCGTAGCACACCTTTGGCCTCTTTATATAGGAAGAGCCAACGCATAAAAAAACCTTAAGACTCTACTTATTTGTATATATATCCTAGCCTAACAAGACAACCCCACCAACCAACTTAAAGACTTTGTGGGTTTTAACCAAATAAAATATAAAAATTACACACATGGTATTTTGACTTAGACTAGCCTAATAAGACGAAAATAAAAATACATGTAGGGATACATGTATACATACACACAAATACAGATACTCGATACGTAATATACCACCGTAGGGATAGGCCGAGTCTTCAGGAAGGATCTCCGAGCCATAAGCTCGGTGTCGGGACAGTGCGGCGTCGGCTCCCAGTAGTGGGCCTAGTAGTGGACCCGGTGTCCCCACCAACCCTCCCGGGGCGGCTGGAACTTGACTCCGTCGAGTAAGGGGGGACACTGCTGTGATAGTGCTCCAACAGATCTGGATCGACGCTCTGGTGTGGACGCACTTTTTCCACCCGATGTGCTCTCGTTGGTCTATTCGTTTATTGGGGTGCGTGGGCGTGTCAGTCACCGAAGTGACGATTTATTCGGGCTCCGAAGAGCCCATGGTGCGCTCGACCTGACTTCGTCAGACGATTGTGTGGTTCGTGTCGGGACTGAATCCCGTCGCGCCATAAAGGCCTCGACGTCATTTACATCCCCCATATGAGGGAACACCCTTGATTAATTGCTGAAATTAGGGGCCCTGCGGTCGAAAAGAATAATACTAATTGCGCGAGAAAGAGACAGGAGAAAATCACACCAAAGTACGTATTAGGATGCGAGCCACTGGCCATGTCGGTCACTTGTGGACCTTTTCATACTCGGACACGGGTCCGTGATGGAAATGCGATGGAAAACCAGGGCGAATCCGTCCAAATGTCTACCGCATGCACGGCAATTTTAATAACGACCTGGAAGGGCCCGATGTCGAGAAACGGATCCGGTCTAGTTGGAGTGTTGGCCCAAGGTCAGGTCGGGGCTTGGCCATGTCGGGTGGATTCCCGAGACTCGGGCCCGGCTTGAGAGGGCGGCATTATTGTTCCTTTCGCGTCGGGTCACGGGGAGAGATGGGACTACAATGTGGACCCTAGCATTTTTTTTATCTGGGGTTTTAATTATGTGTTCCTCCCTTTCCTTTCGCTGCCTATTACCTCTTTGTGCGTTTATTCCGAATGATTTCCCTTCTTTTTATTTATTGCTATTGTTATTATTTTCTTATCCCCTCCCCCCTTTTTATTGTCATTACAACTGCTACACATTTGGGGCCCTTCAATCAACATAACTTTTATTAATTCATCCATTATTGTTGTTATCATTGCCATGCTATGCATATATATATATATATAGCATACCGGCGAAAGGAGATGGAGTGTGCCGGCGAAGGAAGAATAGGGGCGTACCGGTGAAGGAAGTGTGCCGGCGAAGGGTAGATAAGGTGGGGGGGAAGTGGGCCGCTGGGTGCTAAAGGGTGTGTGCCGTTGGGGAATGGGTGCCGCTGAAGGGGCCAAAGGTGGTGTACCGGCGAAGGAGGGCGGAGGTGTGCCGGCGAAGGGTTGGAGCTGTGTGCCGCTGAAGGGCTTAAGGAGGGTGTACCGCTGGAGGCCAAAAAGGGGCGTACCGCTGAAGGCGGTTTGGGGTTGGAAATGTTAAGGGGGATGATGAGGGTGTACCGCTGGGGGGTGATGAGGGTGTACCGCTGGGGGGTGATGAGGGTGTACCGTTGGAGGCCAAAAAGGGGCGTACCGCTGGGGGTTAAAAGGGGTGTACCGGTGAAGGATAAAACGGAGGGTGGTCGGAGTGTAACGATGAAGGTTGGAACAAGGGTGGAGGTGAAAGCCCACTCTTCTATTATTGGTTTTAAGGCTTTTCTTTTCTTCTTTTCTTAATTTGCGCGTAGTTTTGCATAAACTTCTTCTTTTCTTCGCTTCATTCTGTTTGGACTCTTCTCACCAATCGGACGTTCGGTCTACCGTGTCGTTGATCGGTTCAGTTCTCATGCTACCGGCGGTGGCCTGATTAATTGGAAGGTTCTATCGTTAATCGTTCCATGCGTTTGTTGCTTCATTTTGCCTTTTTTAACATTTTTGTTATTTTCTGACGAAAATTCGGCAGCACCTCCCCTCTACCCGAGCGTAAGGGAGGTAAAGGGAACGCGCCCACATGGAGTGACGGAACCCGACAACTGGAGGTGGGCGCCCGGAGGCGGCAACACCTTTATAGAACCCCGGAAAACAGGAAGAAAAAACGATGAACGGGAGGCTTCTAATACTGGACGGGGTGGACGGGGGATTGGCCAAGGCGTACCGGCCAAGGATGAGCATAGGGTGTGCCGGGCTAGGAAGGCTAAGGGCGTACCGCTGAGGCACAAAAGGGGGAGGTGCACCGCTAAGGGCTGTTATGGGGTGTACCGGCCAAGGGACGAAAGAGTGTGCCGCTGAGGGCCACTATGGGTGTACCGGCCAAGGGCCGGAGGGGTTAAGTGTGTGGACTGGGAAGGTTGCAGGTTATTCAGGAAATGAAGAAGGGTTAAAGGCCAAGGGTAGGCTGCTGGTAGTTGGGTGTGCAGGAGGAGAAGGAGGCTCTCTCTCTCTTCAAGTAGATGGGCACAATTGAGGGCCACAAAAAAAGGGGCAAAGAGCCCATGAGATCAAGGATCATACGGGAGGAATCACATCGCTACGGAGACTCCAAAAACATCGGAGAAAAGGGGAAATGGAGGAGAAAAATGAACAACACATCATACACCATGAAAACTGGCGTAAACCAACAGAAATAACAGAGAAACCCAAGGAGGGTGATTTTCATTCATGGAGAGCAAGGGACCGTGGCCGTCCATATACATTGCCGAGCACGCCCGAGTCAAGGCTACGGGCAAGGAAGAAAACCAAAATACAAGATGAAGGGAGGGAGAAAACAAAGAAAACCACGGAAGGGAAAGTGTTGGGGATTGAAGCAGGGACGAGCGTCCACTGCTCATTCCCCCGCACCTGCCCCTGTTACATTCAGCTCTCCTTCTCTCTTACTCTCTCTTCTGCCCGGTGGCCGTCGGAGGAGACTCACGCCAGAGCCCTTCTTCTTCTCCCTTCTCTTCCTCTCTTGCGTATGTCTCTCCCTCTGTCTGTGTGTCTGTTCCTCCCCTCCCTCTTTGTCTGTCGAAGCGGACCTCCTTTATACTCACAGCGGCGGGAGCCTTTGAGCACGGCAGTCGGAGGCGGGAAGCAGTCGATCATGATGGGGTTTGACTTCCCCTGTCCTGGCTGTCAGGGGAGTAGCCTGCGTGGCCCAATCCTTGGCTGACACCTCGGACCGACCACTGCGCGCCGAAGATGCGTAGGGCATGGGCAGCACGTCGTTTGGCCGTTGAAAAGGCTTCACGCTGTGCCGCTGGCAGGCTGAAGAAGCGTGCCGCGGGAGGCCTAAAAGGGCATACCGTTGAACGCTGCTAAAGCTTGCCGTGGGAGGCCTAAAACAGCGTGCCGCTGAACACCCCTGGGGTGTGCCGCTGAAGACCCCGGGGGGCGCACCGCTGGACACCCCTGGGGTGTGCCGCTGAAGACCCCAGGGGGGTGTACCGCTGAACACCCCTGGGGGTGTGCCGCTGAAGACCCCAGGGGGGTGTACCGCTGAACACCCCTGGGGGTGTGCCGCTGAACACCCCTGGGGGTGTGCCGCTGAAGCCCATTGGGGCGTGCCGCTGAAGGCCCTGGGGGCTAACTTGGGCCCGTTTTGTGCTCAAAATTATGGTTTGTTTGATCTTCTTCAGGGGCCACGGGTCGTGAGCTTCCCGGGGGTTGGTTTCTCTTCGCCGTCGTGACTCCAGGGACGGCTTCACAGCAGTGTGCATATTTGGGGAGTCCGGATGACCAGTCTCTACGGGGCTTCTTCACTTGGTGCCGTTGTTAGTGCTGGGCCGAGTAGGGCATCTGGGTGTGCAATTTTTGGTGTCCACAAATGCCCTGCACCGACGGGTAGCGCGGGCGAAGGATGAGCCGGGCGATGCCCGCGGGTGTACTGGTCTCTTTTTCTCTTTGTCGACGCTGACGGGGTGCTGGGAGCTGGCGTAGCATGCTGGTCTCTTTGTCTTTTCATGATCAGCGCCGACAGGGTGTCGGGAACTGACATATCATGTTGGTCTCTTCGTCTCTTCATTAGTGCCGACAGGGCGTCGGGAACTGACATATCATGTTGGTCTCTTCATCTCTTCATTAGTGCCGACAGGGCGCCGGGAGCTGACCTGGTTTGTTGTCTCTTGGTCTCTTCGTCAGTGCCGACTGGGTGTCGGGAGCTGACCTGGTTTGTTGATCTCTTGGTCTCTTCGTCAGTGCCGACGGGATGTCGGGAGCTGACCTGGTTTGTTAGTCTCTTGGTCTCTTCGTCAGTGCCGACTGGGTGTCGGAAGCTGACCTGGTTTGTTGTCTCTTGGTCTCTTCGTCAGCGTCGACAGGGTGTCGGGAGCTGACCTGGTTTGTTGATCTCTTTGTCTCTTCATCAGTGCCGATGGGGTGCCGGGAACTGAAGTAGTTTGTTGGGTCTATTTGTCTCTTCATCAGTGCCGACAGGGTGTCGGGAACTGACATATCATGTTGGTCTCTTCGTCTCTTCATTAGTGCCGACAGGGCGTCGGGAACTGACAATCATGTTGGTCTCTTCGTCTCTTCATTAGTGCCGACAGGGCGCCGGGAGCTGACTTGGTTTGTTGTCTCTTGGTCTCTTTGTCAGTGCCGACTGGGTGTCGGGAGCTGACCTGGTTTGTTGATCTCTTGGTCTCTTCGTCAGTGCCGACGGGATGCCGGGAGCTGACCTGGTTTGTTGGTCTCTTGGTCTCTTCATCAGTGCCGACTGGGTGTCGGGAGCTAACCTGGTTTGTTGTCTCTTGGTCTCTTCGTCAGCGTTGACAGGGTGTCGAGAGCTGACCTGGTTTGTTGATCTCTTTGTCTCTTCATCAGTGCCGATGGGGTGCCGGGAACTGAAGTAGTTTGTTGGGTCTATTTGTCTCTTCATCAGTGCCGACAGGGCGCCGGGAGCTGACCTGGTTTGTTGTCTCTTGGTCTCTTCGTCAGTGCCGACAGGGTGCCGGGAGCTGACTTGGTTTGTTGATCTCTTGGTCTCTTCGTCAGTGCCGACAGGGTGCCGGGAGCTGACCTGGTTTGTTGATCTCTTGGTCTCTTCGTCAGTGCCGACAGGGTGTCGGGAGCTGACCTGGTTTGTTGATCTCTTAGTCTCTTTCTTCTTCTCTCTCTTTTTTTTTGAACCACATTACCGATACAAGTGCCCTTTTGGGTTTTCACCGGCACCGGCCCCCTCTTGCTTTTGCCCACGCGCCCTTTCGGGTTTTCACGCGGCGGGGTACCCGATTTTACCTGTAGCGCCCTTTCGGGTTTTCGCCACAGCCGGGTTGTTGCCATTTTTACCCTTGTCCCCGTGTAGGGGCAAGTCCGGCGGGGTATCTCTATTTTTAACCCCATTTTCTTATTTTCTTCTCTCTCTTTTTTTTGACGAGCGAGTGATACGCGAGTGTCGACTAGGGCACGAAGCCTTACGCCAGAAGGTAAGGCTTATTCGTTGGCAAGAAGAAAATGCCAGCGCAACAGGAGAATTCGTGCCGTTTCGGGCGTAGGGCCCGTAATGGCAATATTGTATGGAGTGGGTGGCTAGGGCACGGGGCCTTGCGCCGGAAAGAGGTTTAATTCGCTGCCAAGGGACGAATGGCCGCGCAAGGATAGAGGCTCTATCGACCCGGGCGTAAAGCCCGTGACGGTGCTTCTGTATGACGGGAGGTGGCTGAAGCACGGGGCTACGTGCCAGGGATGGGCTTGTTTATTGGCAGGGTAGTGGTACCATGGCAAGGGTAGAGTTGCAGGGGTAGATTCGCCTTCGCTTGTGTGGACGCCCGTCCGACCAGGATTGTGGGGATGGAATGTTTCCCCGGGAACATTTATTACCGTATAGTATTGACTTACTCCTCCACGTATGTGAGTGGATGAGTATGTAAATGTATGCGCATATGTAGGTATATATATATCTATCTATTTAATATTTTACATATACTTTTGCTTCCCCTTCTTTTATTTTCTCCTTTTATTTCTTTTATTTCTCCTTCTTTTATTTTTATCTCTTCATCTCCTTCTCTTTTTTTTACTTCGTTCCCCCCATTTTTCCTTCTCGCTTTTTTTTTACTTCCCTTTCTTTCCCTTTTCTCCCTTTTTCTCCTTTTTCTTCTCCTTCCTTTTTTCTACCCCCCCTTTTTTTATTCGTTCTTCCTTTTATTTTCCCCCTTTTTTTCTCTTCTTATCTTTTTTTCTTCCCTTTTTCTTTTCTCCTTCTTTTCTTTTATTCTTCTTTTCTTTTCTTCTTTCTCATTTTTTTCTTTTATATATAAAAGGGGGCGGGGGTGTTTCGAACGGTCACCCCGTTTCGAACCGCCCCTCTTCCCTCTCTCTCTCTCTTTGGTGACCGAACGGACGAAGCCCCCCCCCCCTTTTTTGCTTCGTCTTCTCCGTCGCCGGACGCCAACGCCGCCGCCGTCGTCGTCGCCGTCTTCTCCATCTCCGGGGTGAGGAGACGGCCACGGAGGGATCTCCCCCCTCCTTTCTCTTTCTCTCTTCCTCCCCCGTTCTCCTTCTTCTCTTCTTCCCATTCCCTATTTCTTCTTTTCTTCGTCCTCGGGGGATAGCGGAGCCCTAGGCTCCGTCTTTCTCTTCTTCTTCCTCCCATCCTCCCTTCTTCTCCCCCTTATCCTCTTTCTTCTTCTCCATCTCTTCTCCTTCCTCTACTCTGGTGTTGTGAGGCGGGCCGGTTGTGTCGGTGAGGGGGCATGAAGGCGTGCCGGCGAGGGACCCTGGAGGTGTGCCGGGGAAGAGCCTTGGGGGCGTACCGGGGAAACGGCATAGGGCCGTGCCGGGGAAGAGGCCATGTGTGTGCCAGCGAAGACCGCCCAGAGTGTACCGGGGAAACCTCTGGGAGAGATGTGCCGGCGAAAGCAGTTCGCCACGGGGCGTACCGGGGAAGCCCATTGTTAGGGCGTGCCGGGGAGCGACGCCAGGGGGTGTGCCGAGCAGGGAGGCCTCGGGCTGTGCCGGTGGAGAGGCTGGGTAGCGTGCCGGGCAGGGAGGCGCTAAGTGTGCCGGTGAAGCGAGGCGCCAACTTTGTCGGTGAAGGAGCTTTTGGGCGTACCGGGGAAGCCCTCTTGGGTGTGCCGGTGAAGACCCCTTGGGGGGGGGTGTGCCAGTGAAGCTTCTGCTGGGTGTGCCGGGGAGGACGCCTGTGGAGTGTGCCGGTGAGGGGCCGCTCCAGGGTGTGCCGGGCAGCGCGGGGCACACGTGTGCCGGGGAAGCTTGAGGGTATGCCGGGGAAGGCACTGGGTAGTGTACCGGTGAGGGCCGCTGCGGGATGTGCCGGGGAAGGCACTAGACAGCGTACCGGTGAAGGCCTTGAAGCCAGGGGAAGAAGACTTTTTGACGGGTGGACTTCCGGTGCTGCCTCTCGGGGCCCACCATGATTTGTTGGGGCCGTCACTCCTTGTGGGCGCGCACCCGTGTTTTCCCTTACGCCTCTGGCCTAGGGGAAACTCTGCCGAAATTTCGTTAGAAATTGGCAGTATCTCATTTATTTTATTCGTAGTAAAGTCCCTTCACAGTTTTTCATTCCCTTTTGCATGTGGCTTATTCTGATCTTCTATTTGTGTATCTTTGCAGACCAATGACTGCCCCAAGTGGTTCTTCTGCCCCTGCTGCTATTGTCGGTGCCGACCTTATTCGGCGGGGTCCAGTGCCAGCGGTCACATGGCTCAATGTGGAGGACCTAGACCGAGAGCATGCGGAGATAGCCGCCTTGGCAGAGTCGTCGGGGTCTGACAAGGAGAGCATGGACTTCCGCAGGCTTGCCAGAATTGAGGGCGGCTTCACATTTGACCGGGCCGCGTGAGAATACAGGAGGGACTTCCCGAAGGACAAACACCTCATACGTTTTCTGAAGCATTTTCGCTCGCGGGAAGGGCGAGACTTCAGGGTTGTGAAGAGTGCCGAGCGGGCCATTCTGCAAGCCCGGGACAGTTTGTTATATAGTGTCCCCAGGAGCATTCCGATGTACTTGGTGGGAGAGGCCAGGGAATGGAAGCCCGTCTTAGGGATCGAAGGGGTGCTGCCAGCCGAAGACAAACTGGTGCGAGCGCCTCAATTCATTCCGGCAAAATGGGACGTGTCCGCCGGAAAGGTGCACGGCGAGTCGCCCCGATTCGGCTTATTCTTGGCTCCCCTAAAATGGGGCTACAGGGAGGAGCCATTTATCTTAGATTGCCTGGCCATCAGGTTCAAGTATGAGCTGTCGTTGGGCTGGTTCGGGGAGCTGAAGCTTCAAGACGCACACAGCTTCCGTGAAGGGGCGGTGGAGTTTACAGAGTATGTGTTGTTTAACTATGCTCCATTGCTGGTCCGGGTTGGCATTTACCACAGCGTGTACGCCTCTCGGTATGGCTACCCCATCTCCAAGGGTCTCTGCTGTGGCATGATAGAAGTGTTCAGTGCGGAGACCAACACCTTCTACACGGCGGAGGGCGAGACTTCACTTGATTTGTGGAGCCTCAGTCAGCTAAGCGGCTTGCCCATCGACGGGGAGCCTTATGAAGAAGTATGCCTCCCCGATCTGATCAAGGACGAAACCAACGGGGATGGCTACTTCTCTCTCGGGTATTCGTACCGGTACCTTATGAAGGCGTATCAGAATTATACCAGCTGTCGCATGGTGGAAGGCAGCCCGCCCGTGGAGACCGGAAGACGGTACGCATGACCCTGTGGCTGCAATATTTCTATGATGGGCTAAAGCAGTATGAAGAATTTCCTTGTGTCGGCACCGCTGTCGCTCGCAAGAAGCGTGCGAAGCCCAAGCTTGATGTGAAGATCCCTTCCAAGGGGCGTCGGAGCGGGCCCAATCCGATGGGTGTCGACCCGCAGACTCATTGCGCCGCCTGTCTCACGTATTGGCTGTGTTCGTTTGCCATGCCATACGGGGACGAGACGGTTATTCGGCCAGATGCCATCTACCCGGCATGTCAGATGGTGTGGGGCATCAAGATGTCTCTGTGCCCGGCAACTCTCTGCTTGATCTACAAAGCGCTGGGAGATATCAGTACCCATCAGTTCTCGAGACAGGCCCGGTACATATGTCCACTGCATTTCTTCAATGCGTGGGTCTGCTCGCTGTTTCCCAAGTTCGCCCCTCGAGCTCTTCAGGACTGGGGGCTGATGCCGAGAATGCTGGAGTTCGCCAGCGCGGAGCCGGCTTCTACTTCCATGCGGATGTATGACATTCGGGGCCAGCTGACAACGGTTCCCCGGGACGCGGCTGGCACCATTCACTTCTGGAGGCTGGCCGCGCATTCAAGCCCTCTAGTGAATAATAAGAGGGAATGCAAGGACGATCAGGTGGAAAAGTACGCCCACCCCATCAGCCAGGAGAATGTAGTCCGCCCGTTGCTGGAGCCCGAGCTGAGGGACTGGGCGTTATCTATTCGCCCAAGTGTGCTGGTGTTTAGAAAGGGGGATAATGTATTGCTGGAGCCGTACTACCCCTTCCGATTTGGCCGGAACTTCGGATATGATCAGCATATCCCTAGCTATCATGCACAGTTCGGCCTGCCCTCACGGAACATCTGGGGAAGTTCAGTTGCCGAGCACACCAGGAGCTGGTGGGACTTCTTCCACCGGGCGGACTCTGCCTCCTTCAGGGTGCCAGCCCCGGGTCGCATCCCCAGAGTGACCCAGGATTACATCAAGTGGTGGAACACCCGGACGGCCTTCTATCGATTGCATAAGACCGACTGCTGGGATGGGGCCGAGAGGAGGTTCCTCAGCAGGCAGGCGGTACCGGTGCTTGACATTGAGCCAGATCATCTTCTTCGGCTCAAGAACAAGCAGGAGAAGGAGGTGGCGGCATATATGGCCGCCCGTCGGGAAGCCCGGGACGCGAGGCCGACGCCGAAAGTAGAGTTGCCTCCGGTGGCGAAGGACAACTATAAGAAGACATTGAGGGATCTTTGCCGGATAGGGAGTGACCGTCTGGAGCTCATTAATTACCCGCTCCCCATGAGGAGGAGGGCACCCCCAAAGAGCTGGCGTCCAGAGAGGACGTGATCTGCCCATACCGCACGTTTATGAGGCGGGAGGAGAGGAAGCCCGAGAATTATAAGGACACCACATGGCTATACGTTCTCCTCCGGGTAAACGGACTGAAGATCGAAGATCAGACGGCCGCCATCCTGGGCAAGCGCCTGCACATCCCGTATTATTATGCCGACGGGTGGGGCATGGACCACTTCAATCTCTTCTGCCACCTCTCTTCGAAGAAGCATGCAGATCTGGCTGCCCTTACAGACCGATGCCAGAGGGTCGAGGACGTATGCTGGCTGGTCCGAGAGGCGGCGCGTCGGGACAAGGAGCCGTCCCTGAGCTACTGGCCGATAACACTTCGGTTTTACACCGGTCCTCACGGTATTTAACCTTTCCATCTCCTTTATTCTCATTGTTGCGACCTTAGCAGGTTATCGGATGCTAATCATATGCGTGTGTCTATCTTGACAGACCATCCCGACAGCGTGCAAATGGCGACGTACCGGAACTTCCTTCGGCTCGTCCAGAAGCCCGCCTATTTTGAGGCGGCACTGCCAGCTCCGACTACGGCTCCCCTGCCCAAGGCTGCGAAGAGGTCCCGGGCCAAATCGCCTGTGAAGAAGGCGGTAGATGCTGCTAAAGCGGCCAAGCAGCGGGACGCGAAGCGGCGAAAAACCGAGGCGGCTAAGGCTTCGACGACCGCTCCCCCAGCACCACGAGTCCCATCTTTTGAGGAGTTTGAGGTCGCCCGGACCGAGCCGAGCCAACCTACCGGTTAGCGTCTCCGACCATCAGCGTGCCTTTTAAGTCTCTTTTTTTTTATTTTCATTTTGAAGCAAGGCCTCGACACCTGAATGCTTCCTTTTGTCTCAGCCCCTGTAGAGAGCCCGCGCCCATGCCCATTCCTGACGTGGAGGAGCCGGTTCCTGCGCCCGTCCCCGACATGGGTGAAGCTGCAGCCGTGGCAGGGGCGACCTCGGTGCCAACTCCGACTCCCCTACCACAAGCCAAGGGGAGGTCCCGGGCAAAATCACCTGTTAAGAAAGCGTTGGCCGCCGCCAAAGTGGTTGGGTGGCAGGAGGCAAAGCGAAGGAGGGCAGAGGTCTCCCCGGCCTCGGCGACAGTCTCCCCGGTGGCTTCCATTCCGTCTCTCGAGGAATTTGAAGTCACTCGGACCGAGCCGAGCCACCATGCCGGTGAGGCTTACCGACCGCTGACATCTTTCGGATTTATTTATTTCCCGGGTGAGCCCTTTATATGCATGTGACCATTGCCTCTCTTCCTTTCAGGCGGTACGGAGGAGCCGGCACTTGTGCTGATCCCAGGCGAGGGGGCGGATACGGCTCCCGAGAAAGCCTTGCCTGCCGAGGAAGCCCGTGGGTCACCCCGCGCTGTAGGAGCTGAAGAGGGTACTTGTCTTTGTCGGCCTAATTGACTCCTTTCATTCTTTGGGAGCCAACTGGGTTTGATGTGACCCGTCTTTCCCTCTCTTTTTTTTATGCGACAGGCACCGCTAGGGCAGTTACTGGGCTATTCGGGCCTCGCCTGCATCTCCCGGCGACGCATCGGTATATGAGGAAAAGGCTGAAGTCTGTCGTACCCGCCTCATCCAGCCCGCGGGGGGATGCGCCAGTCATTGACCTCGAAGAGGAGGTCCCTTTGCCGGCAAGGGAGGAACCCGTGGTGGCTGAATCTTCATCGGGTGAAGAGGTAGATTACAACTATTCCTCCGATGAAGTGGCTTATGACAAGGGCGCGTCTGAAGCATTGGGGCTGCCCGAGCTGGTCTTCAAGGCCCCCTTACTTGCTGGCTCCTCAAGCTTTATGGGGAGGGCTGCTGTAAGTGTGAGCTTGCTTGGGCCGACCCCCCCTTTTTTCCATAGTGGGCTAATGATCTCGTTCTTGTTGTCCTCGGATTTTCAGGAGCTTACCCAGCCGGAGGTTGCGGAGAAGGCCGCTCCAGTTACGCCGGTCGACTGCCGGGTGGAGGCTGATGTGGGCTTGGGCAGGCTAGCCCTTTTATTCGACGCCCTTCAACAGGAGGCGTCCGCAGAGCCTCCGAGTACTACCGAGACGGCAGACGAGCCTCTGGAGGAGGGGGAAATTGCGCCCGAAGGCAGCCTCATCCCGGTGGTCGAGGTAAGAGCGTGGGTCTTCTGATTCCTCCTGCCTTTTGACTTTGCGCGATCTGCTCCAGGCAGCGGGTGGCTAACCATACTCTATATGGTCAGGTGGTGACAACGGCAGGGAAGACGCCTGGCCGTGCCCGGAAGGCTGTCGCCAAACGGAGACCGAATATTGGCCCCATAGCGGTGGAGGGATTGGCTTCAGTCACGGACTTGGGGGCGGAGAGCCTTGCAGCGCTCGTGGAGGCGGGACGCCTACCCCGGCTGATGGTTCCACTTCCGCCCTTCCCGAAGCTCCCGGCCCAAATGGAGGACCCGCTCCTGAAGCAAATATTTGCGGGGCTCCGCGCACATCTGGAGGGATCCCAAACGCGAGAGAAAAGTCGTGGGTGATGGCGTCGGGTCCGGCTTTACTCGAAGCCCCTCCTTCGGCCGGGGTAGCGGCACCTGCACCCCCACCGGTTGAACTAGTGGCAGAGGTGGGCCGGGCAGGGGAAGAGGAGGTAGGAGTGCAGCGGATGATGGCGGCGCCAGATGCTTCGGCGATGATCTTACCCATTCCCCTAGCGGTGGTTGGCCAGAGGTCCTCTGTCGAGCCAGGCCGGCCAGGGGACTTGACTCTTGCTCTTCCGTCCTCTTCAGCCGCAGTGGACGCCGATTTGTGGGCAGAGGTGGACAGCACCGTGGAATTCACTCCCCCAGTGGTGCCTTCGGTCAGTCACACCTCGTCGGAGGCGCCAGTCCATCAAATGCTGGTAACCCTGCGGACGATGCTCTTTGCCGACCTTTCCTTATCATACCGGGAGGTACACGCCATAGTGACGCAGCTGACTGGGGCGTTACAAGTGCTGGGCTGTTCACTGGGGGAGTGGTCGCGGCGGGTTCTGCTGTTGCTAAAGTATGTGAAGCGTCGCGAGTTCCTCGAGACCCAGGCTCCTGACGAGTGCGCCGCCCTTGATGCCCAGGCAGACGAGTATTTACAGACCTTGGAGGGCCGGCGTCACGATGAGGAGCGCCATGGGAGGGCTCTCGGGGAAGGCCAGAGCAATGTTCGCTCCCTTAAGAGCCGAATTGCGAAACTAGAGAGCTACCTTGCCGCGGCTAGGTCTGACCTTGCCGAAGTCGAAAGAGCGGTCGAGGCGGAAGGCGAGGCTCTCGCCGTTGCCCAGGTCGAGGCGGCGTCCGTGGAGGCGGAACTTGCTCGACTCGAAGAACGGAGGGGCCGCTTGCGCGACATGACGAATTTTCCTTGCGTCGGAATCCTCCCCCTCGAGGACATCTTCAGGGGCACCGACTGAGCGTTGCACCCCTTAATTCCTTTCTCTTTTCTTTTGAATGTAACACAGGGGTATGCCCCGAAGCTCATGTAGGTCGATTTTCTTTTATCTGAATTGAACAACAGATTTATGGTTTCACATGCTCTTCTTGCACGCATTCCCCTAGGGGGCCTCTTTTCTTTCTTTCCTCCTGTTTTGCGTATATCGTCCTTTCTCTCTCTCTCTCTTTTTTTTTTTGTACCGGGACGCGTCGGGAGGGCGTGAGTCTTTGCGATGGTTCGCTCCAGGAGGACCAGGCAGGAACCCATGTCAGAGCACGGGAGAGTGCTCGCCTTCCCAGGGGGAGGACGAGGGGACCACTCCACCATACCGAACGGGCGACTCACTGGCCTCGCCACAACGTTGGAAACGCGTACTGGCCTCAGGCGGGGGGTCTCGGTCAGAGACCGGGTTTCTCGTCGTCCAGAGGGGATGGAGAGAAGAGTTTGTCTAGTCAATGACCCGGACGGGAGGTCCGAGCCAGAGGGGTACTCACCGCCTGGGGGGGACGGAGAGAAGAGCTTTGTCTAGTCAATGACCCGGACGGGAGATCCGAGCCAGAGGGGTACTCACCGCCCGGGGAGGACGGAGAGAAGAGTTTGTTTAATCAATGACCCGGACGGGAGGTCCGAGCCAAAGGGAGTTTGTTTAGTCAATGACCCGGATGGGAGGTCCGAGCCAAAGGGGTACTCACCGCCCGGGGAGGACGGAGAGAGAGTTTGTTTAATCAATGACCCGGACGGGAGGTCCGAGCCAAAGGGAGTTAATGACCCGGACGGGAGGTCCAAGCCAAAGGGGTACTCACCGCCCGGGGAGACGGAGAGAAGAGTTTGTCTAATCAATAACCCGGACGGGAGGTCCGAGCCAAAGGGAGTTTGTTTAGTCAATTTCTTTTAGTACTTCCGTTGCTACGGGGCGACGGCTGGAAACGGGGGAAGTTCCCCCTTTCTCGGCTTCCACTCTTCCCTTGCTCTTATATCTTTCCCTTCCTTTTTTTTACTTCCTTTTTTTCCCTTTCTCCTTCTCTTTCTTTTCTTTCTTTATATCTTCTCTTCTTTTTTCCTTTTCTCCTCTTTTCTTTTTTTTCTTCTCTCTTTTTTTTTCCTCTTTCCTCTTCTTCTCTTCTTTTTTTCTTTCTCTCTTTTCTTCTTCTCTCTTTTTTTCTCTTTTTTTCTCTTTTTTTTTCTCTCTTTTTTTTTACCTTCCTCTTCCTTTTTTTTTGCTTTTTGAAAACATGGATAGTGGTCAAGTTGTTTGGACATTAATCACGCAAATCCGCCCAAAAATAGGGCGGAGGGTTATATTATTGATTGAACGGGGGCGCCGGAGCGTGGTACAGTCTCAAGTGCCTTCCATTAAGAGGCGGGAACTGAACTTCCCCGCGATGGTTGACAATTACATAGGCCCCACCTTCGTAGACTTTTTGGACTACGTAGGGTCCGAGCCAGTTCTCATTCAGCTTACCCTTAGGGTTGGCAGCCATGAGATCTTTTCTCTTGACCATGACGAGGTCACCCTTCTTGAATTCGCATTCCTTGACAAGCTTGTCAAAGGCGCATGCAATCCGGGCCTGGTAGACCTGAATGTTCTGTTGGGCCTGGAGCCGCTTTCCTTCTAGACTGGAGAGTTCCTCGAGCCTTCGTTCAACGTTGGTCTGCCCTTCAAGGACAAGCCCATGTTGAATGGCAACCCTGAGGGACGGTATCTCCAGTTCAACGGGGACGATTGCCTCCGAGCCATATACGAGAGAAAAAGGCGAGTAGCCTGTTGGAGTCTTGTATACGGTTCGGTACGCCCAGAGTGCCTCATACATCCTTTCTTCCCAGTCCCTTTTGTTAGAGCTGACAGTCTTGGCCAGGAGAGTGCAGAGTGTCTTATTAAAAGCTTCGGCCAGCCCATTAGCCTGTGGGTTGTAAGGAGTCGATGTTCTCCAATCAATTTTATATTTTTCTCCCAGCCGGTAGACCTTCTGGTTGCGGAAGTGGCTGCCGTTGTCTGACACAACTCGGTCGGGCGCGCCAAATCGGAATATGATATTACGGCGGACAAACCTGACCACGATCTCTCCGGTGACCTCCCGTAAGGCGACAGCCTTTGCCCAACGGGAGAAGTAGTCGGTTGCCGCCAAAATGTACTTGCAGCCCGTGGAAGATGTAGGTAAGGGACCCACGACGTCCGTTCCCCACTGGGCGAACGGCCAACTGGGCGCGGTTGGGTGTAACTGCACGGGGGGCCTTCTGGGTATGGTGGCATGCTCCTGACATTTTTGACACGACTTAGCATATTTGCAGCAGTCGTCGATCATTGCAGGCCAATAATAGCCGAGCTTCTTTATTTCAATCTTCATTTTCGGCCCCGCCTGGTGTGCGCCAGCTGTCCCGGCATGGACCTCCTTCATGACCCTCCAGGCTTCTTCGATGGACAAGCATCGGAGGAGTAATTTTTGCTTGGCGTCGGCCACCATTCGGAATAATATTCCGTTTCGGAGCTCATAAGAGTCCTTAATTCTGATTAGCCTGATCTTCTCTTCTCTCTTCTTGGGCAGCTGCTGGTACTTGAACCACTGCATCAGGGGGTCTCTCCAGTCAGGTAGGCCGACGGCTTCTGCTGTG
Organism: Amorphophallus konjac; assembly: GCA_022559845.1. NCBI lineage: Eukaryota > Viridiplantae > Streptophyta > Magnoliopsida > Alismatales > Araceae > Amorphophallus > Amorphophallus konjac. The sequence goes on along the minus strand of CM040123.1, from coordinate 29,413,043 downwards.
GTGACTTCTAGCTCTTCTTCTTCTGGTTCTTCTTCTATCATACTGGGCATCTGGCGCTGATTTATTACTTGGATACTGAGAGATCCATCTGGAGGCACTGCCAGTGAGCTTGCCAGTTTTGCCAGGGCGTCGGCTTGTGCATTCTCCCCTCTGGCGACATGGCCTATCTCAAGGAGGTAGAACCGCTCCATGAGTCTCTTCACCTTAGTGTGATAAGGGAGGAGCTCAGGTTTTCGGACATCAAACTGTCCCTGGACCTGCTTGACGACCAATAGCGAGTCGCCGAATACTTGGAGCATTTTGATCTCCATTTAGAGGGCCACCTGAAGGCCGATGATCAGAGCTTCATACTCTGCTTCATTATTTGTACAGGGCTTGCTAATGCAGCAGGAAGTGTGCATCACTTCTCCATCTGGCGATTTGAGGACGATGTCGGCTCAGGCCCGTACCTTGGCATGTCCGGAAGGGGTCGCTTCTGTTCTCGAAGCCCCGTCAAAGTATAGCTGCCAGATAGCTTGTTGGACATGATCCACCTCCAGTGTCTCATCCTCGGGTAGCTCTGTGGCCAACGGGGAGTCTTCGGGCACAGGGTGTGCTGCGAAGAAATCCGCGACGGCTTGTCCCTTAACGGCCTTTTGCGGCACGTAGGTGATGTCAAACTCCATGAGCAGCACGGCCCATTTGCCAAGGCGCCCCTTCGGGACAGGCTGGGAGAGAATGTGCTTGATGGGGTCAGCCCTGGATATTAAGCTTACTTCATGGGACAGCATGTAGTGCCTCATCTTCTTGACTGCGAAGACCAAAGCAAGGCAGACTTTCTCTATCGGAGTGTACTTGGCCTCCGCTCCCACCAATCTCCGGCTGAGGTAGTAGAGCGCCTGCTCCTTTCCCTCATCATTATTCTGGGCGAGCATTGCCCCCAGTGAATATTCGGTAGCCGCTATGTAGAGAATAAGCGGTTTGCCTTTGACAGGTGGCCCCAGGACTGGCGGGGTCTTCAGGTACTCTTTCAGCTGGTCGAACGCGTGCTGGCATTCGTGACCCCAGCTGAAGGGTGCATTCTTCATCATCAGTATGTGAAAGGGTTGCCAACGCCCCGATAGGTTGGAGATGAACCTGCGGATGTAGGCTAGACGGCCCTGTAGGGACCTCAGCTCTCCTAGACTCTTCGGAGGGGGCAACTCCTGAATGGCTTTTATCTTGAAGGGGTCAATCTCGATCCCTCTGTGCCGGACAATAAAGCCGAGGAACTTACCACTGGACACGCCAAAGGCGCACTTCATAGGGTTCATCTTCAGCCCATACAGCCGGAGCCTTTGGAAGACGACCCTGAGGTCGCTCAGATGTTCAGCTCTCTTCTTAGTCTTGACAACTAGATCATCAATGTAGCATTCGACCTTGCTATATAGCAGCTCGTCGAAGATCTTGGTCATTGCCCGCTGATATGTAGCACCAGCATTCTTGAGGCCGAAGGGCATCCTCTTGTAGTGGAATATCCCCTTGGGTGATCTGAAAGCCGTGTGAATCCGGTTGTGGTCGGCTATCCAAATTTGGTTATAGCTGGACGATCCATCCATAAAGGACAAGGCCTCGTGGCCAGTGGTTGCATCAATCATCACTTTGGTGATAGGCACCGGAAAGTCATCTTTTGGGCAGGCTTTGTTCAGGTCACGGAAATCCACGTAAATCCTGATTTGTCCATCCTTTTTCTTTACCGGTACAATGTTGGCCAACCAAGTGGTGTATTGGTTCTCTGCCACGAAGCCGACATCTATGAGCTTGTCGACCTCCTTGCAGATTTGGCTGATCAATTCCGGCCTCATACGCCGGGGAGACTGCTTCACTGGTTCCACCACGGGATCAATGGCCAAGATGTGCTGAGTCACCTCGGGGCTGAGTCCAGGCATTTCTTTATAGTTCCAGGCAAAGTAATCCCGAAATTCTTGCAGCAACTTTGTGTATTATTCTCTCTCCTGTAGGGGCATGAGAGCACTCAGAAAGGTCGGCCTGGGGTCACCTTCGGTGCCAAGGTTGATCTCAATCAATTCGTCGACTGTGGCCTGGCCGCCATTTTCAATTTCCGACGGGGCTGGCGATAAATCGACGAAGTCTTGATCTTCATTGTCTTCGGGCTCGAGGACGCCATCCCCCTCTTCTTGTTCCTCATGAAGGGGCGCGGGGGCTGCATTTGTCGCGCATTCCTCCTGGACCGTAGCCGCCGGGTCCGTGGGGTCCGCTGGTGCAGAAAGGCACAAGGCCACCTCGGGGTCTTCTGTATAATCATCATAGACAGCTCCGGCGGGGGCCGGGGCAGCCGCATCTTCAGGCGCCTGGTACTGGATGGATAGTGTATAGGCTCCTCTTCTGGGGCTGTCCGCCACGTGGGGGCGTGGTGGGGCTACCACATAGTCTCCCATTCTGAGCTCGTCCCTATCAATGAGGTTTTGAGCAATGTCTTTGAAGACATAGCAGTCTTCGATGGCGTGGCCCAGTATCTGGTGGTAGGGACAAAACAGTGGGTCCCCACTTCTTCGGGTGTCCTGCGGCCTCTTGGACCGTGGGAGGGAGACCTTGCCGTAATGGCAGGCCCAGTCAAAAATACCCCGAGTCTTCTCTCTTGGGAAAGAGTAGGGCTTTTGTAGCTTCTCTTGGAGTGTCAGGCCTTGCCTGCGTTGGCCGCCCGGTTAATGGGCTTGCTATGTCTCTTGTCTCCCTTTTTGACCAGACGGGGATATCGGGACTGGTGTCTCGGGGTCGAGACATGTAGCCACCCCACGGGCGGAGAGAACCCTGGATGAGGTCGACAACTAGCGAGGTCAACTCAGCCAGCCGTGCTTTTAACATCTCGATCTCCCGTTGCTGCCTATGGTACAAGGCATACATGACGGGGTCATATCGAGGGGAATTTGGGGCATGACCCATGCTTCTGCTTCTTGCTTCGCCAGCAAGCCGAAGTGAGGGCGCCTCGGCGGTGTGCTCTTGCGAGGCTAGCCTGTCGGAGAGAGAGGAGGTTTCCCCGTGCAGCGGCGGCGGAGAGGGTTCCAAAGGAACACTTCTTCGTCTTGTGCCTCCTCAGCCGGAGGCCTGGGATATACTTATTGGTGGGCTTCCCGTAAATCTGCAACTTCCGCGGGGTCATCGCCGGACAAGGCCGAAACCGATATCACATCAGTTTCGTAATAATCTTCTAGTGAAAAGCCCAGACCGGGGTGCTTGGTGATTTACAGCAACCGCCGATCCAGGTTTGGTGGGTTCCACATTCTTTTGAACATTTCCTTCCGGCTGGAGGGTTGATAGGGGGGAATCTTTTGCTTTCTGACCATTCTGGCTGCCTGGTCGGTCATGTGGGGGAGTCCCACAATGGGGACGTGCGGGTCATGCAACTCGTCAGGAAATCGGCAATCATCGTCTTCCCTGACTGGCTTTTCCCCGGCAACATAAAAGATAGTTGATGGCCCCTCCGGGTTAGGCACTTCAAAAGTTCTCAGCTGCTTGACAGTCAATTTCTGTAATGGGCTTGATGATCCCTGGCGGGACTCTGACATCCTCCAGCAGGTCTTCGAGGCAAGGCGTCCCCGGTGTAGAGTAGATGGGGAGAGGGGCTCCCTTAAATACCCCCCCTCTTGTGCAATGAATGGTACATGTGGGGGAGCCACATAACCTGGGGGCGGCGGAGGAAACCAACTGCCCGACTCCACTTTCTTCTTTCCCTTGTCTTGGGCGGCTTGGGGAATTTGCTTCGCCTTTTCTAAGTACAGATTGGCGTCTGACAAATGACACTCGAACACCTCGAACGGGTGGAGGTCGGCGAAGATCCTGACTTCCTTCCCCTCGCAAGGGTATTTAATGCATTGGTGCAGGGTGGAGGGCACCACTCTATTCTGGTGCAGCCAGGGCCGTCCCAGCAACGCCTTGTAGGAAGTGTTGGAGTTAATGACGTGGAACTGGACCTTGGTGGTGAAATCATCAAAAGTCAAGTTGAATTCTACAACCCCCATGGGGACCTCACATTTCTGGTTAAAACCAGTAATCTTGACATTTTTGACCTCAACCAGGTGTACGTCAAAGTAGTGCTTTTGATATACCCGGTAAGGAAGTATATTCACTGCTGCCCCTGGGTCGATCAGGACCATGTTGATAGGCTGGCCGTTCAACTGCCCTTTCATGTAGAGGGGTCTGTTGTGGCTGCAGGTGGGCAGGAGCATGTCATCTTCTGTGAAAGCCACGGCCACCTCAGGTGATATCTCTGCTAGGCAGGCTTCAAGATGTGCTGGTGTCTGGAGTGCGGCAATGATGGCTTGCCGTGTTTCTTCATCCAAAGATAGCATCTCCCACACGGTAAATCGGGTCGGGATCTTCTTGAGGTGTCTGACTATTCGGTCGGCAGCCCGCACCTTGAGTAATTTCATCTCTTCGGGCTTGCCGCGCCTGCCCCCACCCTGGAGCTGGGGTGTCAGATCAGGGGATGTCAGCTTTGTGGGCTCTGTTGCAGCCTGCTGAGCCGGCGGGGCCTGCTAGGCTTCCTCCATCCGCCGCATGAATTCGGCGAGGTTTGGGATGTCACTGTTGTCCGCTTCTGGCTGAGGAAGAGTTGCCGCCGATAGAGCTTGAGAGCTGCTTACTTTTTCGGTCGAAGGAGACCCCTGGGAGCGCTCCTTCCCGCCTGCTCGGGCTAACAGGAATTCGGCGAATGAAGGGGTGCCTCGGCTCCTAGCCCCTATGGGATAGAGACCCGCCGGAGGAGGGATCTCGGTGCCTCGGACCTCAGGGTCGGGAACCTGGTATGGTTGTTCCCCCCTGAGCATGATGTTGAGGTTATCCTGAGGAGGGCGCCCCCACTTCCTTCCCAACCTGGTGGCATGTTGGGAAGTGGAGACTTCAGCTTGATTCACCTCTGGCGGCTCATGGGGTGGCTCTTCTTCCGTTTTCTCCAAGGAAAGGGCAGTGTCGAATAAAGCCGAGAGGATGTTGCAGGCGACGACGACCTCCCTCTTCTTCTTCTCCCTGGGTCTTCTCTTCTTCTTCTTCTTTCCTGCTGCGGCGGATGGCTGCTCTTGGGGAAGTTCAGCCCATAGGGGAGGCTCTTTCTCTGCTTCAGCTTCTGTCCCTGGAGCCAGTTCGAGTGATTTGAACTCCTCCCATGGGACATACTCCTTCAGCTCCACGGGCTGGATTTCGGACTGCTCATAATCTTCGAGCCCATCAATAATAGCCTGGAGTCTTTGGACCGCCGGACTGGTCTTCTGACGCATCCGCAGCGGGACAGAGCTCTTTTTGTTATGAGTGGGCCGCCTCATGACCAGCCGAGGGGCCGTGTCGTGGCGAACTGGGCTTGCCGGGGGCGGTGCAGGCAGGGGTGTCACATCCCTCAGACGAACTCCGGGGCTGGGTCGAGGGACGTGTGCTCTTCTATTCTTTCTAGTTACAGTCTGCCAACCTCCTTGATACTGAGCCGGGGTCATGATGAAGGTCTCATAAGTGGCGCGGGCGCAGGCCTCCGCCCACTCCTCAGGCAACTCCTGGTATAGCGAGACCATGCTGACAGTGGAGGTTATGCTTGGCAACTCATGCGGTTGCGGGGGGTCTACTCTATGCTCCCCCATGTCCAGCTCCCCATTCTTGATTAGGGACTCAATAACATCCTTGAAGACATAGCAGTCTTCAATGGTATGCCCGAGCACTCGGTGGTATAGGCAGAAGCGCGGGTCGTCCTTTTTCTTTAGGTCGCCGGGCCTTTTCGGCTCTAGCAGTGTAATGTTGTTGTAGCTGGTTGCCCATTCGAACAGGATCTTGGACTTGTCCCGGGCGAAGGAATACAGCTTATTTCTCATCTTCTCCCTTAGTGAGGGGCCCTCCCGCCGTTCTGTGGTTCTGGGCGGAGGAAGGTCGGCAGCCCCCTTGGCTTTCTCTTTCTGCTTTTTAAAAGCCTGGAAATCTAATGTGTGCACCTCAGGGGGAGCTGGCTTCTTCTCGGCCTGCCTGGCTCTTTGGCTTGACATGGCCGGGGTGGAGGAGTATCGGGCCAAAAATGCCTCGATCTCTGCTACCACATTGTTCAGGCGGTCAAATGTCTTGACCTCGGTGCCAATCATCCTTTCCAGGATCTCCTTTTTCAAGTTCTGTTTGCAGATCTGCACCGCATCCTCCTGGTGTGGGGGACGCCTGCACCTCATGCTGAGGTTCCTCCATCTCTTGATATAGTCGAGGGCCGACTCGTCATTCTTCTGTCTTGTGGCGTAAAGTTCTGCCACGGTGACCTCCCGTTCTGCAACATAGAATCTTTCTTTGAACTTCTTTTGTATGTCGGGCCAGTCGGTGACAGACCCGGGTGGCAGGCCAGAGTACCACTCAAAGGCAAGCCCGGTGAGTGTCGAGCCGAAGAACTTCAGGAGGTAGGCCTCATCAGCAGCCAAGTCCCCCATGACGTTCACATAATAAGCAATGTGCTCCCTGGGGGACCCTTGCCCGTTGAACTTTTCAAACTTGGGTGGCTTGGTGACGCCGACCGGCAACTTCTTCGCAGCATGGTGAGCCGGGTAGGGCACCCGGTAGACGTCAAACGGCGTCTGATCCCCGTCACCTCTCTCGCCCAGTTTCATGTCTATCATCTGTTCCAGCATCAACCGGCTAACTGTTGCCGGGTCGACCGGACTCGGATAAAAATGTGCGGGCTGCGCGCTCGAGGTGGCCAGCACGGTCGCCTGGGGGGCCATGAGGGACCCTTGGGGCCTGTGGCGGGGCCGGTGCGGTGCAGTGTGCCTGCTGCAGGGACGCGTCCCCGAGAGGGTTGAGGGCTGCTGGAAGGGCTGCTTCTGAAAATTGCCCCCTGTCCCTGGGCGCTTCGGGTAAAACCTCGGTCTGCCAGGACATCGAGGGCGGTGTGTTCCGCTCATTCAATTGCTTTTTAAGCGACTTAATTTCTTGCTGGAACCGCTGCATCATGAGCAGCATTGCAGGGTCAGCTGTGGGGAAACGGGGCATGCCCCCCGTCTCTTCGACCGGGGCATCCTCGGATGATGTGGAGGGTCTGCCGCTCGTGTCGCCGGTGGTGACCACGTTAGCCGTGAGGGCTGCAAGGGGCTCTTCAGGTAAAGTCCCTTCGGCGCCTGTGGGTGTCGCGCTGCCTACCGCTCTCCCTCTTCTAGTAAGGGGTCCCGGCCTGGCGGCAAGTCTGACCATTTCTTCCGGATCGGCAGGCAAGGCCCCATACCGACCGTGAACTCCTGCCATATGGCAGGTGAAGGTGTGCCATCTTTTGTTTCTCTTCGTCGCCTTCCTGGACGATTTCCCCGAGAACACCAGCCTGTCGAAGACCGATCGTCGGGGCGGCGCTTCCTCCCGAACAGGGGACTGGCGCGGCTCCTCCTAGCGGTTCCTCGATTCTGCGCTGGGCACGGGCCGGGCTACTTCTTCCTGGAAAGCGGAGGCCATTGCCCCCAGTAGTCTCTGGCGGCCGGCGGGGGTACTACCCGGGCCTCGGAGGTAATTCCTCATAGCCTGCTCGATCCCTTCCCACTCATGGTCAGGGAGAGCAGCCTGCGGTTGCATGTCGATGATAGCGGCAGGAGGAGAGTAGGCCCTGGGTGCCGGGCGGGCGGCGTTGTGTCGGCGCCCGCGGTGACAGCGGTGAGCTTTCTCGGGCAGCACCGGGGTGACGGGTGCTGGTCGGCAAGCCGGGGTCGTGAGCTCGACCCTTTCATTTCTTCTAGCCCTCCTCGGGCGGAAAATGCTAGGCCCCGCCTGGGCGGGTGCAATGGGTCGGGCCTCCTTGGGGACCCAGACCTGCTTCAGTTTGGCCGGCCTGTGAACCGGCGCAGCCTTCGGCGATGCGGCCACAGCAGTGGGCGTCACCTTCTCCTTCAACTTCTCCAGTCCTTGAAAGGAGTTGTGGACTGGGACAGTCGGGACGACACGGTCCGGTGTCACCCGGGACCTCTGCCCGTCCAGGCGGACTCGGAGGGCCCCGACAGTCATAGTCTTTCCAGAATTGGAGGTGCGGCGTCCAGAGCTGGCGCCGGCGTTGCTCCTCCGGAGCCTTCTTCGGTAGGATGCCGACCCTTGGTGGGATGGGCCGGTGGTTTGGTGCACGTGGTGCACGTTGCAGCTTAGCGTCGTTGCTGGGACGCCATTGTTGTTCTTGGCCACAGCTCGGCCGGTGGCAGCTTCAGTGGCCCTCGGAGCGAGAGCGTTGATCTGGGACTCCTCAGGCGCCTTCACCTCGAGGATGTTGGCAAAAGCCACCCCCAAGAAGTTGGGGAAGCCCACAGTGGGAGGGAAGCTCCCGAAGTTGAGGGGGACCGCTAGGTAGCCGCCTCGGACATGGTTCTCGACGCCTTGAGGGCCGCAAGTGACAGCCATCATCGGCACCATGATGCAATTTTCCTGTATTTGAGAAAGTGACGCAATTAGTATCACAAGAAGGGGGCCGCAGGGCCCCTAATTCTGGCAAAGAGATGAAGGGTGGATTCGTCCCACCAGGCGTGCCAGACTTGTGGACGCACTTTTTCCACCCGATGTGCTCTCGTTGGTCTATTCATTTATTGGGGTGCGTGGGCGTGCCAGTCACCGAAGTGACGATTTATTCGGGCTCCGAAGAGCCCATGGTGCGCTCGACCTGACTTCGTCAGACGATTGTGTGGTTCGTGTCGGGACTGAATCCTGTCGCGCCAAAAAGGCCGCGACGTCATTTACATCCCCCATACGAGGGAACACCCTTGATTAATTACCGAAATTAGGGGCCCTGCGGTCGAAAAGAATAATACTAATTGCGCGAGAAAGAGACAGGAGAAAATCACACCAAAGTACGCATTAGGATGCGAGCCACTGGCCATGTCGGTCACTCGTGGACCTTTTCATATTCGGACACGGGTCCGTGATGGAAACGCGACGGAAAATCGGGGTGAATCCGTCCAAATGTCTGCCGCATGCACGGCAATTTTAATAACGACCTGGAAGGGCCCGATGTCGAGAAACGGATCCGGTCTAGTTGGAGTGTTGGCCCAAGGTCAGGTCGGGGCTTGGCCATGTCGGGTGGATTCCCGAGACTCGGGCCCGGCCTGAGAGGGCGGCATTATTGTTCCTTTCGCGTCGGGTCACGGGGAGAGATGGGACTGCAATGTGGACCCTAGCATTTTTTTATCTGGGGTTTTAATTATGTGTTCCTCCCTTTCCTTTCGCTGCCTATTACCTCTTTGTGCATTTATTCTGAATGATTTCTCTTCTTTTTATTTATTGCTATTATTATTATTTTCTTATCCCCTCCCCCCCTTTTTTATTGTCATTACAACTGCTACACATTTGGGGCCCTTCAATCAACATAACTTTTATTAATTCATCCATTATTGTTGTTATCATTGCCATGCTATGCATATATATACATATAGCGTACCGGCGAAAGGAGATGGAGTGTGCCGGCGAAGGAAGAATAGGGGCGTACCGGTGAAGGAAGTGTGCCGGCGAAGGGCCGGCCAAGTGTGCCGGTGAAGGGTAGATAAGGTGGAGGGGAAGTGGGCCGCTGGGTGCTAAAGGGTGTGTGTCGTTGGGGAATGGGTGCCGCTGAAGGGCCAAAGGTGGCGTACCGGCGAAGGAGGGCGGAGGTGTGCCGGCGAAGGGTTGGAGCTGTGTGCCGCTGAAGGGCTTAAGGAGGGTGTACCGGTGGAGACCTCAAGGCAGTGTACCGCTGGGGGGGGGCCTGAAGAGTGTATCGGCGAAGAAAGGGAGATAACATAAAGTCTGTACATCCATCAGCCCCAAAGTTTGTACATTGTCTGTTCAACTAGCATATCAAGTCTATACATCCTTCAGCTCAAAGTATGTACATTGCCTATCGACTGCAGCTCACAGTCTGTACATTGGCTGCTCAAAGTCTGTACATTAGCCAATTCGAAGTCTATACATTGCCCTTTTGGCTGCAGTTCGAAGCCTATACACTGTCCCTTGGCTGCAGTTCAAAGCCTGCACATTGGGCAACTCAAAGTCTATACATCGTTCATCGACTGTGGCTCAGAGTCTATACATTGCAGCTCAGAGTCCGTACATCGGCCAGCCCAAAGTCTGTACACCGGCCGGGCCAGAGTCTGTACATCCTTCAACTCAAAGTCTGTACGTGGCAGCATGAGGTCTGTACGTTGCAACATGAAGTCTGTACATTGGCCACAAGGTCTATACACTGCGGCACAAAGTCTATACATTGCAGCATGAAGTCTGCACACCCTAACATGAAGTCTGTACATCGCCCATCCCAAAGTCTGTACGCTGCAGTACAAAGTCCGTATGTCGCAGCATGAAGTCTATACATTGGCTGGCCCAAAGTCTGTACGCTGCAGCACAAAGTCTGTACGTTGCCGCGTGAAGTCTGTACATTGGTCAACCCAAAGTCTGCACATTGCAGCACAAAGTCTGTACGTTGTCCCTTGGCTGCAGCTCGAAGTCTATACATTGCCTGTTGCTGTGTTTGTGCGTCAATCTGCCAAGTCTATACATTGGGTTCCACTGAGACAGTGGATGAGGGTGTACCGGTGAAGCGGAAGAGGTAATGGGAAGGAGTGTGCCGCTGAAAGGGCCAGGAGGTTGTGTCATTGAAGGGCCGTTAGAGTGTGCCGCTGAAGATGGGCAGTGTGTACCACTGAAGGCTCTCTGGAGTGTGCCGTTGGAGGTTGGGAAGGGCGTACTGCTGAAGGCGATTTGGGGTTGGAAATGTTAAGGGGGATGATGAGGGTGTACCGCTGGGGGGTGATGAGGGTGTACCGCTTGGGGGTGATGAGGGTGTACCGCTGGAGGCCAAAAAGGGGCGTACCGCTGGGGGTTAAAAGGGGTGTACCGGTGAAAGATAAAACGGAGGGTGGTGGGAGTGTAACGGTGAAGGTTGGAACAAGGGTGGAGGTGAAAGCCCACTCTTCTATTATTTGTTTTAGGGCTTTTCTTTTATTCTTTTCTTAATTTGCGCGTAGTTTTACATAAACTTCTTCTTTTCTTCGCTTCATTCTGTTTGGACTCTTCTCACCAATCGGACGTTCGATCTACCGTGTCATTGATCGGTTCAGTTCTCATGCTGCCGGCGGTGGCTTGATTAATTGGAAGGTTCTATCGTTAATCGTTCCATGCGTTTGTTGCTTCCTTTTACCTTTTTAACATTTTTGTTATTTTCTGACGAAAATTCGGCAGCACCTCCCCTCTACCCGAGCGTAAGGGAGGTAAAGGGAACGCGCCCACATGGAGTGGCGGAACCCGACAACTGGAGGTGGGCGCCCGGAGACGACAACACCTTTATAGAACCCCGAAAAACACGAAGAAAATGATGAACGGGAGGCTTCTAATACTGGACAGGGTGGACGGGGGATTGGCCAAGGCGTACCGGCCAAGGACGAGCATAGGGTGTGCCGGGCTAGGAAGGCTAAGGGCGTACCGCTGAGGCACAAAAGGGGGAGGTGCACCGCTGAGGGCTGTTATGGGGTGTACCGGCCAAGGGACGAAAGAGTGTGTCGCTGAGGGCCACTATGGGTGTACCGGCCAAGGGCCGGAGGGGTTAAGTGTGTGGACTGGGAGGGTTGCAGGTTATTCAGGAAACGAAGATGGGTTAAAGGCCAAGGGTAGGCTGCTGGGAGTTGGGTGTTCAGGAGGAGAAGGAGGCTCTCTCTCCCTTCAAGTAGATGGGCACAACTGAGGGCCACAAAAAAAAGGGGCAAAGAGCCCATGAGATCAAGGATCATATGGGAGGAATCACATCGCTACGGAGACTCCAAAAATACCGGAGAAAAGGGGAAATGGAGGAGAAAAATGAACAACACATCATACACCATGAAAACTGGCGTAAACCAACAGAAATAACAGAGAAACCCAAGGAGGGTGATTTTCATTCATGGGGAGCAAGGGACCGTGGCCGTCCATATACATTGCCGAGCACGCCCGAGTCAAGGCTACGGGCAAGGAAGAAAACCAAAATACAAGATGAAGGGAGGGAGAAAACAAGGAAAACCACGGAAGGGAAAGTGTTGGGGATTGAAGCAGGGACGAGCGTCCACTGCTCGTTCCCCCGCACCTTCCCCTGTTACATTCAGCTCTCCTTCTCTCTTACTCTCTCTTCTGCCCGGTGGCCGTCGGAGGAGACTCACGCCGGAGCCCTTCTTCTCCTCCCTTCTCTTCCTCTCTTGCGTATGTCTCTCCCTCTGTCTGTGTGTCTGTTCCTCTCCAGCCTCTCCTTCTCCTTTTTTTTTCTGTCCCCCCTTTTTGCTTGGAATGGGAGTGGTTTTATACTCCCAGCAACGGGAGCCTTCGAACACGGCCGTCGGAGGCGGGAAGCAGCTTCATCATGATGACGTTTGACCTTTTTCATCCTGGCTGTCAGGGGAGTAGCCTGCGTGGCCCAACCGTTGGTTGACACCTCGGACATCTCACTGCGCGCCAAGGATATGTAGGGCATGGGCTTCACGTCGTTTGGCCGTTGAAAAACCTTCACGCTGTACCGCTGGTGGGCTGAAGAAGCGTGTCGCTGTAAGACACTATAAGCGTGCCGCTGAAGAGGGCAAAAGGCGTGCCGCTGAAGGCCCAGAGAAGTGTGCCGTTAAAGGGCGCAAAGAGCGTGCCCTGGGGGGGCCCTTCATAGTGTGCCGCTGGGGGCCCTTCATAGTGTGCCGCCGGGGGCATAAAAAGTGTGCCGTGGAGGGCACTTCATAGTGTGCCGCTGGAGGGCACCAAAGAGTGTGCCGCTGAAGGCCCACTGGGCATGCCGCTAAAGGCCTGGGTGTGTCGCTGGGGCTCCCAGGGGCTGCGCCGCTGAAGGCCACCACAAGGGTGTGCCGCTGAAGGCAACCCTGGGTGTGCCGTTGAAGGCCACCAGGGTGTGCCGCTGGGGCTGACTTGGGCCCGTTTTGTGCTCAAAATTATGGTTTGTTTGATCTTCTTCGGGGGCCACAGGTCGTGAGCTTCCCGGGGGTTGGTTTCTCTTCGCCATCGTGACTCCGGGGACGGCTTCACAGCAGTGTGCATATTTGGGGAGTCCGGATGACCAGTCTCTACGGGGCTTCTTCACTTGGTGCCGTTGTTAGTGCGGGGCCGAGTAGGGCATCTGGGTGTGCAATTTTTGGTGTCCACACCAGGTCTTTGGCCGCCCTGGGACCTGGGTAGCCAGAACCCTGGCCGCCACCTGTTTTGGGTCTTGCAAGTCCGCCAAGTGCAGGATAGGCACAGGAGCAACTAAAATTAAAAAATAAGGATGGAAAAGGCTATTTGTTGGGAAGTGAATGCAGTAAACTTCAATGTAAAGACTCACAGTGAGCAATCAGGGTCCCACCGTGATCGCCAAAAGGTTGTAGGTGCCAGAAGGTGGCGGTGCCGCGTACGATGGGCGCGTGTGTCCTCCCGAACTTTTGCTGCTGCTACCTACAGTGCGCAGGTTAGAAAGATATAAATAGGTGTGATCACCAGAGGTGTTTACCTGAACCTCATAGGGGTGATGATCGTGGATGCCTTAGAAGTGGGGAGATGGTGGGTTCTTCTGTCCTCGCTCTCTGCCGGCCAAGAACGCGGAGCTCTGCGAGTCGACGATGAAGTTCCTGCAAATTACCAGCAAATAGAGAATAGACCATTAGACTATGAAGTGTAGGAAATGCTCATAGAAGTACAGAAAACATGCAAATGGGGTCAATCGTACCGGGAAGGGGGGCGGAAAGGGGAATGGTCGAGACTTTCGACCATCCGCCTTCCCTATGTTTTGGGTTGAAAAACCTCTTTAAAATGGGATCTAGGAAGATCTATTATGCATGGATGCAGTAAAATAGAATGGAATGTAGCAATATAGGGGACAAGGGAAAGAAAGGATGGGGTTTGCCCGTCAACCTACAGAGGGCGGCCAGCATTGTGGTCGCCTAGAGAGGGTGGGCGGCCATAGACATGGCCGCCCCCTGAAACTGGGGCTCGTCCACGGTGGAGCTCTCCAACTTCAGATAGATCGACGGGGATGAGGGAAGGTGCTCTCTGGGCTACTAGAACCTCTAGACCGGTCTCTTCCTACCACCCCAGAAAATGTCCAACTCTCTCCGTGAGTAAATGTCCAATCCCCCCCACGGGAGATGGTTCGGAATGGGTTTTGTATGTGGGGGAGTTCCCTCCACGAAAACCATTCGAAAATATGGATTACGTGAAAGCTACGTGGGTCTCGAACCTCCCGGAGTGGGAGCAATTCCGGAGAATGTGCCGAGAGTGGGCAGAACGTGGGGTTGACGGACGGTTGACAGGAGGCGACCAAAGCTCTAGCCATCCAAAGGAGCTAGGCGGCCATGTCGATGGCCTTCTTGAGGGGCTGGGTGACCAACAGTCTGGCCACCTTGAAGGAGCTGGGCGGCCAACTATGTGGCCACCTTGGGAGTTTGGCGGCCAACTCTGTGGCCGCTCGAGAAGGGGCTGGGCGGCCAGGTCTCTGGTCACCCAGGGATGTGGGTGGACAGCACCTTGGCCACCCAGGGATCAGGGCAGAGAATGTGTATAGAGCCTCAAAATCACCTCGGGGGCTCACGCCCCCGAACCCCCGACCTTACGGGCAGGGGGGCGCTGCCCCCTGCAACACCCCACAAACTTACCGCGAAGTTGGATCCGCGAAGGGACAGGGTGGAGCCTACCAAAACAAGGATGAGACTCCATACAACCAATCAACCAAGGAAAAGTATCACTTCTATGATGGCTAGACAAGGTCCGCGGGATGTCCAAAATTAGGCCTCTACAGGTTCCTCTAGGGGGATATCATTAAACACCATGATGGTAAACATTGTCGAGTCATCTCTCAATCCTCTTGGGTCTCGGGCATAGATATGTCCATGTTCTTTTCGGCTTCCATCTCGTCACTCCGTGAATGGATGTCCTATATCCCCTGGGCATAGTCCGAAATAAGGGGAGATGCTGTCCGAATGAATTCCGATCCTCACTATGTCGAATCACCTCCAACCCCCCCCCCCCCGGGATCTAAAGGGATCTGCCTCTGCATGTCCTCTATTGATTCCCTCCTGGGGAATAATAATGTCAAAATGCCGTGGTGACCGAATACCAACTCAATTTAGTCTCACCTTGTGATATTCGGGCATTGATATGCTCCGTTCTTTTGTGGATTCTGTCCCGGCTCTGCGTGGACAGTTTCCTATTCCCACTTGGCATAGCTCAAGATAAGGGGATATGCTGCCGGATTTGTTCCGTGTACTCTCGTATAGTGATGATCAACTGAGCAAATAAAGTCGTTAAATGAGCATGTAGCTCATCGATGAGACTGAGGCTGAGGCTTGGAATCTATTCATACCCGCCTGATTCGACGAAGAATAACATTTTGCTCTCTTAGCGATCATTTGCATGATAATTAATAAAGAAGCCCTTGTCTACCCTCCTGTGCTCCCGGTATATCAAATAGTGTATGGTTGAAGGTCGGGTTATGCCCGATTGGAAGTCATCACTATGCGTGAGGATGGTTCTCAGACCTAAGTTCTCCGTCTCGTACTGGGAATCAGATAGATAAATCATAATAAACTACAAATCGCATGAACATCTACATGCATCTTCTGCCCTGCAAATAAAATGAGCATGACAATCTTATCTTATTTTGCCCCCTGGGTCCCTTCTACTTTGGTAATTAATCAAGGGTTTTTCTTCCCCTGGAAGGATGTAATTAACGTCATAGCCTTTATGGTATGACGGACTTTCGGTCCCGACTCGAATCCCACAATCGACTGACTAAGTCAGATCGAGCACACAATGAAATCGTCACCTCGGTGACTGGCATGCCTAATAAACTAACTAATAAACAACCAAATGAAATAAATAAAAAATAAAATAAAATAACCAGATAAAAAAATAAAATATATATCGAGTCTACAAAGCTGGCACATCCGGTGGGACCAAGTTTCCCTTCATCTTTTCGCCAAAGTCGGAGGCCTGGTGGCCTCCCCAAAAGTTCTGACTGTGTGTTGATCTTATTTGCAGAAATTCAAATGGAGATTGGACTGGTTTCTCTCAAGTTCGGCCAACAAGTCATCGACAACCACGTTCGTGATGGGTACCTGGCGGTGTCGACGGTGTTCGGGTCCATGCCACCGGTGGTGGGCTTCCCGAACTGCTTGGGGCTTGCGTTCGTCGACCTGCTCCAGGTCGATGGTAAAGCTGAGAAGACTGTTGCGGTAGAAGCTACGAAGATACCAGATAAGAGGAAGTCACAAAAGACGGTTGTCTCGTACACTGTTGTTCCATGCTATGTCCATAATATGGATAGGAGGACCACTATTCCTGCTACTGCTAGCGGGAGAATAAAAAATTACCGAAGAAACCGGACTATTGCACCCTGAGGACGTCTATCGACTTCAGGGAAATCCATGCTGGTTGGTGGGATGCGAGTGTACTTCAATGGTCACCCGGCTGAGGCACTACCTGATCGCATCATTCTGGCGATCCCCACTTATAACAAGTTTCAAGTGCTGGCCACCAGGAAGGCCAACGCAGAAAGAGAAGAGAAGAAGCCGCTGGCTCCTATGCCAAGGAAGTTCAAACAAGTATGGGTGCCCAAGAAAGTCCGGGGCCCAGCACCAGCCCCTGAGAGAAGAGAAGCTGCCGTTGTGCACCCCATGAGAAGGGGGAAGGAAGGTCAGATTGAAGAGAAAGGAGTGGAGGAGGTCATCCCACTGGTTGCTCCCCACATGCCAAGGGCCCGCGCCAGGCAAGCAGATGTGTTCCTGTATCCCTGGAGGATGTATCAAACTGCCTAAATGACAAGACTAGCTTATCAGCCAAAGACACATGAGCGACTGATGCCTCAAGCCGATCCCCAGAGGCATGGTCGAGAAGAGATGAACAGGGTGGTCTAGGACTATTTCCATTGCCTGGGGAACTCATACCTAGGGCAACAAAGATTACTCCGCGCCATGAACACCGAAGAAGAAGAGAAGGATAATGAGGAAGAAATAATGTCAGGAATCTCATACTCGGGCTCCAACGAGTATGAAGATGGCCGAAGGGCCGAATGTTTAGAAGATGACCTACAAGAGAAAAAGAAGGAAAGAAGAGTCTCTGTATTCGACCGGTTGACCCTCCCTGGTCACGCTCGAAGAAGAGTTTGGAGGCGAAGAGGAAAATTGCAGATCTTTGCCTGCAACATGACAGGAATGGTTGGCGGGTATGATGCTCTGCCCGACCAATCTGAAGATGTAATTAGATTAGCTCAAAGGTCCGGACCCATAACAAGGCGAGGTCAGGCAGCAAAAGAGAAACTTGCAACAATTGATGATTTGCCGAGGATCACTACCTTGACTGCAAATGTGGTGACCTCGGGAGAAGAAGATGTGCCGCTAATAGTCCCGGTTGAAGGGACATCTAGTCAAATGATAGAAGAGATGCCTATGGCTGCAGCTCTGGACCCAACTATCTTAATGATGTTCAGAAGATACCAGCAAGAGATTGAATCTCTTAAAAGGCAATTGAATGAGAGGAATGAACAAACTCCCGTCTCCAAGCATGCTGAACCAGCAAAGGAGATCTCCAGTCCTGCGGAGGTTGTAATACCTGCCGTCTCCCACCAAGCAAGTCACGGGAAAGCTCCATGCCAGCCCTTCCTGCAGCAGCCAATCATGCAGCCTTCGGCATCCCAAGTGCAACCCTCTCCGTCAGGAGTGCAGCCAGGTTTACATGCCACTATCATGACAACTCCCTTTACACAACAACATGCGCACTTCTACCCAGAGCCTGTTGATCCTACTATAGTGAATAAGTTGATGGTTGAAAGGATGATAGAAATGAAGCTGTTCGAGAGGGATGATGGTGATTACGGAGCTTTTGATGTCTACCGGGTGCCGTACCCTCCACAATATGCTGCGAGGAGACTACCCCAGGCATCAGCAAGCTGCCAAAGTTTGAGAAATTTAATGGGCAAGGCTCCCCAAAGGAGCATATTGCTTATTATACAACAGTCATGGGAGACTTGGCTACTGATGAAGCTTATCTGCTGAAGTTCTTCGGCTCGTCCCTCGCGGGCTTGGCCTTTGAATGGTATTCCAGCCTCCCAGCCGGGTCTGTAGCTGATTGGCACGATATGCAGCAGAAGTTCCGAAAGATGTTCCATGTCACAGAAAGGGAAATTACAATGGTAGAATTATACTCTACCAAGCAGAGGCAGGATGAAACAGCCCTGGATTATATTAAGAGATGGAGGAACCTGGCCATGAGATGCAGACGGCCTCCGCATCAAGAGGATGTTGTTCAAATATGCAAGTAAAACCTCAGGAGGGAAGTGCTTGAAAAGATGATTGGAACAGATATCAGGACATTCGACCGTCTGAACAGTGTGGTGGCAGAGGTCGAAACCTTCCTATCCAAACGTCCTGCAATCAACATTCTTGCTGTTCAGAAAGGGAAAGCTGTTGAACGGTGATCAGCGCCAACTGAAGCAAACGTTGTTGATTTCAATACCTTTGACCAGCAAATAGAAAAGGCCAAAGTAGTAGCTGCCCCTTCGCCAGTAGGGGCAATGGAAAAGAAAGAGGGTGTCTCTTTGAGGAACAAAATGAAGAAATTATACTCGTTTCCCAAAGAAAAGACACGAGCATTATTTGACTGGACATATAAATACAACAAGATAACATTGCCTGAGCCAAAGAGACCCGATGATGCAGCAAAGAAGGATGACCCTCTATTCTGTCCATATCACCGGGCACTGGGACATGTCATTGAGAACTGTTATGTCTTCAAGGATGTCATGGAAAGCATGATCAAGAAGGGTGAGTTACAAATGGGAGAACACCAGGTGGATCCCCTGCGCCCTCATGAGCCCCCAGTAATGAGGCAAGCTGTCAATATGATTTCCCTATACCAGCAATTGCCTGGAGAGGCTGCTGAAACTTGCACACAACATACATATGAAGCATGCTTTCTTACCCCCATCAAAGATCAGGTGGGATGGCAGATAATACCAGCTAAGACTAAAAGGAGGCCATCAGTCTCCAAAGTGTCGGGGGCCTCTATCCGGGGTGTCACTCCGAAGCAAGCCCCGCCAGCAATAAACCCTGTGTGGCACACTATGAAGTCACCACCAGTTATCCGAATATTTACTCACAATCGGAGGAAGCAGACTCGCTGCCAGCTCATGAGAAGATAAGCCCTGAGGTGAGGCGCTTGCAGCGATACATTAACCAGCTTGATGAATATGAACAGCCCGAGCTAAAGCCGATACTGGTAAAAGACCATGTCCTTTGGGAACAGCTGGAGGAATTAACCATCAAAGAGCAACCAGAAAAGGAGCAAGAAGAAGCTGGAGCCGACCTCTTCTGGGGGCACAAGCGGCCGAGTCAAGGCACAGAAGAAGAATAAACCAAGAAACAAGAAGAAAACTAGTCACATTGCAATGTAATACTCTATCAGCACTGTTCACCCTGCCAGGGGAAGAGGATGAAGGGGAGCCTTCCGCCCCATCACTGGAAGCGAATCAAGCCGAGGCTTCAACCTCAGTGCATGCTACCCGCTCTGGGAGAAGGTGGGGGCGTCTACCTCCAGCCAACCACAATATTATCTTCAGGGGTGAGCAACCCTACCAGATACCAGAGCCAGAAGTCTGGGCATTGAAATTCCTCCCCCGTCAGGCCTCTATGCAAAAGCAAAAGGGGGTGATGAAACTCTGTCATTCCTTGAATTCCTGTCTGTTCTGGAAGGCAAACAGCCGGCTCAGAATGCTACTGCTGAAGACAAAAATCCCCGGCAACCATCTGCCACGATGCTCAAAGAGAAAGATAAAGCGAACGTCGACCTTCCCTCAACACCAGAGATAACTTCCCCGGCGGAGACTCCCCAACAGTCCCCTCAGAAGAAAGAAGCAAGAGACGGGCAAGCCATGTCGCAAGCACCTCATGAGCCTCCAAGACCCCGCTGGGTGGAGGAGATGCGACTGTCCAACGTCAGGTGGGCAACCGAATTATGAAGATGCTGAAGAAGCTCCCCACAAGGTTTTCTATATGGGAAATCCTTTCCTTGAGCGAAGAAGCTCGCCAAGCTATTATTGATGCTCTACAGTCGCCAGCTCAGTATGAAGCACTCTTGACAGAGGTTAACTCCGGGCAGCTATTACATTCACGGAGGATGACATGCTAATTCCTGACCCCAATCATAACAGGCCTCTGTATATGAGGGGGCATCTCAACTGTCAGCCATTAAGCCTAATTCTGTAGATCCGGGAGCTGCTGTAAACATCCTACCCTACCGCATCTATCAAAAGTATTATTTTGATCTGCACCTCACCAAAGTGAAAGGATATGAGGATTGCTGGCTTCAATCAGAAATGTGAAACTCGCTCGGAGTTGCAGAATTCAACCTTACATTGGGTGATTTCACCACCACGGTGCAGTTCTATGTCATAAATTCTAATACTACATACAAAGCCTTACTGGGATGGCCCTGGCTGCATAGATACCAAATAGTGCCCTCCACACTGCACCAGTGTATCAAGTACTGCCACAATGGTAAAGAAGAGAGGATGTTTGCAGACTTGCATCCCTTTGAAGTATACGAGTGTCACATGCTCGATGCACCATTCTACACGGAAGCCTCCCAAGGGGCGAAGAAGAAAGAACTTCCTGCAAGTCAGAAGAAAGCAATGTCAAAAGTAGACGAATGGTCCCCTCCACCACCCCCGGGTTATGTGGAACAACAGGAGGTCTCCCACGTCTCTCAAACTGGGGACTTTGCCAGAATTGCACCACCAGCTACTTACCCTGGCAAAGCAGAAGATGATGTGAAAGAAAAGCTTGAACAGGTTGAGATCCCGCCTGGACTGTTCAAACCCATTCCGAGCTTGGAATGCTAGACAGTGCAACCACCAAAGACTATGGAGGTTCCCCGTTTCGGTGAACCCCCTATGATATTCTACCCCAGAGAACCTGTCGATGAAGATGATGAAGACTGTGTAATCCCAGAGGAGGCAACCAGCAGGATGGTACCAATATCGGGTCTGGATTACACTGCCCAGCGGGTCTCCCGGATGTTTACCAAAATGCAAATGCCCTTGCTGCAGCCTGTCGGCCAGAAGAAGGCATTCCAGAAACTCTGGGATCCGCCCAACAACAACAAAGAATTGCTGAGGATCACTCGGTACCCGGGCTTGGGCTACACCCTACAGGAGTATTATGAGACAGAGGTAGATGTTATCTCCACCTACTTCATCCATGAAGACCCTTTCGAGGCGGATTATGATGATTACCCACCATATGGCGATGAAGCAACACACCGCCCCTAAGGTGGTGCTGAAACCTACGATAGTTGTGAGAGCTCAGGGGGACAAGATGAAGTCGCTCTATGCCAATACTGGAAGGAGCTCCTCCCAAGAAGGATCTGCCCCAAACTGAAGCCAGATTTGACAGGGGGACACCTGATGAAGATCAAGCTTCTGAGGAAGAAAAGAAGCGCCTGGAATTTGAGCACATACTGGAGGAGATCCGAGCCATGCAAGACCTGGCAGACTCGACAAAAGAGCTTTTACCTGCGGACCCTCAGGGGCAGAAGGTTATATGTCAGAACCACAAGATAAGACATCAAGACAGCAAAGCAAAGTTGAACGAAACCTGATGGAGGGTCCGACGATTCAACACTGGAACAAAGAAACTGAGGAACAAGTTCCTCTAACCCTGAAGAGCCAATCCGAAGAAAACCAACAATCACTGGCCGACTTCAAAGACCTGATATCGACTTATACATCACTCGGGGAGCTGGAAGTCCTCGAGGCTGAAGAAGATTACATCAATGGAGGCTTTATAAACCTCGAAGAAGCTCCACCAGAGGTCGAGGACGGCGGTCAGGCTACCGTTGATGAGCTGATAGAAGTGAACCTGGGAAGTGAGGAGGATCCAAGACCCACCTTTCTCAGTGCACTGTTGTCAGCAGAAGAACAAGAGCAGTATATACAATTTCTGAAAGAGTTCAGGACTGTTTTGCCTGGACCTACAATGAGATGCCGGGGTTGAACCCCGATGTAGCACAACATCTGTTGTCAATCGATCCAAGAGCAGAGCCTGTAAAGCAGCCTCCCAGGCGGATGCGGCCCGAGCTGATTAATCAAATTAATGAAGAAGTCGACAAGCTCATTGATGTGGGGTTCGTCGAAGAAAATCAGTACACAACATGGTTAGCAAATATAGTGCCCGTGAAGAAGAAAAATGGGCAGATAAGAATATGTATTGACTTTCGGACCTCAACAAAGCATGCCCGAAAGATGACTTTCCTGTGCCAATCACCGAGGTAATGATAGACGCCACCACGGGCCATGAAGCCCTCTCATTTATGGACGGATCATCCGGATATAACCAGATTTGATCGCTGAGCAAGACAGGGTCCATACGGCATTCCGCACCCCAAAGGGGATATTCCACTATAAAAGGATGCCGTTCGGCCTCAAGAATGCCGGTGCTACATATCAAAGAGCCATGACGAAGATATTCGATGACTTGCTCTACAAGAAGGTGGAGTGCTACATTGATGATCTGGTGGTGAAGACCAAGAGAAAGGAAGACCATCTGCAAGATTTGAGGGTAGTGTTTCAAAGGCTACGCCAATATGAGCTAAAAATGAACCCCATGAAATGCGCCTTCGACGTGTCCAGAGGAAATTCCTTGGATTCATTGTCCGACACAGAGGCATTGAAATTGATCCATCCAAGATTAAAGCTATTCAAGAACTCCCTCCTCCGAAGAGTCTATCAGAGCTGCGGTCCTTGCAAGGTCCGACTGGCATATATTTCCGATTTATTTCAAATCTGTCGAGTCGATGTCACCCTTTCATCAAGCTCATGATGAAAGATATGCCGTTCTTTTGGGACGAAGAATGCCAAGCAGCTTTCGAGAAGTTGAAAGAATATCTGAAGACCCCTCGGTGTTGGGAGCGTCGATTAAAGGAAGACCTCTCATTCTTTACATAGCAGCCACTCACTGTTCCTTGGGGGCAATGCTAGCTCAAGTGAATGAAGAAGGAAAGGAGCAATCCCTTTACTACCTCAACAGAAGGTTAGTAAGGACTGAAGAGAAATACACTTTTATAGAAAAGACTTGCCTGGCGCTGGTCTTCGCTGTTAAGAAACTCCGGCATTACATGTGTCCCATGAAATCAGATTGATATCTGGAGCTGACCCGCTCAAGTACATATTATCCCAGCCAGCACTCAAAGGTCGACTCGGCAAATGGGCCGTGATCCTAATGGAATTTGAAATTTCATATGTGCCTCAGAGAGCCATAAAAGGTCAGGCCGTAGCCGACTTCTTTGCAGCGCACCCTGCACCAGAAGATACTCCATTAGGAACTGAACTCCCTGATGATGAAACACTAGAGGCATGCCAAGCTCAGCCGGTGATATGGCAGCTCTACTTTGATGGGGCATCAAGAACAGAAACTACCTCAACTGGGCAGGTCAGAGTCGAGCAGGAGCCGGCATTGTCCTGAAGTCGCCTGAAGGGGAAGTGGTATACACTTCATGCTCAATAAACAAGCCATGCACCAATAATGAAGCTGAGTACGAAGCTCTGATAATCGGCCTACAAATCGCTCTCCGCATGGGAATCCAGATGCTCCAAGTGTTTGGCGACATAATGCTGATAATAAAACAGATGCAAGGGGAGTTTGAGGTGCGGAAGCCAGAACTAAACCCTTACTATCAAAAAGCACTGCGCCTTATGGCAAACTTCCACCATATTAAGCTCAATCATGTGGGCCGGGGCATAATGCTCAAGCTGATGCTTTGCAAAATTGGCCAGTTCGCTAGCAGTCCCACCAGATGAAACACTCAACATTGTTGTGATAAATCGACGACAGGTTCCCAGTATGCTAGAGTCATGTCTAGAGGAATGTGAGGATAACTTAGCCAAAGAAACACAGGAGCCCGACTGGAGACAGCACCTTATACAGTGGTTTCTCCACCAGCAGCTACCCAAAGCAAAGAGGAAAGAATGAAGCTTCTTAGGACCAAGGATTCCTATGAATTCGAAGCGGAACACTATTCCGAATCATGGCGGACGCCTGCAAAAAGATTCTGCTCCGCTGCCTATCCACAAGGGAGGCCTGGCAAGTGATGAAAGAAATACATGCCGGAACAGCCGGTGCACACCAAGCTGGACCGAAAATAAAAATTGAAGTCAAGAAACTAGGCTATTATTGGCCTACTATGTTTGAAGACTGCTGTCAATTTGTAAAAATATGTCAAAAATGCAAGGAGCATGCTGTTGTGCCCAGAAGGCCACCTGTACCCCTACACCCAACAGTCCCAGTTGGCCTTTCGCTCAGTGGGGAACCGATGTGGTGGGACCTCTTCCAACTTCCTCAGCCGGACACAAGTATATCTTGGCTATAACAGATTACTTCTCCAGATGGGCAGAAGCTATAGCACTCAAGGAGGTGACTGGTGAGCTGGTCGCAGATTCATCAAACAAGATATCATTTTCCAGTTTGGTGTTCCCAACTGAATAATTTCTGATAATGGAAGCCACTTCAAGAATCAGAAAATATATCGGCTCGCCGAGAAGTATAAAATTGATTGGAGGACCTCCACCCCCTACAATCCGCAAGCAAACGGATTGGCTAAAGCATTTAACAAAACCCTATGCACGCTCCTTGCCAAGACTGTCAGCTCCCACAAAAGGGACTGGGGAGAGAAGATGTATGAAGCATTGTGGGCATACCGTACTGTCTACAAAACCCCCACGGGTTGTTCACCCTTCTCGCTTGTATACGGCTCCGAGGTAGTAGTCCCCATAGAGCTGGAAGTTCCATCGCTCAGGGTTGCCATTCAATACGGCCTGGCCCGCGATGAACAAACAAATGCTGAAAGAAGATTTGAAGAATTGGCTGAGCTGGAAGGAAAATGCCTTCAGGCACAAAAGAACATCCAGGCATACCAAGTCCGCATGGCAAACGCCTTCAACAAGCTCGTCAAAGGGCGAGAATTCAAGAAAGGTGACATGGTCATGGTCAAGAAGAAAGAAGTCATGGCTT
Source organism: Amorphophallus konjac (assembly GCA_022559845.1). Classification (NCBI taxonomy): domain Eukaryota; kingdom Viridiplantae; phylum Streptophyta; class Magnoliopsida; order Alismatales; family Araceae; genus Amorphophallus; species Amorphophallus konjac. Next base: position 29,388,066 of record CM040123.1, on the reverse strand, counting down.
CCAACCCAAAGGGCAAGTTGGCTGCGAACTGGTTGGGTCCATATGTAGTCCAAAAGGTCTACGAAGGCGGAGCCTACGTGGTTGTCACCATCGGGAGAAAGTTCAGTTCCCGCCACTCAATGGGAAGCATCTAAAGCTCTATCATGCGGTACCACTGCCCTTTAAGAGAGTGGCGAATGATTGAATAAATAGCCTTAACATAAAAATTTATGGTAATGAGAGCTCTGAAGAATGATGATGACGAGAAGGAGGGTCAATCCTTCCCTTCATGTGGACATCAATTCGGACCTTCCATCCCGGTAGATGATGAAACCTTACTCCCCTTTGCGTTGGTGCTTACCCCACATCAACGATAAAACATATATACATTCTCGACGAACGGCTTCGGGCCCAAGCCGCCTGCATGTTGACGTCAATCCGGACCTTCCGTCTAGATGGATGATGAAACCCTATCTTCCTTTGCGGTGGTGCTTACCCCGCATCAACGATAAAACTTACATATATTTTTTGGCGAACGGCTTTGGGCCTAAGCCACCTGCATACTAACATCAATTTGGACCTTCCGTCCGAGAAGATGATGAAACTTTACCCTTCTTTGTGCTGGTGTTCACCCCACATCAATGATGAAATGGACACATTTTTGGCAAATGGCTTCGTCGCCCGAGCCGCTACATACCAACATCAATTCGGACCTTCCGTCCAGGTAGATGATGAAACTTTACTCCCCTTTGTGTTGGTGCTTATCCCACATCAATGATAAAACTTACATTTTCGATGAACAACTTTGCGCCTAAGATACCGTGGGAGATAGATTTTATTAAAAATATTTTATTATGATTTATTTGGTTTATTTATTAAAGGTTTATTTGCGTAGGGCGTGCCAGTCACTGAGTGACAAATTTATTATGCGCACCGTCTGACTAACCAGATGATTATAGGTGATCGTGTCGAGACCCAAAACCTGCCGTACCATAAAGACTACGGCGTTAATTACATCTCTCCAGAAGAGAGAAAACCCTTGATTAATCGTCAAAATAAAGAGGTCATGGGGCCCGTAGAATATGTAAAAGATGTGATTGCATGCAAGCACAGAGTATGGTAATATTTATTTATTAGGCCGGCCCCCGGTACAGGACGAAGAACTAGGTCCGAGGACCACCATCGCGCATAGCGAAAGCCTCCGGTCGGGCGTAACCCGACCTTCCGCTAATCACCATTCGATATATCGGAGAGTCAGATCATGCAGGCATGCAAGGTGGTAGTATTTAGTTTTATTGTTCATTGCTTATTTAGTCATTTATTTGTAAATTTAGGGAAGACTTTAACAATCCCTGTTACTTGCAGGGCTGTCGATTAGTCGTTACCTTTTTATTTTTAGGCTGCACATAGCATTACAGTGCATACATATGGGCCCACGAGGTGGGCCGAGTATGACCGTATTCGGGCAGAGTCGTGTATCATCAGGACAATGTATGCCGAGGTACGACAAACTTGATATTTGAGAAATGAGGGAATGCGGTTAAAACCGATCGGAACAAATTAAATTCAGAGGACTATTGGCCCGGGACTAGGTCATGCCATGGTCATAATGAGGGATGAAATATCCCGAGGTCGAGACACGACTTGTCGGAGCATCATTAATGTTCCCATACCCGGGGTTTAGGGCAGGTGGGAGTGTCGAAGCGGACATGGTCATGTTCATTATTCCTTATTTATTCTTGTTATTATTTTAAATGCATGAATGCACTTTATTTATTATTTATTTATTTATTTTATTTTATTTTATTATTATTTTTTTATATTGGATGCATTCATCTTTTATTTCCTCTATTGACATTTATTTGACAATTATTCATTAATCAATTCTTTGTTATTTATTTATTAATTTTTTATTCTCTTTTTTATTATTTTACTCTATTATTTTATTACCATTTTGTCACACATTATTTATTTGTTTTATTTTTTATTTTAGTCATGTTTGTTTCTCTATTTTTTTGAACGAGAGTATCTCATTTATTTATTATTTATTTTCCCTATTTTTAATATGCATATGTATATATGGGATGGGAGGTGAACGTATATGTGATGTTAATAAGGTATGTGCAACGTGTTGTGCTTCTCTTTTGTTTTATTGTTTTCATTATTTTAATGTATAAAGTGCATGTGTAATTGTGCATGCAGCATGGGTGAGTGTGTTTTGTGTGTGTTACGTGTTTTACGTAAATGTATGCATGTGCTTGTGTATGAGTTGTTTCCTTGTTAAAACGACCCGGGGCTTGTAAGATGTTAAAACGGTGCGCATTCCGTGTGTTTTTTTTATATCGATAAAGGTGAAAAGGCGATGGGTGTGGAGGAGTTTAAAATGACACGAGGGTATCGCATCAGTTAAAATCGCGCCAGGTAATGGTGAGTGTTTTTTTTGTTTGTTTTACTTTATTTTGTTTTTTGTTTGTTTTATTATTTGTTATTATTTTTATTTTTAGTTGTTGTTTATTTATTTTATTATTATTATTTTATTTTTTAATCATTTTTATTTTATTCTTGGTCTTACAAATGGCCAAAATGTCAGGACAAAAATCCGGCAGCATCTCCCCTAAATCGGAGTGTCTGGAGAAAAGTGGAGGCATCCCCACGGAATGGGGTAAACCCCTTAAAGTCGGGAGGCCAAACACGATGACCGACGGACCCAAATAGACGAAGATCCCGAGGGCTAGCCTACGAGGGGTATCGATATTCCGCGGGTCTTTAATCTTAAACCCAACAAACACCTACACGGACGTGGGCCCCGAGGGCTAGCCTACGAGGGGTTTTCATGTGTCCGTGGGTTATCCAAATCGGGACACTGTTCGCCATTAAGGCGGTCAATATTCATCCAGAGAGTGATCACCTAAAACGGCGTGAAAACTGACTTAAAATGGCATGGTTGAGGTTAAACCGACGTGAAGGGGATGTTTTGTTTAAGTCCGGCGCGGTTGAGCGTAGGTATAGCCTAATACGGCGCGGGATAGCGTATGTGTAGTGTTAAAACGGCGCGGGGGAGATGAATGGGCTAAACCGGTGCGGGGTGCTTGGTGCGCGCCAGATTAGGCCGCGCCGGGTCGATGCCATTTGAAATTCGGTTGGTTTGAGTGTGGGGTTAATCCGGCGCGGGGGGGGGGGGGTACCGCACCGTATTAGGGCGCGTCGGATTAGGGCCGCGCCTGGTTAGTTGATTTTTAAGGCATTTTTAGCTTATTTGAGCTATTAACCAGTTTGTGGGTATTTTGGGTGTTAATTGAATTAATTAATGTGTGGATTGAAGTCCTAGATGCCCTGAAAGTGGGGTCAGAGCTCGTGCGAGGTTCATACTCAAGCACGAAACTTATTACTGTGGAATAATGTTTTATTAAGTCCGAGTTGTGAGGACAATTAATTAGCCGAGTCTGGTGAAATTCAGGCAGCATCTCCCCATATCCAGAAGATTGCAGCGGAGAAGCGGAGGCATACTCACATAACTGGAGTAAGCTCTTTAATACCGGGTGACACAACGGCGGCCGGCAGACCCAAATGGATGGAAGACCCGGAGGACTAGCCTACGAGGGGCACCAATATTCCATGGGCCGAAACACGATTAAAAGGGACGACCAGTGAGGGAGGAAACCCCGAGGGCTAGCCTACGAGGGGCACACAACCCATGGTCACCACCAGTCCCCTTTCAGGGGTAGTGGATTTAGTATTGGGCCGTAAGCCCTATCATTGTTCACCGTCTGGCAGCCCACAATGGTACATGCCATTGAAGGACATGACCTTATGATCTGGTGGTGACTCAGAGGAATGTTCCCCCCTACCGGTCTTGAGACTATTGTCTTCAAGTCAACAGAACGCAATGAAGCGACCCACACACAGGAAAGTAGAGATACAGAGGTCGATTGCTCAAGAGCTATACTGGATAATTAGATATAAAAGGGGAGTCAGTATGTTAGCAGGTCAGTACACGAGGTTGGTGAACCAGCATGTAGACTTATAGAGATCGAAAGGGGCAAATGATCAAGCAGCCAGGGGTGTCATGTGGCATAAATGACCACGACAGAAGACCCCCGCACACAGGCTATAGGGACGACTCTGCTCTCCCTGGTCTATGACTGTGGACGGGGAGATAGTGAGAAGCCAATCCCAGGGCCAGAGGGAGGCGTATGCATACATATATGTAACGACCCGAGAATCCGATTACCGGGAAAGCCCGATAACCCGAGACTCGCACCGCCACCCATGAGTCCGAAGACTCGGAAGGGTTAAAGGAAGGTGTGGAGACTACACAAGGATCACAAATAATTACAGAAATTAAACAGCTAACTCACTAAGCAGGAAAATAAATTTAACAGCTACAAGATACATGGTCCACAAGATAAAATAAAATAACAACAACAGTAGTCCACAACTAGTACAGAGACAAGAAAGAAAAGTACAGCTACACGGGACATACCCCGGCTCTGACCTCTGACACTAACGCTGGGCACCCGAACCACGCTGAGCCTCAGACGCGCTCCCCTGAGGCCGCGACTCACCTGAAACACGGTGAAAACACACAGGGAATGAGTCTCGGAACAAGACTCAGTAGGGATCACTCGAACCATACCTCGCAATGGAGAAACCGCCACGCTAGCAGTAGGCGAGTACCTCGAAAAGGGAAGCCCTACAATCTACAAAACACCGCTCTCACGGCACGAAAGCCGACACACGTGCCACGGTGAAACGACAGGAACACCACGGTCAACGCGACAAAACCCGAAGGCTGAAGTCGCAAAGACTGACAGTCTGACACTCCCGACTCGACAGGAGTACCACCCACCAAAAGCACAGCCGGTAGCGTCCCTTGACATCTTACACTGCACCGCAGGTGAACTGCCTTACATGGTAGCTCCTACCAAAGGCACGGACACCACACAAGAACAACAAATGAGTGACTAGTTGGGGTCACGCTCGTCAGCGTGGGTCCTACCATCCCCAACCACGTGTGCACACACAAACCGCGCGTCCCTGGTCTGGCCCTCTGACCGGTTTTCCCCTCAGCCGGACTCTGGCTGCAAGACGTGGGGCCCGACGAAAATTGGTCCACAAACCGTCTCTAAGGGTAGCCTCTCCACCACTCCCTGGTGGGACCACACGCGTGTAAGCAGGCTACGACTAGTGGAGGGTCACTACGGAGTAGACTCTCAAGTCAACGGAAAATCACGCCACAACCGGACGGTACAAGGAACGCCCCTCGTACCAATACCGTCGCATGGTGACAGAGGCCGACAACGACATCTCCCGGTACCACTCGGTATGGCGGGAGACCCGCCGACACGATCTGTCCCCTTGAACGGTCCACCCTGGGCCGCTCAGGGATGTGCGGTCGCATAAGGACCATACCTAGGGTTAAACGGCCAGCACAGGACCGTTCTACCCAGGTCCAAACAGACTGAAGAACGGCCAACATGGGCCCGTTCCACAGATGTGCGGTCAGCTCCTGGCCGCACGTGGGTGAAGAACGGTCAGCTCCTGGCCGCTCGTCTCCCAACGGTAATAAATCTGAACGGTTAGGCCTTAGCCGCACTAGGGAAGAGCGGCTATGGTTTCACCATTCAAGGGTTGTGCGGTCCAGATCTGGCCGCACACCTAGGCAACGGCACCAGACGCCGTACGGCCAGCACCCTGCCGCACGAAGGGTTATGCGGCTAGCTCCTGGCCGCACATCCCGGTGCACTGTACAACGGTAAATTCAACGGTCGAAAACCCAGGGTTGTGTGATTGTTGTGTGGCCGCACCTTAGGATATGCGGTCCCACGACAGACCGCGCAAGCCTACTGCGCGTCGAGCCCAGCCACAGCGCGCAGAGTCGATGGACGGCCAGAACGGAGCCCCACAAGGGTTGTGCAGCCCCTGGTTCGACCGCACATCGTCCACCGGCGCGAAAACGGCGAACCTCGCCGAAATGGCCCATTCCAACCCCAAACAAGCCCCACGAAGGGGGAAACGGTGAGAGATGAACCCCCAAGCCCCCTAGCATGCTCCTACGCCCGTGAACCACGGAATCGGGGCTCAAAACGGCGGATCGGACGGACTCTCCCCGCGGCATGAACGGCCCTTCCCGACGCGAAATTGACCCCTCTCGACCTCGTCTCGAGCTAAAACTCACGGGGAAGGAAGACAAGAGGCCAAGGAATGTCACCCTACCTCCGGTCCGCGGCGAGGCGCTCCGATCCAAGCTCAAACCCACGAAGAATGCCGTTAGAACCTCGCCTTCCCACACTTGCCGCACGCCCGCACGATCGCCTCGTCGTCACCCACATCCTCGCGCCGTCGCACCGACGCCGTCTGCAGCCGGAACGGAAGGCGGCCACGGTCGTGAGGGAGGAAGGAGAAGAAAGGAAGAAGAAGAAGAAAAAGAAAAGAAAATGGGGGTATTAATAAAAAATCCAGAATTTCTGGAAAATACCAAAAAATAGAAAATTACATTCCCGATCCTCGGAATGCGCCGATCGCAACGGTACCACTCTCGCCTAGGTGAACGACCCGGTTCACCCGTAACGAGGTTCTGAAGTAATTATCGAAACACACATCGGGAATCGAAAAACCCACGCGAAAAACCCGCGGAACGCTCCCGGGCCTCCGAAATAACTCCGGATCGCACCGATCCGAACACGGAAGATGTCCAAAATGAAATTTCAGACACAACGGAGTTGGACACTCCGAGAAACCAGATCCGGGACCCACGAAGAAGGATCCGAAAGGTCCAGGATATTACAGCCCTCCCCCCTTAAGGAATTTCATCCTCAAAATTGAGAACAACCCAAGGAAAAAAAAGAGGAAGACTCACTCAAACAGGTAAGGGAACTGCTGACGCATCTCGTCCTCACACTCCCAAGAAGCCTCACCACCAGAGTGTCGCTGCCACACCACCTTAACCAAGGGGATGACCTTGTTCCGCAAGCGCTGCTCTCACCTATCCTCTACGCGGATCGGAAACTCTGGAAGAGAAAGGTCTGGAGTCACCTCGGGCCAAAAAGAATCCTCAAGCACATGAGAGTCATCGGGCATATACTTCCCCAGCATCGAGACGTGAAACACGTCATGCACCGATGCCAACTCAGGGGGTAACTGCAACCGATAAGCTACCTCACCGATGCGCTCCACGATGTGGAAAGGACCAATATAGCGGGGACTCAGCTTCCCACGCAGTCCAAAACACATCACCCCCTTCATCGGAGAAACTCTCAAGAACACGCGATCGCCCACGGCGAACGTGAGAGGCCGCCACCTATGGCCAGCATAACTCTTCTGCCGGCTCTGGGCTGCCAACATGTTCTGACGAACAAGGTGCACAACCTCCACACACTGCTGCACCAAATTCGGTCCCATCAAAACACGCTCACCTACCTCAAACCAATCCAGTGGAGTCCGACACGGACGCCCAAACAATGCCTCATAAGGAGCCATGCCGATGCTCGAATGATAGCTGTTGTTGTAGGCAAACTCCACCAACGGTAGGTGGTGAACCCAACTCCCCTGCCACTCCAGGCAGCAGGACCTCAGCATGTCCTCCAAAGTCTGAATGGTCCTCTCTGATTGACCATCTGACTGAGGATGAAACGCCGAGCTAAAAGTCAAATCCGTGCCAAGAGCTCGCTGGAAACTCCCCCAAAATCCAGAAGTGAAACGCGGATCTCGATCCGACACGATGGAGATGAGAATCCCACGCAATGGAACGATCCGCTCCACATAAAGACAAGTCAACCTGGACACGCTCCAGCTGACTTTGACCGGCAACAACCGAGTCACCTTCGTCAGCCTATCCACCAGCAACCAAATGCTGTCCTGACCGCTCGGAGTCCTCGGTAATCCCACCACGAAATCTGTGGTCATGTGGTCCCACTTCCACACAAGAACATCCAAGGGCTGGAGAGTACCTCCCGGTCGCTGATGCTCTGCCTTCACCTGCTGATAGGTCAAACACCTGGTCACAAATTCGGTGACATCTCTCTTCATGCCAGGCCACCAGAACTGCCTCCGCAAGTTTCGATACATCTTTGTCGCACTCGGATGTACGGTGTACCTGCTCCCATGGGCCTCGCGCAATACCGCACGACGAACCCACTCCTCGGCTAGGACGTACAGCCTGCCACGGAACCTCACGGCACCATCCTCGCCGAGCTCCACATCAGCCAAAGCCAAAATCTGGGGCAACTCAGGGTCCGCATGCTGAGCCTCTGTCACCTGACGGTGGATAGCAGGCGTGACAGTCAGACTAGCAAGCACTGCCAACCCTGGCTCCTGGGGAATCTTGAGCCTGAATGAAACTTCAGGCACTTATTCCCAGAGCCTCCACTTCCTTAACATCAAGGCACTGATCGTGACCTTCCGACTCAAGGCATCAGCGACGACATTCATCCTGCCTGGCTGATAAGACAGGGTGAAGTCATAATCCTTCATAAACTCCATCCAATGCCTCTGCCAGAGGTTAAGGTCCCTCTGCTTGAACACATATCGCAGACTCTGATGGTCAGTGAACACCTCGAACCTCTCACCGTACAGATAATGCTTCCAGATCTTCAGCGTGAAGATCACAGCCGCCAACTCCAGGTCATGGGTAGGGTAGTTTTCCTCGTGGCGCTTCAGCTGCCGAGATGCATAAGTCACCACTCTACCGTGCTGCATCAACACAGCACTCAATCCGACCCCGGAAGCATCTGTACACACCACAAAACCTCCCGATCCAGAAGGCAAAACTAACACCGGAGCCGATGTGAGCAATCGCTTCAGTTCCCTAAAACTCTGCACACACTCATCAGACCAGACGAAAGGTACATCCTTCCGCGTAAGTCTAGTCATCGGGGCCGCAACGTGAGAAAAATCCTGGATAAACCGACGATAGTAGCTCGCAAGCCCCAAGAAACTCCGGATTTCCGTCACAGATCTCGGCTTTGACCACTGCATTAATGCCTCGACCTTGGCGGGGTCCACGGAAATACCATCACCAGAAATCACGTGCCCCAAAAAATGCACCTCACGAAGTCAGAACTCGCACTTACTGAGCTTCGCATACAACTGGTGATCTCGCAACGTCTGCAGCACCACACCTAAATGATACGCGTGCTCCTCGACAGACCGCGAATAAAGAAGGATGTCGTCCACAAATATGACCACGAACTGGTCCAAATACGGACGAAACACCCTCTGCATCAAGTCCATGAAGGCTGCGGGGGCATTGGTGAGCCCGAACGGCATCACCAGAAACTCATAATGCCCGTACCTCGTTCTGAACGCAGTCCTCTCTACATCGGACTCGCGAATCCTCAGCTGATAGTAACCGGACCGCAAATCAATCCGCGAGAACACTCGCGCAGACTGAAGCTGGTCGAACAAATCATCAATCCGCGGCAACGGATACTTGTTCTTAATGGCCACTTCATTCAGCTGCCGGTAGTCAATGCACAACCGCAAGCTACCGTCCTTCTTCTTCACGAACAACACGAGCGCACCCCAAGGGGAAAAGCTAGGATGAATGTACCCCTTGGCCAGCAGCTCCTGCAACTGCGCCCTTAACTCCCTCAACTCAGCGGGGGCCATACGGTAGGGTGCCTTCGCAAAAGGTCCCGTACCCGGCACAACCTCGATAACGAAATCAATCTCCCGCTGGGGAGGCAATCCAGGTAAGTCCTCTGGAAAAATATCGGAAAACTCGCACACCACCGGAATGTCCTCAACATCCGGCTCCATGCGGTCAGTCACAACCACGGAGGCGAGAAAACCCTGACAACCCGCATCAAGCAAACGACGAGCTCGAATCGCAGAAATAAGAAAGCGGGAAGAGGAAGACCTGATACCTTAGAAATAGAAGGTGGGTCCGTGAAGTCGCCGGAAATAAACCCTCTTCGAGCCGCAATCCACCAACGGATGATGTGCCTCGAGCCAATCCATGCCCAAAATCACATCACAGTCCTGAAGCGGCAACGCATAGAGCCTAGCTGGCAAACTCCGCCCTTCCATCCACACAGAAACCTCATCGAAGCAATACAGAGTGATCATAAAATCACCCGAAGGCAACTCCACTGTCAAATAACAAGAGAACTGGGTCACCGACTCCTCAATACTCAACGCGAAATCCTTCGAAATAAATGAATGAGACACGCCAGAATCGAACAAAACCCGAGCCGCACAACCTAAAATCCGAACGGTACCTTCCACGAGCTGCGACGCCACTGCCTCTGCCCTGGTCATGTGTGTGATCTGACCTCGAGCTCTCTGCCTGCCTCCCACGCTAGCTGACCTGGGTAGCGGCGGATATTGTCCCTGCTGCTGTTGCTGCTGCCTCTGCTGCGGGGGAACCTGCTGCTGCTGAGGAAACGGCTGCTGCTACTGTGGCCTCTGAGGACAGTCACGAGCCATATGCCCTGGCTGGTCACACCGGAAACAAACTATCGGCTTTGTGCACTGCCTGCCTGGATGGTACTCGCTACACTGTGGACATGGTACTCGTGATCCACCCACTGACCCCTGACACTGAAACGGGACCGGATGTTGTACACTGCCCGATGATGCCTGCCCCTGACCCTTGGGCTTCTTCTTACCGAACCCCTTCTTGAAGAACTTCTTGACCTTCGAGCCAAAAGACGCCGATCCTGTCGCCGACGCTGCCGGTGCCGGCGCTCCTGAACCACCCGACACACGCTGAAAGGAATCCTGCTGCTGGGTAGCCGACTGATGCCTGCGACCCGACAAGGACTACCCCTGGCTGATCGATCCTCGAGTCCTCTGCATATCCATCTCCAAAGAGGCCGCAACACGAGACGCTGTCTCCAGATCAGTGGCCGCATTCTCGATCACATGGTGCCTCAGCTCCTGCCTCAAGCCCTACATGAACTGTGCGATCTTCACCCTCTCATGCTCCATGATATGGGGTGCATACCGACCCAGCTCAACAAATCGGGCCATGTACTGCAACACGGACATATCACCCTGAGCCAGCTCCAGAAACTCACGCATCTGCTGTGTAGCAATAAACTCTAGACAGTAGGTACGCTCGAAAGCACTGACAAAGTCCCCCCACGCAATCTGCTCAAGTGGACGAAGCTGGAAGGACGTCTTCCACTCGGAAGACCACCACTCCCGAGCCGTACCCTGCAACTGGTTGGAGGCCAACATCACTCTGTCCTCCGCAGTACTCCGCGCGGAACTGAACACCTACTCCATCTCGTCGAGCCAACTCCGAGCCATGTCAGGGTCTGCCTGACCGCCGTAGTAAGGTGGATGAAACTGCATGAAATCCCTCACTGCTCGGCCTGGCCCACCCCTGGTCGACGAGCCCTCACCAGCCTCTCCGCCGAACTGCTGCGACATAAGCTGGTACAGGCCACGAAAGAAATCCTCGGCCCCCGGAAGCCTCGTAGTATCCACTGCCTCGGTGGCCCCCGGTGACGCTCTACAATGCTCCTCCTGATCTCGCTGAACCCCCTGTTGGATCTCCTGACCACCAGCCGACTGCCCCTGCTGAGAGCGAGTGCTCCGCCTCGGCGCCATACTCGCTCTTGAAACAAAAGACAGAAAACACGGAAGCAGCAAGGTCAAGAAAAACGCACGATGCCCGATGCCAGTGTCAACTGTACATCATCGCTGTGGACTAGTGGACCACTATAATTACTTATGATTCTCGTATAATCCCACAACCGCTGCTCTGATACCATTCTGTAACGACCCGAGAATCCGATTACCGGGAAAGCCCGATAACCCAAGACTCGCACCGCCACCCACGAGTCCGAAGACTTGGAAGGGTTAAAGGAAGGTGTGGAGACTACACAAGGATCACAAATAATTGTAGAAATTAAACAGCTAACTCACTAAGCAGGAAAATAAATTTAACAGCTACAAGATACATGGTCCACAAGATAAAATAAAATAACAACAATAGTAGTCCACAACTAGTACAGAGACAAGAAAGAAAAGTACAGCTACACGGGGCATACCCCAGCTCTGACCTCTGGCACTAACGCTGGGTACCCGAACCACGCTGAGCCTTAGACGCGCTCCCCTCAGGCCGCGACTCACCTAAAACACAGTGAAAACACGCAGGGAATGAGTCTCGGAACAAGACTCAGTAGGGATCACTCGAACCCTACATCGCAACGGAGAAACCGCCACGCTAGCAGTAGGCGAGTACCTCAAAAAGGGAAGCCCTACAATCTACAAAACATCACTCTCACGGCACGAAAGCCGACACACGTGTCACGGTGAAACGACCGGAACACCACGGTCAACGCGACAAAACCCGAAGGCCGAAGTCGCAAAGACTGATAGTCTGACACTCCCGACTCGACAGGAGTACCACCCACCAGAAGCACAGCCGGTAGCGTCCCCTGACGTCTTACACCGCACCGCAGGTGAACTGCCTGACATGGTAGCTCCTACCAAAGGCACGAACACCACACAAGAACTACAAACGAGTGACTTGCTGGGGTCACGCTCGTCAGCGTGGGTCCAACCGTCCTCAACCACGTGTGCACACACAGACCGCGCGTCCCTGGTCTGGCCCTCTGACCAGTTTTCCCCTCAGCCAGACTCTGGCTGCAAGACGTGGGGCCCGACGAAAATCGGTCCACAAAGCGTCTCTAAGGATAGTCTCTCCACCACTCCCTGGTGGGACCACACGCGTGTAAGCAGGTTACGACTAGTGGAGGGTCACTACGGAGTAGACTCTTAAGTCAACGGAAAATCACGCCACAGCCGGATGGTACAAGGAACACCCCTCGTACCAATACCGTCGCATGGTGACAGAGGCCGACAATGACATCTCCTGGTACCACTCGGTATGGCGGGAGAATCGCCGACACGATCTGTCCCCTTGAACGGTCCAACCTGGGCCGCTCAGGGATGTGCAGTCGCATAAGGACCGTACCTAGGGTTAAACGGCCAGCACAGGACCGTTCTACCCAGGTCCAAATAGACTGAAGAACGGCCAACATGGGCCCATTCAACAGATGTGCGGCCAGCTCCTGGCCGCACGTGGGTGAAGAACGGTCAGCTCCTGGCCGCTCGTATCCCAACGATAATAAATCTGAACAGTTAGGCCTTAGCCGCACTAGGGAAGAGCGGCTATGGTTTCACCGTTCAAGGGTTGTGCGGTCCAGATCTGGCCGCACACCCAGGCAACGGCACTAGATGTCGTACGGTCAGCACCCGACCGCACGAAGGGTTATGCGGCTAGCTCCTGGCCGCACATCCCGGTGCACTATACAATGGTAAATTCAACAGTCAAAAACCCAGGGTTGTGCGGTTGTTGTGGGGCCGCACCTTAGGATATGCGGTCCCACGATAGACCGCGCAAGCCTACTAGGCACCGAGCCCAGCCACAGCATGCCGAGCCGATGGACGGCCAGAACGGAGCCGCACAAGGGTTGTGCGGCCCTTGGTTCGACCGCACATCGCCCACCGGCGCAAAAATGGCGAACCTCGCCGGAATCGCCCATTCCAACCCCAAACAAGCCCCACGAAGGGGGAAACGGTGAGAGATGAACCCCCAAGCCCCCTAGCATGCTCCTACGCCCGTGAACCACGGAATCGGGGCTCAAAACGACGGATCGGACGGACTCTCCCCGCGGCATGAACGGCCCTTCCCGGCGCGAAATTGACCCCTCTCGACCTCGTCTCGAGCTAAAACTCGCGGGGAAGGAAGACAAGAGGCCAAGGAAAGTCACCCTACCTCCAGTCTGCGGCGAGGCGCGCCGATCCAAGCTCAAACCCACGAAGAATGCCATTAGAACCTTGCCTTCCCACGCTTCCCATGCTTACCGCATGCCCGCACGATCGCCTCGTCGTCACCCACGTCCTCGCGCCGTCGCACCGCCGCCGTCTGCAGTCGGAACGGAGGTCGCCGCGCTCGAATGGGAGAGAGAGAGAGAGAGAGAGGGAGGGCGGCCACGGTCGTGAGGGAGGAAGGAGAAGAAAGGAAGAAGAAGAAGAAAAAGAAAAGAAAAGAAAATGGGGGTATTAATAGAAAATCCGAAATTTCCAGAAAATACCAAAAAATAGAAAATTACATTCCCGCGATCTTCGGAACGCGCCGATCGCAACGGTACCACTCTCACCTAGGTGAACGACCCGGTTCACCCGCAACGAGGTTCCGAAGGAATTACCGAAACACACACCGGGAATCGGAAAACACATGCGGAAAACCCGCGGAACGCTCCCGGGCCTCCGAAACAACTCCAGATCGCGCCGATCCGAACATGGAAGATGTCCGAAATAAAATTTCAGACACAGTGGAGTCAGACACTCCGAGAAACCAGATCCGAGACCCACGAAGAAGGATCCGAAAGGTCTGGGATATTACAGCCACCTCTGGCAGAGAGAAACATGGCAGGGCACACGGCACATAAAATGCAATCTATATACTGGAGAGAACCCCAGGGAGGGGGGATATTACTATAGCCCTTTAGGGATACCCCAGGGCATGTCCGGCGCGTAACAAGGAGAAAACCCGATGCTAACACACACAATAGGAGACAATCGATCGGAGGGATTCGGAGAGAGGAGAGGAAACATCCAGAAGTATTGCCACATCCCATATCATCCATTATATTATCAAGGAAGGCTCGATACAACACGATTGCGGCGTAGCATGGCATTGTCGCTCAGAGGCCGGCCACCGGTTACACGGATGGGAATGAATCCCGATTACAGAAGAGAAGGAAAATGAAGGAAGATAAGAAGGGGAAGGGCTCATATCATCGCCCCTCTGCCTACATACATTTACGGAGATCTTAACAAGAGGAAGTAGCAGGGGATGGCCGGGAGAAGTCGCCGGAACCCACCTGACCCTTTCACTACGGAAACATAGTATCGGAGAGGGGGCTCTTCTTCCCCGGTGCCGGGCTCTTTCAGGTAGACGAACAGGAGGACGGGAGAGATGGTGGCTCTCTGATTATCTTTCTTTGAAATCCCCCCTTTTCTTGTTCCCCAAGCTTCCTCGCTCTCGGACGATTGGCCTCTTTCTTCTTGGTCGAAAGCCCCCTTTTTATAGCCTTAACCGGCGTGGCCTCACCCAGCGCGCATATGGGCGCGCCGGATTAGCGAGGGTTGCCTCATGCGCGCTGGATTAAGAGCTTTAGAGTGCGCCGGATTAGGGGTTACTCCATCCTATCTCTAGCATCTTTTGGCCCATTTAACTTGTCTAGGCCCATCTATGCTTGTTTTCTTCTTTTGTGAGGGTTGGCCAATCGTCCGACTTGTACTCGTTGTGCAAGCTTCTGCTTGTTTCTTCAGGGATGGTCCCGAATATTCTTCCGAGCTCTCGGGTCTTGCTTTAGCGGTTGTCCGTTGGAACCGAGCATCTTTTCTTTTCTTCTTTTTCTTTGGTCTCATCTTTTGTTCTGCTTTCGCCATTCTTTTTCTTCTTTTCTTTCTTTTCTTCTCTGTCGGCACGAGAGCACTCGATCAGAACCTAAGACCTGTAGAAGCAGAAGTTAGGAAAAATTAGGAATATTTTTAGTGTCAATAGCTGCTGCATACCGACATCAATCTAGACCTTCCGTCTGGATAGATGATGAAACCCTATTTTTCTTTGCATTGATGATAATCCCCACATCAACGATGAACTCTTTTACATGTTCAAAAGGCAACATGCAGCTTCAAATGTTCTTGAAAAAATGGGGCTTAAAATAGAGGTGCTCTGCCAGACTTGTTCAGACATGCAAAATAAGGGCAAAAAGGGCTATAACCTAGCTGTGGCGAAAACCCAAAGGGGCGCTACAGGTAAAATCGGGTATCCCGCAACGTGAAAACCCGAAAGGGCGCGTGGGCAAAAGTAAGAGGGGGCTGGCTCCGGTGAAAACCTGAAAGGGCGCTTGGGTCAGTAATGTGATTACAATAATATGAAAATACATGCTATACCTCTTGGCAACACTTCCATCGGTTGTCCCACCAATGATGAAACTCTCCATCGATCCTAATGCATCATCGCCTAGCTCGATGCTAAAACCTATCCGAAATAGACCTTCCGTCCATTATGATGAAACTCATCAGTTTCCTTGCATCAGCATAAACCCAATGCCGATGATGTAGCCTTCTGTTGGTCGCAAGGCATCATCGCTTGGATCGATAATGAAACCTATCTGGAATAGACCTTCCATCTGTTCTGATGAAACTTATCCATTTTCTCGCGTCGGCATAAACCCAATGCTGATGATGAAACTTCCCCACCGATTGAGGCATCATCGCCTGGATCAGTAATGAAACCTATCCGAAGTAGACCTTCCATTTATTCTGACGAGACATATCCATTTCCTTGCACCAGCATAAACCCAATGCTGATGATGAAGCCTTTTGTCGGTCGCAAGGTATCATCACCTGGATCGATGCTAAAACCTATCCGGAATAGACCCTCCATCTATTCTGATGAAACTTATCCATTTTTATTTACATTGGCATAAACCCAATGCTGATGATGAAACTTTCCAACAATCCTAAGGCGTCATGCCTAGATCGATGCTAAAACCTATCCGGAATAGACCTTCCGTCTAGTCTGATGAAACTTATCCATTTTCTGACATCCCATGCCCCACCGATGATGAAACTTTCCGTCGATCCTAAGGCATCATCGCCTGGATCTATGCTAAAACCTATCCGGAGTAGACCTTCTGTCTATTCTGATGAAACATATCCATTTCCTTGCGTCGGCATAAACCCAATGCTGATGATGAAGCTTTCTGTCGGTCACAAGACATCATCGCCTGGATCGATAATGAAACCTATCTAGAATAGACCTTCCGTCTACTCTGATGAAACCTTTAAAACTATTTCCTTGCGTCGGCATAAACCCAATGCCGATGATAAAACTTTCCGTCGATCCTAAGGCATCATCGCCTAGGTCGATGCTAAAATCTATCTGGAATAGACCTTTCGTCTATTCTGATGAAACTTGTCTATTTTTTTTCTTGCATCGGCATAAACCCAATGCTGCTGATGAAACTTTCAGTCGATCTTAAGACATCATCACCTAGATCGATGCTAAAACCTATCCAGAATAGGCCTTCCGCTTGTTCTAACGAAACTTATCTATTTTCTTGCGTCGGCATAAATCCAATACCGACGATGAAACTTTCATCGATCGTTTGGCATATCACCTAGATCGATGCCAAGAACCTATTCGAGATAGACCTTCTGTCTATTTCGATGAGACCTATGAACCCTTCATCCACACATCAGTAAACATTCCTATATTCGGCACCTTTGGCCGATAAAATATATACTTATGCTAATGTTCCAGTCTGGGGACTCTCAGAATCCCGTCACGCGGTGGAGCGATTCTCCATCCTTTCCTTGAAAGAGTGGGCGCTCTCCTGCGGTACAAATACGGGTGTATTTCCATGAGAGTTACCAGATTGCTGCAAACTATTACAGAATAAAGATGTGGAGATGGGCACTGAAGATATTAAAGGAAAGATAATTTTTCATTACAAAAAAGGGGGATAAAAACAATTGGGGCCCTTCAAGGGGGATGGACTACAAAAAGAGGATCGGCTCAGATCGTCGGAATATATCTTCAAAGTCAAGAAGCCCGACATGTGGAGCTGCTACCAGTTCACAAAATTGAACTTCCTTCTCCTGAATACGAGTCATCTCAGTCTGCAAAGATGCCACTCGACCTTCCAGCAATGCGGTCTCCTCAATACCCTTGGCCTCTGCCGAGTCCAACAATGGTATCTCAGCTTCAACGACATTCAACTCTGCTCGAAGCTCCTCTCGTCGGCTACGCAAGAATTGTGCGCGAGCGGTTGAAGCTTCGACTCGGGCTCTGTGCCTTTGGAGATCAGAGTTCAATGACTCCAGCTCTATCTGACAATCGGACTTCTGCAATTTAAGGGCCGTCAGCCGATCGTTCATTGTCCGCTCGAGAAAGTCTCGATGATTCACAAATTTTAGAAAAATAGCACCCGCTGGGTCCATATCTCTAAAGGATAGCCTAGTGCCTACAGACCAACTGTCAATCGCTCAACCACTTCCTTCAATTGAAGATAAGATAGTGTCGGCTGAGATTCTACTACCCGGAGTAGCATCGCTACATGCTGCCAGACAAAATCCTCTGACGATGAGAAGCCAAGGGAGGCTGCTGGTGCCACATCAAAAGTGACTTCACTATCTATGGATGCCCATAAGCCAGTGTCTTGCTCAGAAGTAGAAGATGGAATGGCCGCCAAAGCTAATGGAGTAGGCACCTCGACAATCTGTTCATGTTCCACCGGGCTCTTTAAAGATCTTTCTTCCACAAGTGCTGGAGGCGGCAGAGGCTCCGACTCTATTATTTGCACAGATGGAGTTGTAAGCTCAGGTACAATGGTCAGTACGGCCACTGGAACGAAGGCAAAACCTCTTGACGGATCCACTTCGGCCCTCAACTCTATAGCAGGCACCAGAGCAGAACTCTCTCCCAGCGAGCTTAACTCTAGTGATGATACCTCAGCTGCCGGTTGCATCCTTACTGGCACAGGACGGAGTACAGTAACCGCCTCCGGAGAAGCTACAGTGACGAGAGGCAATATGTCTAAAGCCTCCGATGAAATGATGACATCTAACGACGGTACCGAAAAGTGATCGGTTAGCCCAGGCTCTTGGAACAAAGTTTCAATAAGCACCAAGGTGAAAAAATAAATGGAAAAGCTATGCAGCTCGGCAAAAGGGCGGGTAGAATTTACCATGGTCACGGAATCCATCTCCTCAAATGCCTGGATAGAGGACACTAATTCTGCAGATGAAGCAACAAAAGGAGGGGTTATCTCCACTTCCATGTTAATTCCAGCAAGTTCCTCTTGCAATATCCCCTCGGATGACGGTGCTAGCAATCTTGGAGGACTGAATATTGAAGGACCACTCAATAGCGTAGAGGGCATCACTGTCCCTTCGCTGACTGTCTCATATGCTCTCTCATCGCCCTCCGTGTTGCTTTTTCCCTTTTTTGGGCTTATTGGGCTTTGCCCCCATGCTGTAATTAGGTTCCTCCCTTCCTTTGTAGGATGCCCCCTTGGACCCTAGTTGTCCCATGTATCCCCCAATCTTCTTCTCTCCTCTTTGCTTGCTTTATATAAACTCTTCTTGTAAGATGGCCGGGGTCGAGCTTCTCCCCTTGTCCCTTGCAAGTATGACTTTAGTTAAAAAAAACTTCTTCTTCAGAAAGGGTGGCAGAGCTACTGGAAGAGATATCTACACTAGGCTCGAGTTGGCCCGCCGCTTCTGTTGCCTTTCGAGTTGCTGAGCGGGTGATCACACGCCGCAAGGGGATAGCACCCTTCTTCAACATAGTTTTATGCCCTCCCTGCTGCAAAGGGACATCCACAGCAGGTGTCCTAACCTCAGTACTAACTACTTCGGCCACTACAGCACAAAGATATGCATAGGACAGGGTCAGAAGGTCATCAGGAAAAGAAGATTCAGAAAGATTAGAGTCACTTGGCTAACCCTCGGCTTCACTAGTCGGCGTGGGAGAAGGAAGTCTGACGTCCTTCTGAGCAATGGGGAGATTCTCTCCTACGGCTTCAGCTGTCTCAGTTGCCTCCACCATGGCCGCGGTAGGGGGTTCCACATCCTCCATCGCCTTGGCCATCTCCTCGGTATTCACAGCAGTAGCAGCTGCTTCTTGAGCTATTATCCAATAGAGAAAATGTCAAATAATGAAGGTGTCGTGAAAGGAATAATCTTATAGTCCGCAAAGAAAAGTAGCGTCACCTTCGGCTGCTTCCTGGGTAGTCTCCCGCTGAGCGACAAACTGTTCATATGATGGCACGAGATGCAAGGGAATCTCAATTACATTAGCTGCGGAGGATGGCTGCTTCGATGAGGCTTTCTGAGCTTTCTTCGCCCGTCCCAAGGCAACTTTTAGCAACGAAGTCGCTCTCTTTCTGCCAGGAGGTACTGGAGTAGTGGTTGGCGCTGGTGCAGGAATGTCAAAATATTCAGGCTTCTAGGCTTGGGAAATAATTTTCCTATACAGCCCCTGCTGTTTTATGTCTGGCCTATCTGCTGAAGAGAACGTGTATCGTTATAAAAAGGGTACAGGAATGAGACAAGCAACATGTCAATTGGAGAAAATCTTATCTGCCGGGCCATTATAAAAGGATGAGAGGGGCCAGTAGTGATAAGCCACCTCCTTACTTTGGGATGCCGCCTCCCGAACAAGCCAGCAAATGTCACCAATTTTCTTGCACTTTTCAGCCAGATCAGCCAGGTCCACGTGGCCGCGGGAAGTAAGACAATGATACAAGCCGAGGTGGTCGATACCCCAACCGTCAGCATAATGGAAAGATACAAATAAGGGCTTGTCCAGAATACTTGCTACAAGGTTGTCAAGGGTCAGCCCATGGATATTCATCAGAACAAACAACCAAGACGTATGCTGATAATACGTCGGGGTTCTGTCTTCCTTCCTAATGAATGCCCGATATGGGCAGAAGCAGTTGACCTCGCATTTCCATGAGACTGCTTTGGGGAGCGACTCCACGTTTGGAAAAGGATATTGTTGAAGTTCCAGGCGGGCGTCACCAATTTGGCATAAATGTTCCAGATTCTTCATAAAAATATCTTCATTTATGTCAGCAAGCATAGGCATCAACTGTTTGGTTGCATCTTCTTTCAGGGCTTTCCTACGTACTATGAATGCGTCTGCCTCCTTTGGGTGCTGAGAAAATAGCCTCTTCAGATGGGCTTCATCAATGTCAAATACTGGCCCAGGCTGCTAACTTAGAAAGTACGCTCGGCCACATCCCAGCATGTTGTTCTGGCATTGCGATAGAAGCTTGTTCGGGCATTCCACCATTTTATATACTCTGGAGTGACCCGGGGAACACGGTTCGGCATCGGCACTCT
The DNA here is from genome assembly GCA_022559845.1 of Amorphophallus konjac. Lineage (NCBI taxonomy): Eukaryota > Viridiplantae > Streptophyta > Magnoliopsida > Alismatales > Araceae > Amorphophallus > Amorphophallus konjac. Next base: position 29,367,198 of record CM040123.1, on the reverse strand, counting down.
GAAGGTATTGGCCTCCCGGCGATGGAAGTAGTCCCACCAGGTGCGACCTTTGCTAGCAACGACGGAGCCATGCTTTGACCTACTGTCCAACGGAAACTGAGCAGCTGAAGGAGAAATGTGCTGATCATAGCCAAAATTCCGGCCGAATCTAAACGGGTAATAAGGTTCTAGATGAACCACGCCCCCCTTTCTAAACACTAAAACACTAGGGGGGATTGACAAAGCCCATTCAATAAGCTCGGGCTCCAAAACTGGCCTGGACATTGTGGCACCTGAAATAGGATGGGCAAAGGTCTTCACCACCTCCATTTCACACTCACGCTGACGATTTACCAGCGGAGCGGAATGTGCTATCAAATTCCAGAAACGAATAGTTCATGCTGAATCCACTGGAACCCTTGTCAACCGGCCTCTGATAGAGTAGAGCTGATGTGACACTGGGCTAGGTTCGGAACTTGCAAACTCCAGCATCCGGGGGTATAATGTCATCGTCAGCAAAGTCCTAGGAGCAAGCTCGGGAAACAAGTTGCATACCCAAGCATTGAAGAAATGGAACGGGCCCACTGTTCTGAAGGCCCGAGGGACCCGATGCTTATATAGATCTCCCAGGGATTTGTAAACCAGGCACAGCGCAACCGGACATAAAGGAAGCCGTATGCCCCAAGCCATTTGACATGCCGGGTATATTGCCTCTGGTCTGATAACTAATTCATCTCCCTGCGGGAGAGCAAAAGTGCATAGCCAGAATGTGAGATAAGCAACACAGTGAGTAAGGGGATCCACTCCAGTAGGATTCGGCCCTCCTCGACTGACCCGTCGAATAGAAGAAGGTAACTCTGACTTGAACTTGGGAGGCCTGCTTTGCTTACCCGCAACTAGAGCTACTGAAGGAAACTCATTGTATTTCAAAGGGCCACCGAAGAAATATTGAATCCAATGTCCTACTCGGACTTTCATCCTACTGCTCTTCTCCCGGGTATGATATCCCTTGGAAGATCCCCTATGATGTTCCAGGCAGAGGGAGCGATATGCTTTCATCAAGTACCGTTACAAAAAGCCGAAGAAATACCGGCCCTCTCCGTCAGTCTCTGATAAGTGTCCATTTCTTATGACAATTCATTGCATGTACACCATTTTATGTGCATATAATTAGGCAATTATACATATTTCATAGTTAACCTCAACTCCGCATTTAAATTGGAGCTTTCACGTAAATTGATTAATTCGATTGTCTTATTTAATAATAAATTAAAGTTGAGGGCCATGAGCATTAATTCTCCATTGCATAATCATGAGCATTTGAGATTTATGTGCACATTGTGATAATTTTTATGGACTAAAGTGTAATTATGTGTGTATAGGACACCAAAGGTAATTACAAAAGAAGCCGGGGGCAAAAGGGTCATCACCATTTTGGCCAAGTCATTAATATTTTGCTTGATAATAAGGTCTTCATTAATATTTTCAACACTTACAAAGACCACCAGTGGGAAGAAAATTTTGTGATCATTAATCAGGGGGATCCTTTTGGCCTAACTGATCCATCATGGTATTTATCTCAGGCCACCCCGTTAAAAGTAAGGTTGTTAACCCATGCATTACATGATGAACCTAATTGTGATTACAAGCACTCTAGCCCCTACGCTATCATGCTCAATCTCGTCATGCTGTGGTATAATGCTTGGTTTTTCAGTGAAGACGAGATAACGTGGTGGCTTATTCTCAAGTCAACATGTTGGTTATGAAGCTTGAACCTTCTATGCATGCGTCTGGCTGAAGACGTTAAACTTAGCGCTTGTTGGGAGGTAATCCAACCATTTTCCCTTCAATAACTTAGTGAGTCATTTTCACTTGTGCGTGTAGGAGCTCGAAGAAGTCATCTCCGTCCATGACATTGATGGAGGTTTCGTCCCGCATATCCGGTTGTCTCTTTCCTACTCAGAACTATTTATTGATATATTATTCTATTACTTTCAATTCTATATGCCATTGAGGACAATGTCATTCAAGTTGGGGGGGAGAGAAAAATTTTCATGATGCATATAGTACAACCTGATAGGAGTCTGTCTTGCATATCATCAAAGTAGACAAATGTAAACCCCATTTTGAGTTGCATGATTCATGTTTAAATTAAAAGTAATTCTGCAATAAAAAAGGCTAGGGAGAAGGATGATGGAAAATTTAGTCAATCTAGCCATGAAAAATTGATATAAGAATCCCTTTAAAGTTCATGTGCACTTAAAAAAAAATTTACATTGCACACTAATGAAACAAGCAAGACAAGCCCTCTGCTATTTTAGGTATATTGTCTGATATTCTGCACTTCTTAAGAAAAGAGATCTTTATACAAAGCTTTCTGCCAAATTATCAATCAAATAAGTGCAATGGCACTATGAAAAAAAGGGAAAAAAAGAAAAAAAAAATACCATGAAAAATGCCCCTAATCTTAGTAAACCGGGCCTACTTCACCTAAGACGTGTTGAGGTTCGCGTAAAACGGAAAAGGGAACCTGGATCTGCGAAACTGGGCCTACTTCTCCTAAGGCAAGAGTTGAGGTTCACGTTGAGCAGTGAAGGGTAGTGCAGCATCATGTGTAGTATAAAAGATCCCAAAGGGACAAAATAATAAGGCAGATAAAAAGCTAATATACTTAATGCTCTGATCTAAGAGGTGCAGGGTTGAAAGACATTTGCTTGGAATAGCGAATAGGGGATGTAATTGTCTAAGCTGTGGATTTGGTAGTTACACATGCACAAGTGCTATTGAGCTTTAATTTGAATTCTTAATCATGTACAATTAAGTTCCTACATAAGGCTAGTGTGCATTAATGATTCCAGATTCCTAATCTTTGGTTGATTCTATGAAGGGATAACTGGATATGAGAGCATGAATTTTGTAAACTCTTATTAGTCCTAAAATTCAATTTATTGACATTGCTAAGGGACTAACAATGAGTAAGTTGGGGGGTGTGATAAGTGTCCATTTCTTATGACAATTCATTGCATGTACACCATTTTATGTGCATATAATTAGGCAATTATGCATATTTCATAGTTAACCTCAACTCCGCATTTAAATCGGAGCTTTCACGTAAATTGATTAATTCGATTGTCTTATTTAATAATAAATTAAAGTTGAGGGCCATGAGCATTAATTCTCCATTGCATAATCATGAGCATTTGAGATTTATGTGCACATTGTGATAATTTTTATGGACTAAAGTGCAATTATGTGTGTATAGGACACCAAAGGTAATTACAAAAGAAGCCGGGGGCAAAAGGGTCATCACCATTTTGACCAAGTCAAATAAAGAATTCAAAATATTTTGATTGGAGGGAAAGAAAAGTTTAAAATTTTAAATTCAAAGTTTGAAAAGGAGGAATCCAAAGTTTAAGTTTGAAAAGGAGGAAAAGGACATTCAAAGTTTGAAATAAAGGAGAGACATGATGAGCCTTGGGAAATGGGGTGCCTAAAGTCCAAGAAAGGGGGTGCCCACCTAATTTTTCTCTTCCCCATGCATCATATTCCACTTAAATCTTAGCCATCCATCTCCTTTTGATACAATATCCACCCTCCATCTACCTAACTTTCCCTATAAATAGCCCATGGCAAGAAGGAGAAGGGGAGTCTTTTCTTTTGGCAATCTTTCACTCTCCCTCTTTCTCTCCCAACCTTAGGCCTCCGGTTTCTCCCATGTAAGTTCGTTTTCTCCTTTTGTGTTCTTCATAAAAGTTCTTCATTTTTAAGTCCTCTACAACTTCTGCTTCTTGCTCATCTTCTAATTCCTTTTGGTTTTCAAGATATTTCGTATTTTTCACTGTGATGTCCTGTTCATCTACGACCCAGTATTATTCTCTGTTCTTTCCCTTATTTCTCCCTCTTCTAGTCATTTTCTTCTCTTGCTATCTTCATAAAAGTTCTTGGTTTTTACGTGTTCTACAACTTCTTCTTCCTCATCTTCTAATTCTTTCTGGTTTTTAAGATATTTCTCGTTTTTCAACTTGCTGTCCTGTGATTTCACTGTTCATCCGAGGTGCTAGTTTCTGTTATGTCTCCATTTTGAAGCTTTTCGTCTCTTCTTTTCTCTCTGAGTTCTTCATTAACGTTTTTCCTCTCTTCCCCCTCTTCAACTTCTTCTTCTTGGGCATCCCCTAATTCCTCTTGGGTTCAAAGTTATTCACCCTCCAAAGACTGCTTCAATGACGAAGGCGACTTCCTCCCGGCGTAGACGACATCTTCCACAAGGTTGTTCGTGATCCAAGGCCAAGAGAGGACGGCGCTATCATCACCATTGCTGATATCATCTCCAAACTCCAGGCTTTTCTTGTGTTATTACTTTTGTGATATTTCACTTCATTGTAATCTCATTGTGTCATTAGTATAAACTTGTTTCACATTTCATGTACTCTTTCTTTTAAGTTAATGAAAGGAGTTGTTCTCTTGATCTAGTTCTTTCTCTTCTTCCCTCTCTATCTCTTTCTTCTATATCTTCTTTCCACTTCATGCAATTATTTTCTATAGCATAAGCGCATAGTCATGGTGTTTTTAATTAAGTGTTCGGTTTGTTCATCATTTCACTATTTTCTTTAAGCAAATCCAAATCACAAGTGTTTTTCAAAGGACTCTGAGGTTTTTAACTCTAAAAATCTCTTCTTCCCTGTGGATTCGACCCGTGCTTGCCATAGTACTACGTTCTCTTTTGATCATTTTGTGCGAGTTCGGTTTTAAGATTGTTAGCGCACGTGTTTTAAACGACGAACTTTTACGTTATCAGTCTCATCCTTTACGAAGTCATACAAGCAGATTTCCTCATAAGGCTCTCCGTCAATCGGCAAACCTGAAAGCTGTGACAAGCTCCAGAGGTCCAAAGAAGCTTCACCTTCTGTTGTATAAAAGGTGTTAAACTGTGGGAAAAAGACTTCAAACATGCCGCAGCACAGGCCTTTGGAGATGGGATACCGGAAGCGGGATGCATATACACTATGATATACTCCGGCTCTGGTCAGTAAATGAGCATATTCTTTTAGCACAAACTCTGTAAATTCTACCGCTCCCACGCGGAAGAGATGAGCATCGATCACTTTAGTGTCCGCAAACCAACCGGCAGCCAGCTAAAATTTGAACTAGACAGCCAAGCAGTTTAGAACAAATGGCTCATCTCTGTAGCCCCACTTTCTGGGCGCAAGGAACAATCCGTAGCCGGGTTTCTCCCTGTTCACCCGACCCGCAGTAGTATCCCACCTGGCGAGGGTAAACTCAGGAGCTCGTGTCAGCATCGTCTGTTCTGGCTCCAGCTCAGTCACTCCCAGAACGGCATCCCACTTACGCTGCTCTCCAGGAAGATAAATGGCCTCGCCACGATATACGGAACCTTTCAGGCTATCCCTCTCGAGCAGCATGGCCCGTTCTACCATCCGAGCTAACATAATGTCTCTCTTCCCGGCTACATTGAAGGCGCAGATGAATGGCACTAGATGACGGTCCTTCGAAAAATCCGGACGATAGTCGCCGTCACGATGAAAGCTTAACCCGTCCTCAGTAGGTAGGACACGAGATGCAGATACTATGTCCATCTCCGAGTCAAAGGACTCGTCAACTATGGCAACCTTCCCAAGACCTCGGTCTAGCTGGCTGACATTCAACCAAGTTACAGAAGGGTCAAACACCCTACCTTGAGAGGAGGCACAACCATCAGCAGTTCCAGAAGCAGCACGGCTAGAAGTGGCAGCCATTTCAGCAACTGCAATTAAGAAAATCAAAGAAGATGAGACAAGGCAAAAGTCACGGTAAAGAAGAATTCTGAGAAAATTCTGACAGCATCTTCCCTTGTCTGGGTATGCCCAGAAAATAATAGGAAGAGCATCCACCAAGAGGGGATGTCTCCTCAATGAAAGAAGGACATAGTCCCATTGTGAAATGAGAAGAAAATCTCACAAAGGAGAAATCCTCTTAAATGACCCTCACGCCAAGCACCGCCTGAGGGGTAAGACCGCGCCGAAGAGAAGAAAGAGAAAGATGGGGTAAAAATGAGCTTCCCCAACGTTTCGGCGGCTTAAAAAGGGTAAAAAAACCCTAAGGCACGTCGAGACCCCCTCTCCCAGGCACGCCGAGGCCGTGCCGCGCCGAGACGGTGGGGGCGCCGAGATGAGGGGCATGCCGAGGTTCCTCACGCCGATCAAGACGTGCCAAGAGGAGCTTTTGAGGCCGGTCATCAAGACTCAACAAGCTCATGCCAGTCAAAATGATGACGATTATTTCAAGAATGAACATGAATGATGAGGCTATACAAAGAAAATGAAGGTATCAGGCTATAAGTCTGCACAATGGGCAGGGTCAAGTCTGAAGAAATATATATATAGCACATTAAAGGGTGCACTTGCAGGCCCCGTGCCGCTCATCCTTTGCTTACACCACGTGCGAGTGGGGGGCATTTGTTGACATGTAAAAAAAATTGCACAAGCAGAAGGTGTCAAAGAGAACTTTCAACCAAGCATCTAGAGCCTTGAAGAGCAATCAAGGATGCGGCCCCGATGTCATCCTGAGAAGTTCTGTAAACCAGGATAGATAAAGGATCCATCACTTTCAACACTCTGTCCAGCTGAAGCCCTTCCGGTCAAGCTGCTGCCCAGAACAACTGTCATTTTAGATGGTCGAGTTGATTAAACTATGTCATGCTCCGGGCAATCATCTGCCTGCTGAAAAGGATCTTCGTCATCTGCTACCAAGCACAAATGCAGAGCACCAGATAACTACAAGAATGGATATAATTGCCTAAATTGACAGGTAATGAATATTAGCAAAAAGCTCATTCAAATGGTGAATTCGAAGGCTAAGTGAAAATGGGCCAAAGCCCATGGCCATATGGGGGGCGCGAGTGGCTAATGAGCCAAAAAAAAGGACCAAAGCCCATCATGCCGAGTGACCCTCACGTCGGGAATGGCACGCGTCGAGAAGGGCCTCTGCCCTATGTGCGTCGAATGGTCTTCGCGCCGGGAGCAGCAGGCGTCGGGAGGGCTTCGTCCCTCTTATGCGCCCCGATTGAGGAGGTCCATCCCTCTATATAAAAAACACATATCTTCGACAATAGAGATAGAGAGGAGCAGAGCACACTGAGATAGGGCAGCCAGTGGAAAAGAAGAGAGACTGAGAGCCCATTAAAAGGGTCTGAGAGAAAAGAGATAGAGGAGGAGAAGGGTGAGCGAAGGAGATTCAAGGTGGGAGTCCGTCTGTCAAATGCCCTTCAGGGCTACATTTTCCCCTCCCTATTCTCTATTCTAGCATTGCCTGTCGTTTCCTTCTAATTAGTACTATTCTCATTTGATGTTAAGCATCGGTGCAGTCCGGCAGATCTTCAAAAGTCGTTAGCCTATGTGTGTAATCATGTGGTCTTATTTCTTTCTATGCCGAATATATGTGTTCTATTGAATGAAATGAAGTAGTAGGTTCTTGAGTCCTCTCTCTTTCTTTTTTCCCCCTCTTATCTGTAACTATGGATGGGTGATGTTTGTAGAGACAGCTTTGCTGCACAAAGCAAATGCATACAGTAACTCGTGTGAATTCTCCTGGCATCTTCTCTGCTGTTTTCTTAAGCCTCACAACCGTGACGAGGGCCCGAGACAGTTTATCTCGTGGTCTCTCATCCAAGAAGTGGTGAGTGATATGATCAAGGCATAACCTATGTGATTTGACGATTATCTGCTCCCCGTGATATTTTTGTGTGAAGTCCCTTATTCCCCGGGATGATCCATTTAAAACCAATTTTCAATGCCCACTAGCCTCCCTAAAAGCCCCCAGACGAAGCTTCAAAACCTCCAAAACCTTAATAGAAAAACCAAGAACCAAGCCCTTTAAGGTCCTCGGCGCCCCCCCCCCCCCCCTTGGCGCCCAAAATCCCTTCTCCACGTCGAGTGCGGAGGGCGCCGACCACCAGTTGCACCGACCAGCCCCTCACACGCCGAGTCCCAGGCGCGCCGATCGCCCTTGGCAGCGTCGAGAGCCCATCTTACTACCCCCTGTGCCGATTATCAGGTGCGCCGAGGCTACCCAGGTCGATCCTCCCATTCAAGACTGATGACCATACACTTTAAATCCTGTAGCCTTCTCATAACCACTGGGGCATCCGGCCATCTATCCCAGGACTCCGAGCCTTGCCATCCTCGTTTAGAACCCATACTATCCCGGGGAGGAACAATGACCTTTCACTCAAATCCACAGGTGCTAGATTGGCGGGGTTTACCCCTACATTCCGTTGATTAACCGTGATGTTTTTGCTAACCCCATTAGACTACGGAGTTCTGCCACTGCATGTGCTCCAATGGTTCCTCCAGGGGGATATCAATAAACGCCATGACGGCGAACATTGTCCAGTCATATCTCGATCCTCTTGGGTCTTGGGCATAGATATGTCCATGTTCTTTTCAGCTTCTATCTCGGCACTCCGTGGATGGATGTCCTATATCCCCTGGGCATAGTCCGAAATAAGGGGAGATGCTATTCGAATGAATTCCAGTCCTCGCTATGTCGAATCACCTCCAACCCCCCCCCCCCCCCCCCCCCGAGATCTAAAGTGATCTGCCTCTACATGTCCTCTATTGATTCCCTCCTGGGAATAATAATGTCAAAATGCTGTGGTGACCGAATACCAACTCGCTTTAGTCTCACCTTGTGATATTCGGGCATTGATATGCTCCGATATTTTGTGGATTCTGTCCCAGCTCTGCGTGGATACTTTCCTATTCCCACTTGGCATAGCTTAAGATAAGGGGATATGATGCCGGATTTGTTCTGTGTACTCTCGTATAGTGATGATCAACTGAGCAAATAAAGTCGTTAAATGAGCATGTAGCGCATCGATGAGACTGAGGCTGAGGCTTGGAGTCTATTCATACCCGTCTGATTCGGCGAAGAATAACATTTTGCTCTCTTAGCGATCATTTGCATGATGATTAATAAAGAATTCCATGTCTACCCTCCTGTGCTCCCGGTATATCAAATAGTGTGTGGTTGAAGGTCGGGTTATGCCCGATTGGAAGTCATCACTATGCGTGATGATGGTTCTTGGACCTAAGTTCTCCGTCTCGTACTGGGAATCAGATAGATATATCATAATAAACTACAAATCGCATGAACATCCGCATGCATCTTCTGCCCTGCAAATAAAATGAGCATGACAGTCTTATCTTGTTTTGCCCCCCGGGTCCCTTCTACTTTGGCGATTAATCAAGAGTTTTCCTTCCTCTGCAAGGATGTAATTAACGTCATAGTCTTTATGGTATGATAGACTTTCAGTCCCGACTCGAATCCCACAATCGACTGACTAAGTCAGATCGAGCGCACAATGAAATCGTCACCTCAGTGACTGGCACGCCTAATAAACTAACTAATAAACAACCAAATGAAATAAATAAAAAATAAAATAAAATAACTAGATAAAAAATAAATATATATTGAGTCCACAAGCCTCGCCCATTTGCTCGGTGGGGGGTGGACATACTAGGTCCCTTTCCCGAGGCACAGGGAGGAAGAAATTCCTCATAGTCGCCATTGACTATTTCACCAAATGGGTCGAAGCTGAACCGTTGGGGAAGATTACGAGCGAAGCAACATGGAAGTTCGTGCTGCGAAGTATCATATGTCAGTTTGGGATCCCGCGAGTTCTCACAACTGACAACGGCAGGCAGTTCGCGAGCACTACCTTCCAGGAGAAATGTTCGGAGCTGGGGATTTGGAACCACTACACGTCTGTGGGACATCCTGAGGCCAACGGGCTGGTGGAAAACGCCAATAGGACGCTCCTCCACGGCATCAAAACTCGGCTGGATCAAGCAGGTGACTCATGGATTGACTCAATTCCAAACATACTATGGGCCCACCATACCACCGCCAGGGCCGCCACAGGAGAAACGCCGTTCCACCTGGCGTATGGTGCAGAAGCGGTGGTACCGATGGAGATAGCACACCCCTCGTTATGAGTGGGACATTTCGACGAGGTCAGGAACAATTAGGCAATGCAGGAAACTTAGACATGCTCGAAGAGGACAGGGCAAGCGCGCAAGTAAAGCTCGCAGCATACCAACAGAAGCTGGCCCAATACTACAATGCCCGAGTCAAAGAACGACACTTCTTCCCTGGAGATTTGGTACTACGATGAGCAAGCGTGGCCGACCCAAGGGGTGCCACCGGAAAGCTCGCACCAAACTGGGAAGGCCCATACACAGTAACCGAAGTACTTGGCAAAGGAGCATATAGGCTGGCAACGCTGGGGGGAGAGGTACCCATGGCATGGAACTCTATAAACCTCAGAAAATTCTTCCAGTGAATCGTCACCAGCCATACTTCACGAAGGTAACCTACGGGTTCCCTAGAGGCGAGCACGGCTCCCCTTGAAAATGAGAAGGTAACCTAAGCCTAGAGGTGAGCATGACTCCCCTTGAAAACGAGAAGGTAACCTAAGGGTTTCCTAGAGACGAGCACGGCTCCCCTTGAAAACGTGAAGGTAACTTAAGGGTTCCCTAAAGGCGAGCACTGCTCTCCTTGAAAATGAGAAGGTAACCCAAGGGTTCCCTAGAGGCGAGCATGGCTCCCCTTGAAAACGAGAAGGTAACCTAAGGGTTCCCTAGAGGCGAGCACGGCTCCCCTTGAAAACGAGAAGGTAGCCTAAGGGTTCCCTAGAGGCGAGCACCACTCTCCTTAAAAATGATGGCGGCAAATAAATACAAGACACATATACTGTAATATCCCAGACCCTTCGATCCCTCTTCTTGGGTCTCGGATCTATTTTCTCAGAGATTTTGTTCTCATTTTGCCAGGGGTTATCTTTCGGACATCTTTTGGGTTTGGATCTGCGCGTTTCGGATCAGTTTCGGAGGTCCCGGAACGTGTTCCGCAGTTTCTCGTGTTTTTCCCTGACAAGACCTACGGAACCCCGTAGCGGGTAAACCGAGTCGTTCACCTACTCAAGGATGGTACCACAGCGATCAGCGCGTTCCAACGATCGCGGCGGTATATTTTTCTATTTTTTCATATTTTTTGGAAAATCCGGATTTTCTTTAAATACCCCTCCTTTTTCTTTTTCTTTTCTTCTTCTTCTTTCTTCCACCTTCTTCCTCCCGTGAATGACCGCGCCCTTTCCCTCCCTCTTCCTCTGGCGTGACCATGACGACACTCCCCTCTGGCTGCAGACGGCGGTGAGGCGACGACGTGGCGGTGACGGCGGCGGCGAGACGATCGTGGCGGCGTGCAGCGAGGCGATTTCGTGAATGTTCGAGGGTTCTAAAAGCTTATTCTTTGCATTCGGTGACGTTTCGACGGAGCTCTAGCTCCATTGAGGTAGGGAGATGAATCCCCATGCTCATCCTATCGTCCCCCGCGATTTGTAGGCCGAGGAGAGGTCGAGAGGGGTGTTTTTAAGCCGTGTAGGGCAAAATCCATGTTTTGGGGGTTGTGTGCCGATCTACCGTTTCGTCGCGTTTCAGACCGATTCGAGGGCATAGATGCATGCTGGGGGTTATAGGGGAGCTCCCCCCTTGTTTTCCCCCTCATCCGTGGATGATCGGGGAGTGGAACGAGTTTTTGGATCTCTTCCCGTCGGCCCGTTCTCAGGTTGGTTTGGCGGTCCTTCCAGAGACCGCCAGAGTCTTTGGCGGCTGAGGGTAGGTGCGCCAGAGCCTATGGCGGCCCAAGGTGGGAGTGCCACAGGGCACTGTTTTGTTGGCAAGTCCCCATGTCGTCTGGCGGATGCACGATAAATCACCAGAAGGTGTGGCGACCTAAGGTCAGACCGCCAGAGGGCGAGTTGACCGTTGATTTTCGACCGTTGGTTTTCGACCGTTGGGGATTTTTGGGGTGTGGCGGCCGAATGTACGCCCACCTCATCCCTGTGGCGGACCTAGGTAGGACCGTCATTTCTTTCACAACCTAGAGTGTGGCGGCCTAGTGATGGACCGCTACAGTCCATGTGGTGGCCCAATCATGGACCGCTAGCCTCTGTGGTGGCCCAAAGATGGACCGCCAGGGGTTTATGTCCAACCGGAATTATGCTTTGCTGATTCGAGTCCCGGGTTAGTGGATCTCGATCCACGTGTTGACCCATGGCCTGACTGTTGTCGGGCATCATGTGAGGGCCACACGTGAGGGTGCCGTGGGATCCCGGGAGTTGGTGTTCTCGGCTCGTGTCACCGTGAGTCGGTGTCTTCAGATCCCTCTTCTTGGGTCTCAGATCAATTTTCTCGAAGATTTTGTTCTCATTTTGCCCGGGGTTATCTTTCGGACATCTTTCGGGTTTGGATCCGTGCATTTTGGATCAGTTTCGGAGGTCCCGGAACGTGTTCCGCAGTTTCTCGTGTTTTTCCCTGACAGGACCTACGGAACCCCGTAGCGGGTAAACCGAGTCGTTCACCTACTCAGGGATGGTACCACAATGATAAGCGTGTTCCAACGATCGCGGCGGTATATTTTTCTATTTTTTGTATTTTTCAAAAAATCCAGATTTTCTTTAAATACCCCTCCTTTTTCCTTTTCTTTTCTTCTTCTTCTTTCTTCCTCCTTCTTCCTCCCGTGAACGACCGCGCCCCTTTCCCTCTCTCTTCCTCTGGCATGACCACGACGGCACTCCCCTCCGACTACAGACGGCAGTGAGGTGACGATGTGGCAGTGACGGCGGCGACGAGGCGATCGTGGCAGCGTGCGGCTCGTGGGATTTTGTGAAGGTTCGAGGGTTCTAAAAGCTTCTTCTTTGCGTTCGGCGACGTTTCGGCGGAGCTCTAGCTCCATTGAGATAGGGAGACGAATCCCCATGCTCATCCCGTCGTCCCCCGCGATTTGTAGGCCGAGGAGAGGTCGAGAGGGGCATTTTTGAGCCGGGTAGGGCAAAATCCATGTTTTGGGGGTTGTGTGCCGATCTACCATTTCGTCGCGTTTCTGACCGATTCGAGGGCGTAGATGCATACTAGGGGTTATAGGGGAGCTTCCCCCTTGTTTTCCCCCTCATCCATAGATGATCGGGGCATGGAACGAGTTTTTGGATCTATTCCCGTCGGCCCGTTCTCGGGGTGGTTTGGCGGTCCTTCCAGAGACCGCCAGAGTTTTTGGCGGCCCAGGGTAGGTGCGCCAGAGCCTGTGGCGGCCAAAGGTGGGAGCGCCACATGGCACTGTTTTGTCAGTCGGTCCCCATGTCATCTGGCGGCTGCATGATAAACCTCCAGAAAGTGCGGAGGCCTACGGTCAGACCGCCAGAGGGCGAGTTGACTGTTGATTTCGACCGTTGGTTTTCGACCGTTGGGGATTTTTGGGGTGTGGCGGCCGAAGGTATGCCCGCCTCATCCCCGTGGCGGGCCTAGGTAAGACTGCCATTTCTTTTGTAACCCAGAGTGTGGCGGCCTAGTGATGGACCGCTACAGTCCATGTGGCGGCCCAATCATGGACCGCTAGCCTCTGTGGCGGCCCAAAGATGGACCGCCAGGGGTATATGCCCAACCGGAATTATGCTTTGCCGATTCGAGTCCCGGGTAAGTGGATCTCGATCTGCGTGCTGACCCGTGGCCTAACTGATGCCGGGCATCATGTGGGGGCCACACGTGAGGGTGCCGTGGGATCCTGGGAGTTGGTGTTCTCGGCTCGTGTCACCGTGAGTCAGTGTCGGTACGAGGAGCGGTCCTTGTACTCTGTCCGGTTTAGACGTTATTTTCCGTTGACTAGAGAGTCTACTCTTTCAGTGACCCTCCACTAGTCGTAGCCTTCTGACACGCGAGTGATCCCACCAGGGAGTGGTGGCGAGGCTACCACGAGAGACAGTTTTTAGACTAGTTTCCGTAGGGCCCCACGTTTGACGCCAGAGTCCAGCTGAGGGGAAAACCAGTCAGAGGGCCAGACCTAGGACGTATGGTCTGTGTGTACACACGTGGTTGGGGGCAGTGGACCCGTCTGACGAGCGCGACCCCTGCTAGTCACTTGTTCTGTGGTTACTTGTACGGTGTCTCAGTTCCCGCTGGGCCAGAGGGAGACACCCGAGGCAGCGATTTAAGTCGTCAGTGGATGCATCCGGCCTTGCTTCTAGTGGGTTGGTACTCCTATTTTTGTCTGGTAGTGACTCTTTGGCTTTTGATGAGTTGTCTCGATTTTCATGCCGTGTGTTCGGTACTAGCCGTCGTAGTAGCTTGTAGTTACTTTCCGCGCAGTTTCTCGGTTTGCAAGGTGGGGACTGATGATCCCTACTGAGTCTTGTGTTTTGAGGCTCATTCCCTACGTTTTTTTCGTGTTTCAGGTGAGACGTGGCTTCAGGGGAGCACTTCAGAGGCTCCGCGTGGTTCTGGTGCCCCGGGTTAGTTGCCAGTTGCTAGGCCGGGGTATGCCCCGTGTAGTTATACTTTTCTCTTTGGACTGTACTAGTTGTGGACTACTGTCTTTTTTAGACTGCCGTTATTATTGTGGACCATGTAATTTATTTAATGTTATTTATTACTTCCTACTTAATTCATTTAACTGCGTAACTCTGTAATTATTTTAGATTCTTGTGTATCTCCACACCATCCTTTCAACGCTTCCGAGTCTTCAGGCTCGTGGGTGGCGGTTCGAGATTCAGGCTATCGGGCCTTCCCGGTGTTCAGATTTCGGGTCGTTACAGCTGGTATCAGAGCACGATTGTGGAAACATATAAGAATCACAAATGGTTGTAGTGGTCCACTAGTCCACAATGATGATGTACAGTCGACACTGGCCTAGGGCATCGTGTGTTTTATTGATTTCATCGTTTCTCGTGTCTTGTGTCTTTTTGCAGTAGGCGAGTATGGCGCCGAGGCGGAGGACTCGCTCTCAGCAGGGACAGTCGACAGAGGAGCAGGAGGAGCAAAGCAGAGTGCCACCAGTTACCACCCAGGCAGGGGATGCAGCGAGAGTTCCGGGGGCCGAGGATTTCTTTCGGAGTATGTTTCAGGCCATGGCTCAGCAGTTTGGCGGTGATGCTGGCGAGGGCTCGTCGGCTAGTGGTGGACCCAGTCGTGGTGTGCGGGACTTCTTGCAGTTACACCCACCCTATTATGAGGGCGAGCCAGATCCTGATGTGGCCAGGCGATGGCTTGATGAGATGGAGAGAGTGTTCAGTTCCATGTGCTGTGCTGAGGAGGACATGGTGATGTTGGCCTGTAACCAGTTGTAGGGTACGGCTCGAGATTGGTGGTCTTTAGAGTGGAAGACGTCCTTTCGGTCTCGTCCACTCCAGGAGATCGTGTGAAGGACTTCGTTATGGTCTTCGAGCGTACTTACTGCCTATCCTATGTTGGTACGCAGAAGATGCGTCAGTTTTTGGAGCTGGTTCAGGACGACATGTCAGTGTTGCAGTACATGGCTCGGTTTATGGAGTTAGGCCGCTATGCTCCCCATATCATGGAGCATGAGGGAGTGAAGACCGAGCAGTTCGTGCAGGGTTTGAGGCAGGAGCTTAGGCACCTTTTGATGGCGAACGCTGCTACTGATTTGGAGACAGTATCTCGTGTGGCGGCATCTTTGGAGCTGGATATGCAGAAGGTCCGAGGACAGGGAAGCCAGGGGCAGTCCCAGTCAGGCCGTAGTTAGCACACGGCTACCCAGCAGTAGAGTACTTTCCAACACGCGATGGGTAGTTCGGGAGCATCGACACCGGCAGCGTCAGTGACAGGATCTGCGTCTTTTGGCTCCAAGGTCAAGAAGTTTCTCAAGAAGGGTTTCTATAAGAAGCGTAAGGATCAGAGGCAGGCGTCTTCGGGCAGTGTACATCAGCCGATTCCTTTTCAGCATCAGGGATCAGTGGGTAGATTACGGGGACCGTGTCCCCGGTGTGCCGAGTCGCATCCAGGCAGGCAGTGCACGGCGCTGGTGATTTGTTTTAGGTGTGACCAGCCAGGGCACATGGCACGTGACTATCCTCAGAGGCCGCAGCAGCAGCAGTACCCTCAGTAGCAGCAGCAGCAGTAGCAAAGGTAGCAGCAGAGGCAGTATCCGCCGCTACCCAGGTCAGCGAGTGTGGGGGGCAGGCAGAGGTCCCGAGGTCAGATTACACACATGACCAGGGCAGAGGCAATGGCGTCACAGCTCGTGGAAGGTACCGTTTGAATTTCTGGTCGTTACAGATACTGCGGAGCATGCACGTGAAAAAGTCACCCAGAGACATGCAGAAGCCGTGCAGCAAAAGGTACACCATGACTATCGACTCAAGTTAAAGAATTTTTATTACTTTAGTCAAGATACAAGCTGCCAGTGATCGGAAAGTCACCCTCACGTGACCAGTTTACAAGCGTGTGAAAAGATAAAATGCACCCAACCGTCGCTACATGCAACCTCAGTCACCTGTCTCTTGGGCACCGCAGTCGTTCGATCACCCGCCAGCAGGTGAGCGGACACCTATCATCTCTTTTGTCCATGAACAAACGGCTGCCCCTCGGTTACTTGTTCTGGCGAAACGGACCAACAGAGGGAGCCACCTATGCCAGAGAAGAGGGCCAAACCCTCCATCCCTCGACCCGCTCATGAGAAGTCCACACCTAGCATCCCTTTTGTTCCGTGGAAGCGGACCAACAGGGATGCCACTGGTAAAGAGACCTGCACCAGGAAAGCTAGGTCGGCCGACCTGACCACCCCTGGTTGACGGGGGGAAGTGGAGCAACGAGGCCCACACATTACGAAGGCTGACGTAGCACACTGGCCATGCCTGCAAACTGGCAAGCTAGTCATGTTGCTCCGCCTGCCGTTATCCTCAAGCAAAGAAGCGCTCCCCTTGACTCGGAAGGATACCTTGTGGTGTACCCGCATAGTGGAAGAAGGGAAAACAGCTTCTGCGCCCTCATACGTCCCTTCCCGCTAGAAGGAAGATGCTCCAGCAACGGGAAACGTCTCATCGCGCATCTACAATTCAAAGAACAGGAGAGGAACAGTCATGCACCATGAAAACAAGATGAGCAAGAAAGGAGCCTCATCCACCAGCAGGAAGGGTAAATACAGGAGATTCCCCGTCCCCTTAGGGACAGAACCTGTCCGGCTCAAGAAGCAGAACCCCCCTGTCGGCGTACAAGCGGTTGACTTTATCCAAAGCCTCCTGCCATCCGTCCAAATATCCGGGCCTGTAGTCCTCGAAGGCAGGGCCATGCACTCCCGGCTCCGACCACGGCCGCCACGGTGCTGGGGGAGGCTCCCTCCGAAGGATCAAGGGTTGATGATGGGCCTGCTGAGATCCGTCATCAGACGAAGTACCAGACTCTCTTGATGACATCCCGCAGAATGACTCTCTCCACAAAACCCACCAGGCTAGAGATGGCCAAGAGCTCACCACAGAAGCCGCTATTTATAAGGAGGAGCGAAGTCCCCAGAAGAATGAGGACTCTCACCACCTCAAGCAAATCCACAGAAAATGAAGCGACGGATCCCGAAAGTCGCGCCCTTTCAGAGTCCCTCTCAAGGGTGCCGATTCGTATCCCCAGGGGATCTCGCATCCGTTCAGAGGGAAGGAAAATACACGGAAGAAATCTCAAGAGTTACGAAATAAAGGAAAGGCTTCTATTCCAAGACAGAAACATTACAAGGGAAAGGCTACCGCCTTGGAAAAGACAAAAGAAATTAAAAGAAAGCGGGGGCACCCTCTTAAGAGTTCTCCCCAAGTACATCATCACGTGCCCTGGGCTTTTCAAGCTCACGTGCGGAAATAGCTCCGGAGCAAGAAAGATCATCGACCAAGTCCACCACATGGTCCCCCACGGTCGAGGCGTCGACGGGTGCTTGCTCATCCAGGCTCGAGCCCTGCACCGACTCTTCGGCACCAGCCCCCTCGTCGCCAGGCTCCCCTTCGTCGTCGTCGGCCTCCGGGCCATAGGGTGTCGAGAGAGGGAGAAGAGTCGGGACCACGATGCCAAGGCTCTTCTCTGTGGCTTTAACAGCAGTGCTCCAGCCCTCCCAGAATCCACGATCGCTGGGCTGGCCCATAGAACTCCAAAGCAACCACGGTCAGCTCGTCCCAATAAATCGAAGAGGAGCGAAGCTCTTCACCACCTCCTCGCCAGCAGTAGACATCGATGAGCGCAACCCAGCAAGCTCCACCTCAACCTCCTGAGCACGACTCGTCAAGTCCTGCACTTGCGCCCCCAGCTTGACTGCACAGGCTTCAGCCATTTCTGCCCGAACGCAGAAGAAATCACGGTCTCGCTCCATTCCGGCAAGGGCCAACTCCTACTCATGTAGCTATTCATGGAGCCCGGTGTTGGCGGCCTCAGACCCCTTCAGGCACTCCTCGAGCGCCTCGCCGTTGGCCAAGAGCTATGCCTAAGAGGCCTGGCTGGCCTCCAGCTTCCGAGCGAGAGCATCAAAGTGATACCTGTTGTATATATCCCAGTGTTTTTCATGATAACAAAACCAAGGACATATGTGCATGGAACTAATAACTTAAGTGAATTTCATAAGCAATCATGGTCGGATTTCATCACGGATTTTGCTTAAGTGTTTAGCATTCCAAATGCATTTCTTAGAACTCAAATGAACTTGAAATAAATTATAAACATATGTTCAATTCATGCCTCGATCATGTGGATATATTTTATTGGGCTAAACTCTTCATTTTTCAGGTTTATGACAGTCCGGTCGACCGTCGGCCTGATCCCGATCGACCTGAAATAACAGAATGCATCTTTCTACAGTCTGTCTCAGTGGCGGTCGACCGCCCATCCAATCCCGATCGACCGGAATTGCCAGGGACCAACCTCCAGCCAGTTTCTCAGTAGCGGTCGACCGCCAGCCTCTGTAGGTCGACCGCCAGCCCCGATAAGCCCCAAATGCTTTTGTCCATCTCGAAAGAAGCATCTCCTCTTGGTATTATTTAATCCCAAAGCCACCAAACCTTCCAGATTTTTTGGATCTGGTTCCTAGGTTGTCTCTTGACCATTCAAGAGTTATAAAACCATATCTTTGGGGTAAGAAACCCAAATGCTCTAAGAGGGATTAAGGAGGCTATCAAAGGGGAGAGAAGGGAGCCACGCTGTAGACGTGAACAGTGCTCCGGGAGGAAGTTCTTCATCCTTCTTCATCCATCCTCAAGTGAAGATCAAGCTATATCGGAAGGAGATCAATCTCAAGCCAAGTGGAGTTCAAGCCGCATCCAAGAAACTCTTCATCAACTAAGGGGGGGCATCAATCAAGCCTTCTCTTTTGTGTTTTCCATTCTCAATCTTTCTAAACTTCAAGTGCGGTTCTCGTAATCCTGTAACAATCTTGTGTGTGTGTGGATCCTCCTAGATCCGTGTGTGTGTCTAGTTAATCTTGTTGGATTCGTGTGTGTAGTTAGGTGTTCTTACACCTTCCTGGGAGACTCCATCTCCCAACGTGTGTGTGTGTGTGTTCGATCTTGTATCTCCTTACAAGGTAGTGTGTGGATCCTCACAGTCCGTGAGGGGTGGACGTAGGTTGCCGTTGTGACATCCGAACCACCTTAAAATCATTGTCTCATTGTAGTTTGTTCCTTTT
Source organism: Amorphophallus konjac (assembly GCA_022559845.1). NCBI lineage: Eukaryota > Viridiplantae > Streptophyta > Magnoliopsida > Alismatales > Araceae > Amorphophallus > Amorphophallus konjac. The sequence continues at coordinate 29,347,725 of CM040123.1, read as the reverse complement.
CTCCTATCCCCCTTCTGCGCATGCTTGTGGAATTAGATTTATTGCATTATTTAGATCTAGATTAACTAATCACCTTCAAACAGACCCTTTGTATATCAAAAGCTGAATTTGAACCGACAAGGTTACTCTTGCCGGAAAGATAACAGTTTGCGTTGAGTGAACCTACGGGTTTGCCAACTCCGCCTAGTACCAAGGGTTATTGTGGTGATTGTTTTTGATAGATCTATTTTATCTTGCACTAGTTCCATAGTTTTCTCATATAATCTTAAAATTGAGTATTGCTTTATTAAAATTTTGTATCACCCAATTCACCCCCCTCTTGGGTGCCGTTGATTTCGGGACTTCAATTGGTATCAGAGCTAAGGCTCTATCTCATCAGATCTAACGATCTAGAGCAAGATCCGATCAATGGCAAACAAGCGAATGATGCCTGAGGGCCACTCTATCCATCGTCCTCCATACTTTGATGGCTCAAATTACTCCTATTGGAAAAATAGGATGCATGTTTTCTTAAGAGCCCAAGAGTATGAGATCTGGAGAGTTGCGGACAAGGGTCCATACAAACTCGGGGATGATGAAGAAAAATGGACATTTGAAGAAATTAAAAAATGCACTATAAATTTCAATGCCAGGAATATTATGTAATGTGCTATTCATCCTAATGAGTTCTCTCGTGTCTCTATGTGCAGCTCAGCCAAAGAAATGTGGGACAAGCTGCGTCTCATATATGAAGGAACCTCAAAGGTCAAAGAAACCAAGGCCAACCTCCTCGTCAGCGATTACGAGCTGTTCAAAATGAAGCCCGAGGAAACGATCTCAGAAATGTTTGCGAGGTTAACTGAGATCACGAATGGTCTCAAGAGCCTTGGGAAGGAGTACACAAACTTCGATCTGGTGAGGAAGGTTCTGAGGTCACTTCCGTCCGCGTGGCACACAAAAGCCACAGTGATTGAGGATTCCAAAAATCTATCTACACTGTCCTTGGATGAGCTCATAGGGTCCTTAATGACCTATGAGATAAACATGAAGAGAACAACTGAGGAAGACACGAAGAAGAAGAAAATTGTAGGACTGAAAGCTCATCAGTCTGATGATAACTTTCAAGAAGATGAATCCATCGAAGGAAGCAATGAAGAAGAAGACTTGGCAATGATCACTCGCCAAGTGAGGAAATTCTTGAGAAGGAAGAGGAATTTTCAAGGCAACTTCAGAAGGGAACAAAGGAAGCCCATTCAAGCCAAGGGCAAATCAAGCAAACCAAGTAGCATTATATGCTACGAATGCAAGAAGCCCGTGCACATGAGAAGAGAGTGCCCAGACCTGAAGAAGAAATTCAAGAAGGATAAATTCAGAAAGCCCAAGGCCATGGTCCCCACATGGAGCGATGAAGAGGATGAACCGTCCGACGAGGAGATTCAAGAGCTGGTGGAAAGCCTGTGCCTCATGGCACAAGAAGATGACTTAACTGAGGTATATTCTGACCCGGATTTTATTTCAAATGAACAGTGGGAGTCAGAATATGAAAAGTTGTATACTAAATACAGTAAAATTAGATCTGAAAATAAAACTTTTAAGAAAAAGATTGATGAGTCAGCCTATGATGATATCTATGTTAGATTTGAGAAACTGGAACAAGAATGGTTTGAGCTATATGAGGAAAAAGAAACATTGCTTCAAACTATTTCAGATCTTGAAAAAGTCAAAGAGGAACTTTCATGCAAAATTTTTGAAATTGAAAATGTGTGTGAAAAGCTCAAGGATGAAAAAGAAATTCTAACATCTTCCATGTCAGAAATCAAAAATGAAAATGTGAGCTTGAATAAAGAAGTGACTGACTTGCAGTGCACTCTTTCTAGGTTTGTTAAAGGGAAACAGAACCTAGACAATGTCTTAGGAGTTAAAGTTAACTTCCGGAGAGAAGGATTGGGGTACATACCCCAGAATAAAAAATCTCTTGAACACAAGATCACCACATCTCACGTGCATGAAAAAGGAAATGACTATGCTTCATGTTCACACACCAAGCCCCAACATGTTCAGCCTAAACCACACAGATATCAAAGAACATTCTCACATGTTAATTGCTTTCATTGTGGTAGATTTGGTTATGTGATTTCCAACTCCTGGTTTAGACAAAGCACATCTAAATATCATGTTCCATGGATAAAGAGAACACCCGTAAAAAGTTAGACTAACTCCTATGGACCCAAACTTATTTGGGTACCAAAAATAATTGCATGAGAATTTTGTTTCTTGCAGCTATGTCTTGAAGCCATGGGGAGCAAATGGTATTTGGACAGCGGTTGTTCAAGGCATATGACAGGGGACAAGAAGGTGTTCTCCAAGCTACAAGAAAAGGAAGGAGGTTCAGTTGCTTTTGGTGGAAAGGACAAAGGTAAAATAATTAGAATTGGAAACATAGGTAAGAATTCTGAAACCTTGATTAAAAATGTCCTTTTGGTGACAGGATTAAATCATAATCTGCTGATCATAAGTCAGTTGTGTGACAAGGGTTTTAAGATAGTTTTTGATGAAACCCACTGCCTTGTCTTGAGTAAAATTTCAAATGAAATCAGTTTCATCGATAAAAGGAACAACAATGTGTATACTATTGATCTTGATGATGTTTCATATGATGATGTGTGTTTGGTAGCTAACAATCATGAGAATGCATGGCTATGACACCGAAGACTAGGTCATGCTAGTTTTGGAGTGATCTCCAAGTTGTCTAGACATGACTTGGTAAATGGTTTGCCAAAATTAAAATTTGAAAGCGATAGAATCTGTGAGACTTGCACAAAAGACAAGATAACACACATTTCCTTCAAAAATAAAAACATTGTTTCTACCTCCCGGCCTTTAGAATTACTGCATATTGATTTATTTGGTCCCACCAGGATATCCAGTCTCGAGGGTAAATCTTTTGGATTTGTAATTGTTGATGATTACTCCAGATTCACATGGGTGTTATTTTTAGCCAATAAAAGTGATGCCTTGACGGAGTTTCAAGTGTTTTGCATGAAAATCCAAAATGAAAGAGGTTACCTAATCACCACCATCCAGAGTGATCATGGTGGTGAATTTGAAAATCATGAATTCAGCATTTTCTGTGAAGAGCAGGGGTACACACATAATTTTTCGTCACCAAGGATGCCCCAACAAAATGGAGTAGTGGAGAGGAAAAACAGAACGTTGATAGACATGGCCCGGACCATACTAAGTGAGAACTCTCTACCTAAATACTTTGGGGCCGAGACAGTAAGTTCAGCATGCTACATCATCAACAGGGCAATGGTAAGGCCCATTATGAAGAAAACTCCATATGAGCTCTACAAGGGTAAGAAACCAAACATCTCATATCTTAAACCCTTTGGATACTCTTGCTACATTCTTAACAACGGTAAGTCTAACCTAGGTAAGTTTGATGAAAAGAATGACAAAGGAATCTTTCTAGGTTATGCACTCAATTCTAGAGCTTACCGTTTATTTAATAAAAGGACTTTGGTTGTTGAAAAAGTCCTCATGTTATTTTTGATGAATCCGAATAAAAACTGACAAATCAAATTTCTTCTACTTTGGATGCAGATGAAGCTCCTAAGAACTCAACGAATGTCAAAGCTAAGGATGAACCATTGAAGACAACATCAAGCAAAACTGAGGAAGATGAGGATCCTACAATTGAGACATTGCAAGAACCACAAGTGCAGCATCCTGACTTGTCCAGTTCTTCCACATTTCTAAAGGATCATCCAGCTGTGAACATCATAGGTAATTTGGAGGATGGGGTAAAAACAAGGTCCTCTCTAAGGCAAGTAGAAGAGAAAGATTTGATGGCCCTACTTTCACAAGAAGAACCCAAGGACATTCATGAAGCTCTTCAAAATGAATCCTGGATTCAGACTATGCATGAAGAGCTGCACCAGTTTGAAAGAAATGAGGTATGGACTCTCGTGCCGCGTCCTAAGAACCATCTTACTATTGGAACTCGTTGGGTTTTCAGAAACAAGCTAAATGATGCGGGATTGGTTGTTAGGAATAAGGCCCGGCTTTTTGCCAAGGGGTATAGCCAGGAGATGGGTATTGATTTTGATGAGTCATTTGCACCGGTTGCTAGACTTGAAGCAATCCGTATCTTATTGTCATATGCTTGCTCTTTGAACTTTAAGTTATTTCAAATTGATGTTAAAACTACATTTCTTAACGGTTATATCAAGGAGGATGTTTTTTTAGAGCAGCCTCCAGATTTTGAAGATTCCAAACATCCACAACATGTGTACAAGCTCCAAAAGACCTTGTGCGGACTAAAGCAAGCACCAAGGGTGTGGTATGAACTGCTTACCTCATTTCTAGTTGAAAATGGCTTCAAGAGAGGTAAGGTTGATCAAACACTATTCAAGAGGAAATCAGGTAAAGATATTTTAGTCGTTCAAGTGTATGTGGATGACATCATTTTTGGAGCTACTAACAATGCTTTATGTGATGAATTTGCAGAAATCATGCAAGGAGAATTCGAGATGAGCTTAATGGGGGAGCTAACTTTCTTTCTTGGATTGCAGGTGAAGCAAACTTCTGAGGGCATTTTCATAAGTCAAGCAAAGTACACGATGGAATTGTTGAAGAAATACGGGATGGCAGAAGCAAAACCTATATCAACTCCCATGGCTACCACCACAAAGCTGGATAAAGATGAAAATGATAAAATAGTAGATCCTACACTGTTTTGAGGTATGATCGGATCACTACTGTACCTTACAGCATGTCGCCCTGACATTCAATTCAGTGTATGTCTTTGTGCCCGTTTTCAGTCATGCCCCAAAGAATCTCATTTATCAACTGTTAAACACATCTTTAGATATCTCATTGGCACAATAGACTTTGGCTTGTGGTTTCCTATCTGTAGTTCCTTTGATTTAATTACCTATACCGATGCGGATTATGCTGGGTGCATTGTAGATCGTAAAAGTACAAGTGGGTACTGTCAGTTTCTTGGTGGTTGCCTAGTCTCATGGGCCTCCAAGAAACAACATTCAGTAGCTCTCTCAACGGTCGAGGCTGAATATGTAACCGTCGGAAGTTGTGGAGCCCAAGTACTTTGGATCAAAAATCAATTGCTTGATTTAGATGTTGAAATGAAAACTGTTCCAATATTGTGTGATAATACAAGTGCAATCAACTTATCAAAAAATCATGTTCAGCATTCTAGGACCAAGAATATTGATATCCGTCATCACTTTCTGAGAGATCATGTAGGAAAAGGGGTCTTTGAATTGAATTTCATTGACATACACAATCAGCTAGCTGACATCTTCACTAAACCCCTAAACCAGGATCAATTTAATAAAATAAGAAGAGAACTTGGGATGTGCAAGGGTGAGAGCATACATGCATAGATTTGCATTTAGGGTAAAGGGTTGCATTTGTAGAAACTCATGTGCATCAAGGGTAGGAAAACATGCATACTGTTTTTGTTTTCTTTCAATACCTTGTGTGTCCTCATATACTTATGAATGCTTGAATGTACTTATTTATATTTAGCCCTCCTTGAAAAATATTTCTACGGCCAAATATTCCTTGGTTAAACTTTTGTGGACTCAATGTTGTTGGAACTAAAGGTACTACCTAGGGGAAGTCAAAACATTCTCTCTCATATTCACATCTTCATCTCTACAAACTTCCCATGTCATGATGATGGCCCCACTCAGGCAGTCAGTTGATAATCTCCCATATACAAAAAAAAGAAAAATAAAGAAAAATAAAAAATAAGAAAAATAAGAAACAAAAAAAAGAAAGAAAATTTTCAAAAAATGGGGATTTCGGTCCTGGCGGTCGACCGCCAGGGTCGCGCCGGTCGACCAACGGCGACAGACCGGCCGGCCTAAAGGCCAACCGACCCTTTAAATAAGGGCCTCTCTTCCACCATTCTCTTCTCCTATCACCTTCATTCACTCTCTACCACCTTGCCCTAAACCTAGCACTCCTTTTCTCCTCCACCCAAGCCTCCACAAACCATTCTTCCTCCACCCGAACACGATCCGGCAATCCCGTCGTCATTTCGGGACAACCTCCATACGGCCGTTCGTGAGTTCGTGGAGATTCCTCTCAGCATCCATACTGTGGAAAGGTTGTTCCAAGCCCTAGCAGTGCCCCTGTGCTCTATCCTCGTTCCCGGGCTTGAGATCGATCGTTCGAGGGTTTCCCGGTGGGTTTTTCTAGTTCGGGATGCTGCCCAGACGGAGTTCTCGGCGTTCTGCCCAAGGGGAAGCTAGCCGTCAATGGCAAGAGGCCCCAGCTCCTCCACCTCAGCGTGCTCCTCCCCTGTCTCGAGCACCTCTACCTCCACGTCCTATTATCGACCCCCGCTTGGTCGACTTTAACGAGGTGAATGAGCTTCTTCCAGATTTGTGCGCTCTATTTGAGATTCAGGAGGGTTGGATGGATTTTGTTACCCGATACAATAGGTATTATCCTCATCTAGTCCAGCAGTTTTACGGGTACTTGGTTGTGAGAAATGAACAGTTATATACCACTGTTGAAGGTGTTAAGCTTCACATCACCCCGGATCTATTTCAGAGGGCCCTAGGAGTATCCGCCATGGGTGCAGATAGGGCTTATGGTTTTGGTGAAGTTCTAGCCACGTTCTTTGTTATGACGAATTGTGAGTATATGCACGGTGTGAGCAACTTGATTAAATTGAATGCCAATCACTTTCCTCCACTGCAACGGGTTTTGCATCACATGTTCACATCTTTGATTTATCCCAAAGTGGGCGGCAGAGATGAAGTCACAGAAGTTCAGAGATTCATGTTTTATCATGTCATGCATGGGATTCAAATTAATATGGGCAGGCTCATGACAGATCTGATTGGAACCTGCCGTACCTACCTCCGACGTTCTCTACCATATGCTTCACAGTTAACCGGTGTCTTCATCCATGCCGGGATTGATGTGGCGAATGAGCAGTTTATATTGGTCAGGCAGGATGACATATACAACAAGCATAAAATTTTCACAGATTTTTGCTATTACTATGGTCCCGATGGTCAGCTTACACGGGACATTCCAGTTTATGGGGAAGAAATGAGCAGTGAGGAAGAACAAGAACCAGCACAGCAGCAAGGTGAAGGGGATATCCCTCCTCCAGTTCCCACTGAGAAGTAGACTCCTCCACCCTCACCTTATCATCAGGATTTTGAGATGCCTCCTCCACCTCAGTTTCACCATGGAGAGTCTTCTACTCAGGGGGCCGGACAGCGCCCTTCGGTGGACAACGAGGCTCTTGATGGGCGGCTCATCGGATTGGAGACTCGTGTGGATACCTTTGGGGATCGTCTCTCTACCCTTAGGGACACTATAGGCACTACGTTTGACACCATATCAGGGCGCATGGATACCATTTCTACTGTCTTGAACACTCTCTCCACTCAGATGGCCACTCTCACCACCCACATGGCTTCCCTCCAAGAAAGTGTAGCTGAATCTAGCTCCTCCTTCGCCCTCCTGTAATTCTCTCTTATTGGCATGCAGCGCCAGGATGCGGCTCGTGACGAGTCCATTGGCCATATTCATGATCTTCTTCAGGTTCATGACCATTATCTTGCGGGCATCCGTCAGCACCTTGGCTATCCACCTCCTCCTCCAGCATATCAGCCACCTCCAGAAGATGCTCCATGAGGATCTGTTTTGATTTTTCCCACTAGCATGCTATCCTTTGGTCTTATGTCGCTTGAATCCCTCCTTTGTCTATCCTATCCTTTTTTGATGTTGACAAAAGGGGAGAAGTAGTAGGGAAGGTTTATATACTTATGTATGTCGATGTGTGGTTGTGTTGCTTGCTTGCATGTTGATCATGTGAGGGTCTTTATGTCAAGTAGTGTTTTGCTTAGTCCGTTGTATTAGAGTCGTGCATTCACTCTAGCACTAATGTACTTTGTAATGAAATGATGAATTGAATGTACTGTTGTTTGATTTTAGGTGTTTGGCATTAGTGTCTCATTTCGTAATCTATTTTGGCAAACAAATGTGTTGAGAGGTTTGGATTGTGCTAAAATGTGTTGAATGGTTTTCAAGCATGATGAATGACTGTCAAGCCTTGCGTTCAAATTGATTTTCCAAAAAAATAAAAATAAAAATGATTTGAATGAGAGTTTTATCATCATCAAAAAAGGGGAGATTGTTGTATATATCCCAGTGTTTTTGATGATAACAAAACCAAGGACATATGTGCATGGAACTAATAACTTAAGTGAATTTCATAAGCAATCAAGGTCGGATTTCATCACGGATTTTGCTTAAGTGTTTAGCATTCCAAATGCATTTCCTAGCACTCAAATGAACTTGAAATAAATTATAAACATATGTTCAATTCATGCCTCGATCATGTGGATATATTTTATTGGGCTAAACTCTCATTTTTCAGGTTTATGACAGTCCGGTCGACCGCCGACCTGATCTCGGTCGACCTGAAATAACAGAATGCATCTTTTTACAGTCTGTCTCAGTGGCGGTCGACCGCCCATCGAATCCCAGTCGACCGGAATTGCCAGGGACCAACCTCCAGCCAGTTTCTCAGTAGCAGTCCACCGCCAACCTCTGCAGGTCGACCGCCAGCCCCGATAAGCCCCAAATGTTGACTTTTGTCCATCTCGAAAGAAGCATCTCCTCTTGGTATTATTTAATCCCAAAGCCACCAAACCTTCCAGGTTTTGTGGATCTTGTTCCTGGGTTGTCTCTTGACCATTCAAGAGTTATAAAACCATCTCTTTGGGGTAAGAAACCCTAATGCTCTAAGAGGGATTAAGGAGGCTATCAAAGGGGAGAGAAGGGAGCCAGCACTGTAGACGTGAACAGTGCTCTGGGAGGAAGTTCTTCATCCTTCTTCATCCATCCTCAAGTGAAGATCAAGCTATATCGGAAGGAGATCAATCTCAAGCCAAGTGGAGTTCAAGCCGCATCCAAGAAACTCTTCATCAACTAAGGGGGAGCATCAATCAAGCTGCTGTGTATGTGATTTTGATGATTACAAAATGCCTTTGTTGCTTGTCCATGTGCGTGAATGGTTACTCATGTCTTTGTTGCTTGACTTATCCTCTAGCTATGAAGTATGCAATGTTTGTGAAAATGATTACAAACTGTTTCTATTGGGATATCATCATGTGGATGCATTGTGATTCTATAAGGCACATACGTGCTTTGAGGTTAGCACAAACATTACATATACATTGTCTCTACACTTGGTGAGATTACTTTGTTTTTAATGAGAAAGCCTCTGTGAAAAACACACTTGGATAAATGTCATATTGAGCCTCATGTCATGCATGTGTACTTTGGTAATGATTGAGATGCAAATATCATTGCTTGCCCCCAAGGGAATGATGTGTGATTTGATGAGCTTGGAGATTGATCAAATGGAATGTGACTTAATATTGTTTTGCGTGCCTTGATTCCAAAATTGTTCATCATGCAATGGTAAGGATTTATATTGGAATCCATGGTGATACTCTTGTAATCTTGAGTTGGAAAATTGGGATCGCTAGTGCTTTCATACAGATCTTTCATGGGGATTCTTATATGCCTCATGCTAATGATTTCTTAATCATATTTCATGTCATTTGGGTCTCGGTCTCAAGACTAGCTTCATATGTTAATGAATGACCCATATATTTTGATCTTGATCTAACCTCTTGCTTTATCATGTTTTTCAGGATGAAACATCATGGTTGATCTTCATGGGATTATGGTAATATTTAATCAATTGTTTTCCATTGAGTTGATGGTGTTTTTAGTGGGTTTTTCAGGCCCAACCTCTCAGGTTCTGATCAAAACAGAACCAAATGTTTGAACCCTGCTGAAAGGGGTCGACCCTGGGGTCGACCCCTTTAACCCAGAACCAGCTTTGGTTCTGTTTGGGTTCTGGAAGCACGAGGGTCGACCCTTGGGGTCGACCCCTGTAACCCAGAACCAAATTTTAGGTTCTGTTTGGCTTCTGTGTGCCCGAGGGTCGACCCTAGGGTCGACCCCTTCCGGTCGGACGCCCAGCCGCGATGTTTGACCACCGTTTTCTTGCACCAAAAGTCCTACCAATCAATTCCTAATGCCCTAAACATCTCCCTAATTCATGGATCTGGTCCCTAGGCTGTCTCTTGACCGACCTAAACACATATATACATCTCTTGGGTTGCAAACCCGAAGTATAAGAGGATGCTAGATCTGAAAATCATTTTTTTTTACTAACCCTTGCATGTGCAGGTCGAAAGTAGCAGCTCCATGGCTTCTCCCACGTTCTTCTGAGCTTGTATGTGAAGGGAAGAAGGTGGATTCAAGTCTTCAATAAATCCTCTACTGGAAGCTGCGAAGGAAATCAAGTTACAACTTCATTTTTGCAAGAATCGATCATCCTTCTTCAAGAACGTTCTTCATCCTGCAGAAGCATTCAAATACGTTTGAAGAAGAGAAAGGTGGAGCTCTAATCACTGCAAAATCTTCCTCATTCTGATCTTTGTTGATAGAGCTCGAAAATCTGCTTTAAGGCATTATAGGAGGGCTTCATATGTCCTTTCTCTTGCATATATATATGAGTTGTGACTTTTGTGATACAACAATCTTAATGCTCATGTGTTCTTTCGTATATGTTGGAGATGAAGAGGGGGATCTCTAAACCATTCATTTCTATACTCTTGTTTGAGATTAGCTTAAAGTTTGAACTTATTATTTCTATCTATTCTTTCAGGTGAAGAAGATATTGGAAGAAGGAAAAGAGGAGCGGCTTGAGGAGAGGGAGAAGATGATGTCAAGATTATGATCATCTGTCAAAGAGCAAGGAGAATCAGATTTTGCTGAAGAAGGGGGAGCCTTATACTTGATGCATCTGTCTAATTTTCATCTCTATAATTTGTTTGGAGGGTCATAGCATATATGTGTTTTTGGTTCATAAACATTTGAGATAATACTTTATGTGGGTGTTCGGAGAAAGGGGTCTCCGAGTGTGTGTGTTGATTTATGTGCGTCGATTTGTGCGGAGTATATCCGCGTGTGTGGTTGGGCGTAACTTGGGGTGTGTTCCCCGTGTGTGGTTGGGAGTTTACTCCCGTGTGGTTGTGTAGGCAGTGCCTACGTGTATGTGGTCGGAGTTGTGTCTCCGTGTGAAGTATTCAGTTCGGGGTGTGTTCCCCAACGGTGTGTGTGTGTGTGTGTGCTGTTGTGGTAGTAGTTTGAGGCAAGGCCTCATGTGTGTGTGTTTGGCTGTGAAAGCAGCGTGTGTGTGTTGGGGTTCGTCCCCGTGTTGCTACTTTTGTAGCGTGTAGTAAAGCCTCACCGGTTTGGTGAGGGGTGGACGTAGGGAGCCCGTCGTGGTCCCGAACCACCTTAAAAATCCCGTGTCTTGTGGTTTGTTTCTTGTGATTGTGTGTTCTCTATCCTATCTGTTTGTGCAATCGTGTGAGCTCGGTGAGATTGAGTGAATCTAGTTTAAACATGTTTAGATTAAATTACTCAATCTTGTATATTCCGCTGTGTGCTAGTTGTGTTTTTAATTGGACATAGTTTTTAGTAGTAGGATCTATTCACCCCCCTCTAGATCCGTGTTCCTGCACTACGGGACCCAACAATTGGTATCAGAGTAAGGCTCTGTTGTCCCTAGATCTTGTGATCTACAGTGATCCCAGTGCATTCTACAATCATGAATTTTTCTATTGAACATGTCTTAATGAATTGTTTGCCAATCTTCACTGGTTCGGATTTTGATTCATGGCTAGGCAAACTCTGTATGGTGATCAATTCTATTAATCATAGTCTTTGGAAATTGATGTATCATGGTCCACACATATTACTTCTAGATGAGACCAAGTGGTCTAATCAGGATAAAATGATGCATCATGATAATGTTACTACTTTAAGTTTATTGAAAGCTTCCGTAAATACTAACAAGTATCCATTTGTATCTTCTTGTAGGACGGTAAAGGAGCTTATGGATCGGTTGATCAAAGCTCAAGAAAAGGCAAGGCAAAAATATCTCATGGCCGATGATGCTGATCAACAAAGTGATGAAAATGCAGAAGAGGTAAATTCAGATTCTGAAGAATTTATTTTTGATGATCTTGTTGATGCTTATGATGAGTTGGAAAAGCAATATAAGAAAATCAAGTCAGAAAATAGAAAATTGAAAAAGTAATCTGAAAACATGCTCCATGAAAATAGACCTTGTGATAAGTGTTCTGAGCTTAACAACATCAATGAACTTTTAGTGCATGATGTTGAATGTCACAAAGAAACCATTGCATGTTTGAGAAATGAAAATATTACCCTCAAGAACATAATTGATCAATTGGAGAAAACTAAAAAAGATCTAAGAAATAAAATGGAATCAAACTCAATTGATCATGATATTTGCAATGAATTGATTATGAATGATAAACTTGCAAATGAAAATGAAGAACTCAAAAAGGAGAACTGTGCGATGCTAATTCAAATCTCCCTGCTTGAAAGTAGATTGAAAAATCTTGAAAATCTTGAAAAAGGGAAATATGTGATAGTTGATGAATCTGATAAGGTGCATGTGCTTGAACAAGAAATAGCTAACTATGAATTACACATTGCATCCCTTGAATCTGAAATTGGTGACTTGAATGCATCATTGTCTATGTTTGTGAATGGGGAAGAAAATCTGAACAATATATTGGGGACTAAGATGAATTTTCAAAGAGAGGGGCTGGGCTATAATCTTGTGAACGAAAAGAATTTTGAAAACAAAGTCTATACATCTTTAATCCATACAAACATAGCCAGCACATCAAATGGGTCTCCAAATCAAACTGCTGCTCAAACAACAAAGAGATCAAATGCAAATCTGGAAAAGAAACAAAATTTGCATCAAAAGGCTAAAAGTGTCGTTGGTGTCACGATGAATGCCATGAAAAATCATGTTGCACACACACATGCATCCACAAAGAAAATCTCATGTTTTTATTGTGGTGAACATGGTCATATGATGCATGATTACTTCTTGATGAAATCTGAAGATCTAGAAGCATGCAAAAAAATGAATGGCTTCACAAAGCCAAGAAAGTTTTTGAACACAAAAAGAACTTTTGATAACTCTTATGTTCATGCAAGAAGACCATTTGAAAGATTTACTTCATTGAACTGTTTGCATTATGGAAGGTTCGGTCATAGGAAGAACAATTGCTTTAGTTTGAAAAATGAAAACATCTCTTCAAACCCATAAAAATTTCATGCTCATTCTTACAAGAAAAATCTGAAGTCTTTTGGTTGTTGTCATTATTGTGATGAGTTTGGGCATACCATGTATGATTGCTCTTTAATGCATTTTGATGATATGCATGCCCAAAAACTGTGGAAGGCACCCTCTAGAGGTGCAACTAACCATTCGGGACCCAAGAAGGTTTGGGTACCCAAAACAATCAAATGAGAACCTTGTTGTAGGATTACCTTGCGGCCAAGAGGAAGGCTTCAAGTCGACTTGGCCAGTTCTAGTGTGATGTATTGGTGAACATGGGCTTGTCCCTGAGTTGATACTTGAAGCTCATCATTCACACTTGCAGCTCATAGGAGATTGTCTTGTGGAAGAAAAACACTGAAATTGGCTTTCTCATTTGTATTGAACTGAGATTGATATGAAATTGAGTTTCTGATATTGCAGGTTGAGAGAGAGAGTCATATGTGATGAAAAGCCCTGAAGTTAGTTCTTCAATATGCATTGGCTTAATATTGACATGAATTGAGCTCTTTACAGTGCAGGTTTGATAATGACCATCAACCCTTGAAATCATGGTAAGAATTCAAAGTTTGAATGTATCTCCATGTGCCTATATTGAGTCTAATTCATGTATGGCTTTTCTGAGCTCAGATTAACTGTCTTAGGCAATTTTGTATGTTCCTCAGTTGGTGTCGAAATGCCCATCTTGAGGACCGATTGGTTTGAACTTTTACCCCATTACCCTTAGGGTCTCTCTTCTTATCCTAGAGGAGTTTTGAAAGGGTTTGGCATGGGGTTCTTGATCTTGTCGTATCTTTATGTGCTGCCCTATATGAGATGCGAATTTGGGGTCTCAATGGAACTCCTTTGGCTAATATCAATATATTTCTTGTACGAGAGAAAGAAAGGAGCTCAAGAGGACTTCAATGCCAGATTTGATCTACTTCCATTTCTTCTGGCTAATATCATTCTATTTCTTGTAGGAGAGAAAGAAAGGAGCTTATTGATGCAGAAGACAACAAGCGTAATAAGGCGAAGAATTTGAGGATGCTAATAAAGGTAACTCAAGACAAAGGTGAGAAAATAAAGTGTTTATTTGAAGCTCCTTGGTCTTGATGTTAATGCCATAACTTGACAGACAGTGATTTTGAAGGTTTGAATACCCCTTGATTGCTCTTGACAATGTGGATAATGAATGCTTGGCTGAATGGTATTGAAACATCTGAGCAGTATATTTGAGAGTGTAGCCATTGAATGCCTTTTGCTAAACCCCCGATGTCAAATGAGAATACATTTATTTCTGATCAACTTTTCAATGATTACATGATATATAAAATGGTGACATGTGGAAGGACAGGTCAAGCCTGTCTGAAAGCTATCACCATGCGTGAAAATATGCCTCCGTCTGGTACCATGAATCATCTATGCATATGGCATCCAACTTAAATGAATCTTATGAAATCATGCATTGATTATGGGGGAGGTTTGCATGCTGAAAATTTTAAAAATGATGTTTTTACATTCTCTCAGCATGATGATATTGTGTTTGTGGCTGAACATCTTGAGGATTGAAGTTGATCAATGTTCCATAGTCTTTACCAATGTGCCACTCATCTTTCTGGATAAAAGCACAACTATTTTCAAGAAAAGTTCACATGTGATAATTTTGATGCTTTGAATGAATTTTCTGAATTCTCTTTTCAGAATAAAATTGTGTCCTCATATTTTAACAATTGGTAATGCGTGTCATGCATTAGTTGCATTAGGTGCATTTAGAGTGTCATGTGAAAATTGAAATTGCATATCTTTTCATTTTACATTGCATATGCATATCTCCATTGTATGCTTGCATGTTATTATATGCTATTCAACCCCTTCCTTTGAAACTTCTAAGATCAAACACTCCATTGTTAAATAATGTTACATCTGAGTCTTAACAAGTGGGTTTCATGTCAAACTCTCAGGGGGAGCATTTCGTGCTTATTGCATTTACATAGGGGGAGCTACACTATCCTACTCTAAGTTAAATTTTCTCCATACATGTTAAATCAAATTCGTACACTTCATGCACTTTAATGTGAAATTGAGTGTTATTCATAAGGATATAGGAATTTCATTTCAACACTCTAAAGTACTTCAACTTGCTACATGAATGATAAGAGACAGTTGAGGAAAAAGCTGCCTGCCTCCACATACAAAAAATATGGTTGAAATGAAAGGCAGAGCAATGCTAAGTCTCACTGAGTAAACTGGGCACATGTCACCTGAGACGTGATGTGGTTCATTTCTGAAAAGTGTTGACTAAAGTAACTCTGTTCAAATGAGGTGACAAGGTTCAGCATTCTGAGTAACCGGGGATTCTGGCATGAGCTCCATGTGTCTCATCGCGTAAAAAGGAATTATCTGAACCTGATCCTTCTTAGAAAAATTCATATTGTCAGTGTGAAAATTACTGATGATAATTTGATGAGGAAGAGCGAAGCCTCCAATACGTTGTTCTCTAGATTGAAATGCAGTCTGTGCCGTTACTATTGTGTTTAATTAAAAATCTGGTTATCCATATGGCTAACCTTCATTCTCATGTTACTCACTTACACATGGTAATTTGATTTGATATGTATTTTGAAAATTTGATTAATTGCTTGACCTGATGTACGTCTTCTCCTATTTATCTGCATAATCCTCTAGGTGTAATCATGAGCATTCTGAACTTAATGACTCACTTACACTTTTCCTACACCTATCCCCTCACTGTAAATCAATTGGTATCACTTCTTGTGAAGGAGTAATGTTGCATGTATCTATAGATATCTGCTTGATTACATTATATGCAGTTCATGTCTCATCATTTTCATACATCCTGTTTCATACATTTCATAAGAAAACTAAAAAACAAAAATTTAAAAATCAAAGTCAGTCATGTAATGTGTCTATGTCAAAGGGGGAGCTTTGCATGTGATCTTATCTGCCTAACTCATCAGGACTTGAATGAGTCAATACCTTTCTATGGGTGGTTGAGTGTTTGTTTGCTTGCTCATTATTGTCATGCCATACACTATTTCCAATTGCTGCAACTCGTGAGTAATTTGCGTATCGTTCTGTCATTTTGCATTCTACATGACCATATTGTCCACATTTGCATTCAACAGTTGGTATCAAACAGTTTTGCAATTAGTTCTTGCCATCTTGGATTCCCCGTCATGTATGTGATTATGTCAAAGGGGGAGAGATCATTATAGCATAATATTTTATCATCATCAAAATGGGGGAGATTGTTGTGTATGTGATTTTGATGATTACAAAATGCCTTTGTTGCTTGTCCATGTTCGTGAATGGTTACTCATGTCTTGGTTGCTTGACTTATCCTCTAGCTATGAAGTATGAAATGTTTGTGAAAATGATTACAAACTGTTTCTATTGGAATATCATCATGTGGATGCATTGTGATTCTATAAGGCACATACGTGCTTTGAGGTTAGCACAAACATTGCATATACATTGTCTCTACATTTGGTGAGATTACTTTGTATTTAATGAGAAAAACCTCTGTGAAAAACACACTTGGATAAATGTCATATTGAGCCTCATGTCATGCATGTGTACTTTGGTAATGATTGAGATATAAATATCATTGCTTGCCCCCAAGGGAATGATGTGTGGTTTGATGAGCTTGGAGATTGATCAAATGGAATGTGACTTAATATTGTTTTACGTGCCTTGATTCCAAAATTGTTCATCATGCAATGGTAAGGATTTATATTGGAATCCATGGTGATACTCTTGTAATCTTGAGTTGGAAAATTGGGATCTCTAGTGCTTTCATACAGATCTTTCATGGGGATTCTTATATGCCTCATGCTAATGATTTCGTAATCATATTTCATGTCATTTGGGTCTCGGTCTCAAGACTAGCTTCATATGTTAATGAATGACCCATATATTTTGATCTTGATCTAACCTCTTGCTTTATCATATTTTTCAGGATGAAAAATCATGGTTGATCTTCATGGGATTATGGTAATATTTAATCAATTGTTTCCCATTGATTTGATGGTGTTTTTAGTGGTTTTTCAGGCCCAAACAAGAAGGGGTCGACCCATGGGGTCGACCCTCTCAGGTTCTGATCAAAACAGAACCAAATATTTGAGCCCTGCTGAAAGGGGTCGACCCTGGGGTCGACCCCTGTAACCCAGAACCAGCTTTGGTTCTGTTTGGGTTCTGGAAGCACGAGGGTCGACCCCTGGGGTCGACCCATTGAAGGGTCGACCCCAAGGGTCGACCCCTGTAACCCAGAACCAAATTTTAGGTTCTGTTTGGCTTCTGTGTGCCCGAGGGTCTACCCTGGGGTCGACCCCTTCCGGTCGGACGCCTGTTGACACCCGTTTTACGACTAATAAGTTGGGTCATCTTCTGGTTCATTCTATATGATGCTCCAAGTTGTTCATTCTTCATTAAGCCCTCTTGATCAGTTGGAGGCTTATTTCTTGAGTCTTAACCTCTTGGTTGAGTCTGGTTTCCTCGGCGCTTTCATTGGATGAAGCTTAGCAAGCTCTTATCATTTTTTTGATCCTCATTATCTCTAACGGTCCATACCAGGGGCGTTACATCCTTCTGACGCATCAGCCTTGGACCGTTACATCTTGAAGAGTCCTAAGACTTAAGGCCTTTGTTTCAATCCTTATCCTTTGACCTATCCATTGATTCTAACGGTCTGTCGTGTAGCCGTTATGTTTCTCTAACGTGTCCACCCATGGCCGTTACATTTATTCAAGAGTCCAACTGCTTAGAACTTCTCCCCGTTGATCTTATCTCCTTGGAGATAAGGTTAGTGTGACGGTCTCTCCTTGGGGCGTTACATACCTGTGACGGTCTGTCGTGTGGCCGTTACATCCAACAGAGAGTCCTGGTTGGTCTGGTCTTTTCTCTGCTACTCCGTGGTCGAGATGAGAGTTTGATCTTGTGATTTCTCTTCCAAATATGATCCTCTAGACCTTCTGTTTGATTCTATGCACTCTTGGGAGTCTTATCTTTAAGAGTTTGCCAAGAGTTATCCTCTTTTCTTGCTGGATTATCCTCTGCTCGACCAGAGATTTTGAGGGCCTATAAATAACACCCTTAACTTCATGGCCAAAGGGGGAGAAATCTGGAGTTCGCGTCTAAGTGCTGCCGCTTTCTAGAGCCATATTCATCCAAGAGGAACTGATTTCTACGTCTATCTGCATCACAGTCCAGGGAGTACTCCGGTTTTGGGTTTTAAAGTTCATAGTTTGCATACTTGTGTTCCTCCCTTTCTCCTCTCATAACAGCATTGTCCCACTTCTTTCTCTCACGTTCTCCACTGTTTTCATCATCTAAACATCCTTCCCACGTTTTAAAACGCCCAGAGGGGTTAAAAAACCAAAACTCCCCGGTATTCCCCTTTCCTTTTGCATGATCTTAAGTCCTTTGGGAATTGATACTATATTGTTTAAAGGGCTAATTTGGGGTTGTTTTCTGGTGTTTCACGTTCTTTGGCAGGTTCACATAGTTCATTAGATGAGGCCTAAGCTTTCTGGCCTGCTGGAAGGTTTGGAGTTCAAAGAATTCACAGGTTGTTGCTGCAGGTTCTCTGACGGCCTTCAGCAGACGCGTCAGGCTTCTCTAACGGTTCATCGGGAGACCATCACACTCCTGTAACGCACAGGGTCTGGACCGTTACATCCAAGCAGATTTGCAGATTTCACTGGTTTCTCTCTCCCGTGGGTTGGTGCATCATCCTCCTATTTCTAAGGTATTGATCAGGTCTTCGGCTTGTTTTATTACCTTAGTGGCGATCACGTTCTTTCCTTAGTATTGGGCATTGATTTCTGTCTCATATCTCTTATTTCCTTTGCTTGTTCCACCCACGTGGTGTGTTTTTATTTACTCCTTGTTCCACGCTCCGACGTGTGTTTTTCTTTGCCTTCTTTAGCTTAGTTCGATTGAGATAGCATTGCCAATGCTAGAGCTTGTTCTGATTGCCTAGGTTCATGGTTCACATGTCCATAGGTTGATTGAGATCATTGATTTTTGCTTATCATCTTTATCACTCATCACAACCACAAAAGAAGGAAGCAAATAAATCAACAGATAATTTTTTGGCGATCACGGTGGGACAACTTGTGTCAATCGTGCTTTTTGATCTCTGTTAAACCTGCCATCATTTCCTTGTTTGGTTTTTCCCGGATTTCCCTTCTATTTTCCTACTGTTTTTGGTTCCCTGGCTCCTCTGACGGTCTCCTACCCCTGCGTTACACTGCTTCTGACGGTCTGGCCTTCGACCGTCCCTTACCTCTGACGTAGGTCCTCTTGACCGTTACATACTCCAGACATGTACGCATCCCGAGGTGCATTTCCTTTCCACAGTTTCTACTGTGATCTTTGTGCTTGGGTGATATCTGCTCTCCTCCCTGGTTGGTCTATATATCTACATCATTTTGTGCATACTTGTTTGCTAGATTCTAGGTTAGAATTTGCATGCACTCCGGTGCGCATAGGTTCATGCATATTATCATACATTAGATTGCATTTTCCTACCATGGTGTGCGGACCTCTTGTCTCGATATTCCTTGGGGCCGACTAGGAAATCACACCAGGGACCTCCATAAGTCCCCGCGAGCCGTGGATTCCCACACGGACGCCGGGCCGGTTGTACCCTTCCACCCCGTGTCTAAGATTGCATAAGTGAAGGAGTGATCACATTTTAGAGTCCAACAAAGCCTTACACCCTCTCCTATCAGGAACCTACTGTTGAGAGCACATCCTAATCAATCTACTAAAGTTCCAAAGGAGAAATCATAAGAATCTTGAGGCATCATCTTAAGCAACTTGGTTGACTTTGAGTATCTTCATTACTTTCTCACTTGCACCTTTGATAGAAATTGTCAAGTTTGGCTGCTTATTGTGTGATTGTTTGTTGTCTTATTTGCATCTAAGGTTGTTCGTTGCATGTGGAGTCCTCTCCGTCCGTTAGGAGCATCATCACCCGGGGGCGAGTCCCTCTCTTCGTCCTATTTCAACCCACTCATCGAATCTACCATGGCTTCCTTCGATCTTCCTCGGTCCCAAGAGGAGTCCCTTCCTCAAGGGCTTCTAGAGGATCCCTCTAGAGTTGTCTCATTCCAGCCTCACGAGGGGCCCGTTCTTCCCTCATCTTCCGTCCCCATGGAGAGTGCTACATCCACTCAAAATCCTTCTCTTCCATCCGCCAATTATGTTCTTCAGATGATGGCCCAATTAGACCTGGCCCAGCTTCAGGCGGTCTATCAGGCTATGCAGGGGTCCAACACCCCGCCTTCTCCGATTGTCTTTGGTCATTCCAATCCGTCCGTCGCTCAACCTAGAGCTGATGGGCCCATTGTGCAGCCCGTTGATCTCACTCCGGTCCAACCTAGGACCCTCCGCTTCTCCAATCTTGAAATGGGCCAGTCTTCTGGTTCGGCCCAGCAGTTCCTTAATAAGGGCAATACCTTTGTCCCTCCTTTTCCGTCGGATCATCATATCTCAGGCCCAGCTGTGCCACAAGTTCTTGTTGGTCCGAATGATTTTATGCACTCTCAGCAAAGGGCAGCCCATGTCCAATCTAATGTGGGTCATCTTTCGATCCATCATCCTTCTTAGGGCCGTCTCCTCCATCTGCTTACCCTTCTATTCCTCAAAATCCATCCTTTACTGTCCCTGCTCCCTCCCGAGAGCAAGAGTTGCTTGATAAGTGGGCCGCCATGCAGCAGCAGCTCGACTTCCTTCAAAAGCGGGTTGGCCCTCAATCCTTGACAGACGTTCCAGTCCCTAGTTTTCAGAACATCCGGTTCCCTCCAGAGTCCGAGCTCCCCAATTATAGAAAGTACGATGGGAACAGCAACCTTTTTGTTCATGTGAGGGATTTCTTATACGAGTCGGCACAATTTCAGTATGATGATCGCCTCATGGCGTATCTATTTCGCCGATCACTAGATGGTGTTGCACTGGAATGGTTTTATTCTTTACCATTGGAAGACGTCGAGAGTTTAAAGACAGTAAAGGATAAGTTTATTCAAAGGTTCCAAGATAGAGTAGGCCCGGAATATTCTTTTACTGATCTAGTAGCCGAAAAGATGAAATCAGATGAGGAATTTGCTACCTATGCAGACCGATGGAGGCAGATGGCCGCTAGAGTGCCCGGCCACATTCCGGAGGAAGAGAAGGTCAAATTGTTAATTTCTAATGCCACTCCGACCTTCCGCAATATTCTAGCCATGAATGACATAGCCAATATGCATCAACTTTATAAACGAGCGCGCTTTATTCAGACGCAGTTCAAGGATTCCCCCATACACTCACTATTTGAAAACCAAAAGCCCAAATACCATAAGAAACCTCAAGGGCCGGTCACCGAGGGGTCCAGATGAACGAGCAAGTTCAAGCCGTTGCTTTCCCGTTCCAGGCCACACCCTTCCGCTTCCCTCAAAATCCCCGCACTCCACAGAATCCTGCTCCTCAAAACTTCCAGGCCGCTCCACAAAACCCTCCGCCTACCTTCACCATTCCACAAAATACCTTCACCGCACCACAACAACCACCACCACCTCCACAATACCACAACGTCCCTCCACCCAACGGCTATAACAACAACGACAATAACAAGCGCCCGGCTCCTAAAAGGGCACAATACCCACCCTTGCCAGAAACCCTCACGGATATCTTCTTGGCTCTCATGTCAATCAATGCTATACAGCTTCCTCCGGAACGGCCCAACTGGAACCTGGCCGTTGATCAGACCAAATACTGCATGTTCCACAGGCAGCCGGGCCACACAATTGAAGGATGCTTTCAGTTCAGGGACCTAGTATATGATCTTCACGAAGAACAGAGAATTGATTGGGCCGAGAAGCACAAGGCCATTGTTGAAATTAGGGAAAAGAGAAGGCAGCCGCCGAGGCAGCAAGTGCAGCAGCAACAAGCACCGCAGCCGCAGCAGCAGCCACAACAGCAACAATAGCCGGTTCAAGACTTGGGGATCCACCAGAACCCAATGCCAAACCATCCTCCCGCTCCGCAGCCTCAGCTGCCGGCACTGGCTCAGGTCAATGTTGTCCAACCCTCGGTTCCCAACGCCGGGTGGTCTTTTGATGATGACGGCGCTACGCCGCAAGTAATGGCCCTCCACCATAACTACCACAATCCCCTTGCTCCATCTAGCATCCTACCTACACATCCAACACCTTCACCACTCATTCTCCCATTCACACCCACTCCAGTAACTCCGCCACCACTCGCAATTCTGTCACACCCACCACCAGCTACCCCCGCTACCATCATCACACCGTCACCAAATCCTTCGCTCATCACCACGCCTCCACTATCCTGTCCTCCCTCCGTATCATCACCCATCATCACCACCCCGCCTCCCATTAATCCCTCACCCATCATCCGCCCATCGCCGCTCATTACCTCCACCAACACCATATCCTACCAAATCCTTCCTCCCACACCGCCTCTTCCACTCATCCACACCACCGGGCCAGTAATATCCTCCCCTGATGCCGTGCCGGCACAAAACCTCGCCCTACGGAGCGGGCGGTTGTTCCATCGGAACTATCCCACTACTTCCAACCCTCAATCTTCCCAACCGGCTGCCGAGCAGGAAGAGGCCGAACCTCTGCCGGGTACCCAGTACGACTTGCTACATCATCTGGACAGGGTGCCCGCTAAGATATCAGTCCTGGAGCTTATCAAGAGATCTACCCTTCATCAAGATGCTCTCAGAAACTTCTTACAAAAAGTGATGGTCAGTGAGGACATGGCAGTTGACAGTTTACCCACAGCACTGGCAACAATTTCCAAAGGGCCGGCAATCACGTTCGCAGAAACCGAGCTAGCTCCCCCAGAAGCTCGGCAAATGCCACTTTGCATCACAATTACTTTGAACAAAGTCAGTATTGACGCCGCACTGGTTGATACAGGGGCATCGATTAACGTGTGCCCGCTCAGTACTCTCCGAGCTTGCAACATCCCAGAGGAATTACTCCGACCAACCCCCACCACCATAGCTGCATATGACAACTCAAGAAGAGCCTGTCACGGGGTGGTCACTATTCAAGCGGAGCTCGGGCCCCTTACCATGCCCGTAGAATTTTATGTGCTGGACATTGACCCTATGTTCAAGGCTATCTTGGGTCGTCCATGGATTGACACTCTCGGCGCTGTACCCTCCACTGCACATCAATGCATTAAATTCCCTTTCCAAGGGAGGGTCGTCAAAGTTAAGAGTTTATCCACGGTCCAATCGGTGAAGGCTATTTCAGAAAAGGTTCTTCCCACATTATGGCCAAGCAGTCGGCCCGTTATGTCAGTGCTGGATCTGAACTTTCCTTGGGCTTATAGACCCCGCAAGCTCGTCACTGCAGCGGTTAATATCAAGGTGAAGCCCCAGATCCGAGATTCCAAGGGCTGGGACATTATACTGAAGCTAGGCTACCAACCGGGGAGAGGCCTCGGTGCTCAATTGCAAGGAAGAACTAAGCCCATCCCCAAAGGCAGAAAAATGAACAGGAGAGGTCTCGGCTACCGAGAAACTGCATTGTCTATGATGGGTGATTCTGGGCCACTCACCTGGGACTACCGTCAACATTTTGTTCGAGGGCCTCTCCAGCCCGGCACATTAGCTCCACAGCCAGCTCCACCAAGGAAAGATACAGTCTGTCCGATTGCCAGTCCACCCCCGTTGCTAAGGAGGCCAGTTGATGATGTGATTGACTATGGTCAAGCCCTTCAGGGGCTATTTCATGAAGAAGACTGCCAGAAGCATCAAGAGGTTCGGCTCGTCCAATGGAGGCCGAAGAAGTAGCCAGTTCAGCATCCACGGAAGCAGGAGAGCTCGCCGAATGTCTTATCTTGGTCTCCCTCCCGTCTTCCATCTCTCCTTCAGCGATGGGAACTCATACCACGTCCCCCTCCCACTGTGATAAATCAATCCGTCAATGATCTGTTTGAAATTCTGTTCGTTCCTTGCGCCTATGGGCGTTGTCCTCCAAACAATCTGGCCGATCTATTCACTCCTCCGTCCTCCACCACTCCACTCCACGAGATGTGGTTTCGGTCCTCCGATCCCTTCTTCGATTGTATCTTCCCTGAATTATTCCCCATGCAACTCCCGCCTCCTCCATCCTGTTGTGTGGTCTCCACTGATCTCCAAAAAGAAAACGTCAAATTCGAAACATAGATTTCAGTGGAAGATTACGCTACCTTATCTCCATCCTCCTTCTAGGGGCACGAGTCCCCTGCTCCTTCCTTTCCACTAGATTTTCTTTCTCCTAGGTTAGGGTTAGGGTCCGTCGAGTCTAGGGAAGTAGAGTCAGTTAGGTCTAGAGAAGTAGGGTCCTTTTCCAGCTCGTCCAACCCTTCCTCCTCTGAGCCACGCCCGCTTGCGCGTCCTCCCAAATCCGTTCCTGATAGGTTCCTGCGAGATCTAGCTCAGCGTTGTCATGCTCTTTTGAAGTGTCCAGAATTTGTTGCTACGGCAATTATGATTGAAGATGAAGAGGAAATAGAGGAGGTGTGGAGCGATGACGGACTCGGCGTCTATGAAATCCTGGATGAGAAATATCCAATCGATGAGGACAGCAACGTAGATGACACTGCCGAATTATATGAACAAGGACTAAAGAAATTCGACGAGCCATCATCGGCAGTGGATGAACCTATGAAGGAAATAAATTTGGGAACTGAAGAAGACCTAAGGCCCATCATTATTGCCGCTAATCTCCCTTCGCAAGTAGAAGAAGATTTAATCAAGGTTCTAAGGGAGTATAGTGATTCTTTCGCCTAGTCTTATGAGGACATGCCAGGTCTTGACCCCTCTTTGGTGGAACATCGACTCGTGCTTAAACCAGGGGCAGCACCTATAAAACAACGGTCAAGAAGATTTCACCCCCATATGGCCTTGAGGATTAAGGAAGAAGTCGACAAGTTGTACAAGGCCAGATTCATTAGAGTTGTTTTATATCCTCAGTGGGTGGCAAACATACTCCCTGTCATCAAGAAGGATGGAAAGGTGCGTATCTGCATCGATTTTAGGGATCTTAATAAAGCATGTCCCAAAGATGATTTCCCACTGCCTCACATAGACGTCCTAGTAGATAACACCGCCGGGTACGAGGCTTTGTCGTTCATGGATGGGTACTCAGGTTATAATCAAATCTATCTCGCTCCGGAAGATCAAGAGAAAACTTCCTTCACCACGCCCTGGGGCACGTACTGTTACGTGGTTATGCCGTTCGGTTTGAAGAACGCGGGTGCCACCTATCAGAGGGCGATGATGGCCATCTTCCACGACATGATGCATATCTATATGGAAGCTTACGTGGATGACATTTTGGTGAAGTCAAGGACTAAAGAAGAACACCCCTCTATTCTGGCTAAGGTGCTGCAAAGAGCCAGGGAGTACAAACTGAAAATGAATCCGAAGAAGTGTGTATTCGAGTCTCTTCAGGGAAGTTGCTAGGTTTTATAGTGAGCAAACGGGGGATTCAGATTGATCCTAACAAAGCACAGGCCGTCATGGATATGCCTCCGCCAAAGAACATCACGGAACTTCGAGGATTGATTGGTCGATTGCAATTCATCAGAAGATTTATATCCCAACATTCTCAAAGGTGCCGCCCGTTTTATGAATTGCTTAAGGCGGGGGTTAAGTTTGAATGGAATCAAGACTGTCAGAAGGCCTATGAGGACCTAAAGGAATATCTATCCAATCCCCCGTTTTGCAACCTCCTGTCCCTGGGAAACCCCTAATCCTATACATCTCGGTCATTGAGGACTCCCTAGGGGCGGTCTTAGCACAAGTAGATGATGAAGGGAAAGAGCGGGCTGCTTATTACCTCTCTCGGTTGTTTAACCCAGCTGAGTCCAGATACACCGCTATGGAGAAGACTTGTGCCGCCTTAGTGTGGGTAGCTCAGAAGCTTAAACATTACTTCCTTGCCCACCCAGTTAGGTTGATCTCTAGAATGGACCCGATTCGCTATCTCTTAGAAAAGCCTGTCCTTTCTAGTAGGTTAGCTCGCTGGCAGAGCTTCCTCTCTCAATTCGATATCACTTTTGTCGTTCAGAAGGCGGTCAAAGGATACGCCATCGCTGAGCATCTTGCCCATCTCCCCATTCCTCACACTGACTCTATTCAGGACGATTTCCCTGATGAGCATCTCTCTGCTATCTCTCATCATCCCTTTTGGTCTCTGCACTTCGATGGTGCACTCAATTCTCAAGGCCGAGGGATCGGCGCTGTTCTGCTCACTCCAGAGGGAGTGACTATTCCCTTTGCTTATCAACTTCGATTTCCTGCTACCAACAACATCGCCGAGTATGAAGCTCTCCTAGCTGGATTGAAGCACGCCTATCTCCTAGGCGCGCGCTATTTGAATATCATAGGAGACTCTCAGCTCGTCCTGCGGCAAGTTCTGTCCACTTACCGCACTCGTGACTCAAGCTCAAGCCTTATCAAGATTTGGTCATGCTCCTGGCTAGGCAATTTTGTAAGCTGATCTACATCCATACTCCTCGGTCTCAGAACATTCTAGCTGATGCCTTAGCTTCACTTGCTTCCTCTCTATCTTTCCCTCTCAGTCGGAGCACTGAGACTATCGTCGTTCAGAGACTGGACGCACTCTCTCTTCAGGATCCTTGGTTCATCAACCTTAGGAAAGCTGTGGAGGCGAGGACTGAGAAGGAAGATCTCAAGGAAGTATCTTTAATGGAGTTAGAAGAGATCCTAGAAGAAGAAGAACTGCCCTGGTATCACGAAATTGAGTTGTTTTGCAAAGACGGATCGTTCCCAGAAGGGGCAAATGCCGAGCAGCGTAAGTCGATAAGGAGAGCCGCCTCAAGGTATACCATTGTTGCAGGAGAACTATACAGGCGTGCTACTAATGGAATGCTCATGAGATGCTTAGATGATGATGAAGCTTGGAAGGTGGCTGAAGCGGCCCATTCTAGTGAGTGTGGAGGTCATGTCAATGGCCAGGCTCTAGCAAAGAAAATCCTTAGGCAGGGCTACTATTGGCCCACTCTAGAGGAAGATTGCTCCCTCTACGTCCGGAGGTGTCTTAAATGCCAACTCCACGCTGATAAAATCCATGCTCCAGCTTCATCTCTCCATCCTCTTTCCGCTCCTTGGCCATTCTCTATGTGGGCTTTCGACGTCGTCGGCCCGCTCGGTGATCCCAATTCTCAGATCAAGCAGAAATCCTTTATCCTTACCGCCACTGAGTACTTCACCAAATGGGCCGAAGCAGAGGCGTACGCGGAGATCAAAGCTTCAACGGTGTGCCGCTTTATCATGAAGAATATCATCTCGCGGTTCGGAGTGCCAAGCAGCATCATTACCGACAACGGACCCCAGTTCGTCTCCCAAGAGCTCAAGGACCTATGTAAGAAGTTCAATATTGCATTGCATCATTCATCTCCATATTATCCTCAAGGCAACGGTCAAGCCGAGGCCACCAACAAAACCCTTCTCAAAATCATAAAGAAAACATGCGAATCTCATAAGTTTTCCGATTGGCCAGAAAGATTAGTGGAAGCTCTGTGGGCTTACCGCACCTCTGTCCGTACTCCCACGGGACAAACTCCCTATGCTCTTACCTATGGGATGGAGGCGGTACTCCCATATGAGATCTTGATCCCTTCCCTTAGAGTGCAGCTCGATAAGGAACTTAATCTCGACGAACGTCGAGAGGCGTTGCTTGTTCAGCTGGAACTCTTGGATGAGAAGAGGACGAACGCGGCCGATCACGTATCCGTTTATCAAAAGAGAGTTTCGCGTTATTTCAAAAGAAGGTAATTGAACGAAAATTTCAAAAAGGTGATATGGTTTTGAAACGCAAATTCATTCGGTCTGCAGGTCCTAGGTCTAAATTACAACCTAACTGGGAAGGGCCGTTTGTTGTAAAAGAGGCTTATCCAGGGAATGCTTATCGTTTAGTGAACGTGGAAGGTGAGGAGCTCTCTCACGCTTGGAATGGGTTGTATCTTAAGCGTTTCTTTCCTTAGAGTCTAATCAGTGCCACCCCGGCAGCAAGGTGTTCCCTCCCTTTCACCATAAAGAGTCCCGAGTACGGCAATCACACACCACACGACATCCCTGGTCAGGTTTCCGCTTTGTAGACACCGTTTCTCCTCGGCCATGCTTTGGGGGAAAGTCAAGTCCCTGTCCGTTTCTTTCCTCGGCTGAACCCAGGGGCAAGAGGTGAATAAGGAGGCGATGACCAATCTAGGCACCCTAACGAGAGGAGGTCTCAAATAGGGGCAGTCCGTTATGACCTGACGCCACAAGCAAAGAAACAGAAAGAAAAGAAAGCAAAGGAGCAATCTTTGTGACAAAAGCAAAAGTATTATCTCAAAGTCTACCCACCAGAATTCCAAAGCTCCAGAAAGCAAAAGAAAGAAAGCTAGGCATGGCAAGAGTGGCAGTACAGTTCCCCGCGGGACGAATGAGCCCGGTCGCATGCATGCCTAGAGTGGACTAAGGTTCGATGACGGACACAAAGCCCGGCGCAACAGACCGAATCTCTAATGGGTTGTCTGGAGAAGAACTCAAGTCCTAAAAACTCCTATATCTGGCCTAAGCTTACCCCCGTCTTCTATTTTCCTTTTTAGGATCAAGACTAGTACCCTGGGTATGGCCTTGGTAGAGACACCGTCATGCAAGTTGGGCCTCGGTCAGGGGTTGTCACCTTATCGCACGCCAACCGCAGGAACTCTCGTTACAATAAGAAGGACCCATGTTGTCGGGGGAAGGCACTGGTTTCAAAATCAAAAAATATCAAATATTTTCAAAATCCAAAAAACATCATATATTCTAAAAAAAAGAAAAAAATCATATATTTCCAAAATCAAACAAAAAATCATATATTTTCAAAATCCAAAAAAGCATATATTCCAAAAATCCAAAACAATCATATATTTCCAAAATCCAACAAAAACCATATATTTCAAAAACCCCAAAACATCAAATGTTTCCAGAAACTCACAAAAATTCAGATATTTCCAAAACTCCAAAAACACCATCATATACATTGCATGCATCGCATTATTTCTGTTATATTTTCCGCCTATTTAATAAGGCTCCACCCCTTGACCAAATATCAAGAAATGGTCATTTTCTAACTTGCTCTAAGGCAAGGGGTTGAGTCTAAGAACAGGTCTAACTTGTCTATTGTCTAAGTGTGTGCAGAACACAGGTTCAAGCCCAGGACTGAAATCTCACAACCATGCAGGTTCAGGAATGTGACGCGCCAGGTTCAAGCCGTCACACTCATCTGACGGTCCATCCTTGACCGTCACTTTGTCTTCAGGCATTTGCTTTATTCTCTCAGCAGCTCTCTCTCTGACGGTCTTGGCCATGACCGTCACGCCTTCTAACGGTCTGTCGTTGGACCGTTGCATCCTCCAGAGAACTTAATTCTCAGTCCGTTCTTCTGACGGCCTATCGGCCGACCGTTACATCCTCCTAGCGGCCCTTCTCAAGACCGTTACATTCTCCAGAGGCTTTGTTTTTCATATCATTCTAGCCAAGTCAAACCACAACTCATGCTCATACAACTAAGGCATTCCCATCTCATTCAAAAGAACTTAATGAAACATAATATTAATGGAATTTCAATTATGATTGTCAATTACATCAACATCTTTCATGAACAACTAAATCAAACTACATTCAGTTTCTTATCCGCAAGAGGGCGGATCTTCCTCAATTCCTTCACGTAGCCACGGCGTGCTTCGTCGTTCTCTTCCACTTCTTCTTGCCACGGACGCACTCTGCTGATCTCCCACATGGTCAGCGCGTTCCGAACCGCTCTTTCATCCTCCTCGGTCCCCATCTTCCTAGGTAGAAGGGGAGGGTAGTGTGATAGTGCAGGAGCTTCAATCCGAGGTAGTCCGATCTGAAGGTGGCACCGGTGCGGGTTGTAGATCGCCATGGTAGTATTTCCCACTAGCTGGAGGTCCAGGCCTTGACGTCGCGGTATTCTAAGCAAAATGCTCCGAAGGATTCTTGGTTGCATGATAAATTTCTCCGTTGGCAAGGTGTTGAAGAAGAGGCGCCATTCATCCCGTGTTTTCTTGTTCGCCGTCTTGCATTCAACCTGTGAAGAAAATCCAGAAGCGCCTCCAATAAAGAACAAAGGGTGGCTCCCGAAGATCCAGCTAGCAGAAGTTACGTCTTCATTGGGTTGGAATTTGATTCTCACTCCCATCCAACACTCAAGGAGTATCATGGAACCGAATAAGGGTCCTCCTAAGCAAGCGGAGCTTAGTCCTTCATAGAGATATGAGAGGATCGCTTGAGAGATGGACATTCCCCGCCACAACCCACTGATGATGCTGAGATTTTGGGTATCTAAGAGGTGGTCGGTAGTGGTGAAAAGGAAGACTCCGCATAAGCAAACCGACACCGCCTTGGCTATGGCTTCATATCTCTCCCACTTGTTTTTACAATGACAGACTATCCACTGTGCCATGGGTATCAAATGAATGTGATGCGGGCTGATCATGGTCCTCACGTCCTTTGGATTGTGAATGAAATCACTCAAGATCAAGGACGGGTCAATAGGCTCCACCGTGTAGCAAACTAGGTCTTCATCCCCCACCTTAGTCTTAGGAAGGGCTAGGTAGGTTTCTACCTCCTCTAATAGGACTGTAGCTTCAAAAGAAGGGAAGATGAAGGTATGTGTTTATGGATGCCACAATTCTATGAGGGCGAAAATGCTTAGCCAATCTAAAGACAATTTCTGAAGGTTCTTGGCTAAGACCAACAAGGGTTGGAGGTGCCATGCCCTAAGGATTGCTACAACTTCTAAAGGGAGTTCCTTGATCATGGGAGCCACCCACTTCAAATTGGAATAGCATCTTGGACCGGGAAGAGGCTAAGAAGAAGAAGAAGATCATGAGGAAAGATGAAGTGCAGAACTGATGAACTTGGCTAAGGTAATAGAAGCTTACCACTCTTTGAGCATTGGAGCTCAGATGATTGGGAATCGATGTCAACCTTTGTAGCTCTCCATGTTCTTTTCTCGCTGCCTTAGGTCCGGTGTAGATCTTCTCCTCCATGGTCATCACCTCAAAGCTTCTCTTCATCATGTTTCCTGCCCTTAGGAGAGGTTCTTCAGCCCTTGTAGCAGAGAATTCAGCAAAGCTACGATTTTTGGCTAAATTTCCAGGTTTTAAAGGCTTGCTTTTGGCTTTAAGGTGATAAGATTTGGGTTAGAAGGCTTTATCTTAAGTCAAGGAGAAGTCTAGAGTGGATTGAAGGGTTCTTATCTCGGATTTGGCCTCTCACGGCACAATCCGTCTCGGAGTACACTTCGTTCTCTAACGGTCTATCGTAGGGCCGTCACTTGGCTCTAACGCGCCAGCCCTGGGCTGTCACATTTCCTGTGGGTTTAATTTAGCCCAATCTTGTTCTGTCAAGCCTGACGGTTTGGCATCAGACCGTTATATCTTGTGATGCATGGACTCTGAGCCGTCACATTCTCTGCCGTTCAGTTTCAGCTATCCATTGTTCAATCATTCCTGACGGTCTGGCCGCAGCCGTTACTTGGCTTTGACGCCCTGTTCCGGACCGTCACATTTTCTACAAGTTGCCCTGGTATAGCACTGCTCTGCCATCTTTAACGGTCTAGCATTTGACCGTTACACAAACCTGACGCCCCCTCTGTGGACCGTCAGGCTTCTTGCTACCTAGCTTGACAACCTAGCCTCTGTCATTTGCTAACGGCCTCCGCCTGATGCGTTACATGACCCTGACAGTCTGGATCTAGACCGTTACTTTATCTGCTGCTGAATTTAAGCTATTCTTTTCTGCCTATGATTAGACCTGGCGGTCTTACACACTTTCCATGCATTTATCCTGCCCATTCTTTCATCCACACATTTCATTTTTTCACAATTCATCCGTCCATCCACATGTCCACATGCATTTGTTCACACATTTGTTCCTGTATTTACCATTCATCATCCACGTTCGTTCCGGTAGTTTCATTCACATTTTCACATATCTATTTTCCTACGTTCACATTCATAACATACACATTTGAACTCACATCCACATCCATTCATTCGCATAAAAACCACAACAAAACACAAAAAAAGATTTTCATTCATATGCATTTCCATTAACATAAAGTCATGTACAAGTAATAAGAAAAAAAAAGAAAAAACAAGCTCATTCGGCCGGCTTGTCTGCCGGGCCGTCGTCATCATATCCGCCCTCGGGTCTCCTCGCTGGTGGCGCTATGGAGGCACTCTCCTCCTGCTGTCCCTCTTTGCTCTCTCATTCCTCCGCTGGCCGAAGGAACTGACGAGGTAGTCAGCCGCTGAGCCGGTGCGGGCGGCGCTCCTCGGTGCCCCACTCTGAGAGGCACTCTGCTCCAATCCTCGGCCCATCATCCGTATGGTCCTCTCCAGGGTTCGTACCTCGACCTTTATATCATGCGCCTGGAGCCGCGCTGCTCGTGCCTCGGTCTGGTATCTCTCTAGGTCCGCCGTCTGTGTGACCGCTCGCTCAAATTCTCCTCTCCATCGGCCACCTCCGCCCGCTGTAACTCTGCCTCCGTCCGAGCACGCTCTGCCTCGGCCTTCGCTACTGCTAACTCTTTTGCCTGTAGTTTGCATTTCATCATGATTAGTCAATTTAACATTTAAATTTTGCATAAGCATTTAGGTCTAAAGAAGCATTTAGCATCTTACCCGCTCCGCGAGGGTAGCCTCCGCCTCCTTGGCCTGGGCAACCGCTCGAGCAAACTCGACGTCATGCTCAGCCCTGCCTCCCACAGGTTGCGATGATGATGATGGAGCGTCCGGTCCCGCTCTTTGGGCTCCCTCAGCCCGCTGCATTTAGAAATCATTGATCAGTCCATCATTCGCATAATCATAAACATAATCATTTTAAGTCCGGGAATTTTACCAGAAGCTCCAAGACGGCCCGGTACTCGTCCCGCTACTGGACAGTAGCGTGGAGTAGCCCCTCGAGCTCGGCTGTCCTTCCCTCGGGGTCTAGCTGCATTTAGAAAGCATATGAGTCAGTGCATATAGGAAATTTTCATATAAAAGCATTCATAGTTCAGGGTTTAGAATGGCATACCGGTCGTCGGGTACCTCGGTACACCCGATCCTCGTACCGCCGAGCGAAGGCCTTCAAGTACGCCTCGTCACTCTCATCCCGCTCCTTTACCGCTCTGCCCCGCTTGTTCCAGTCGTGGACGTTCTTCGCCTTTCGGGCGCACCAATCCACGTCGCCGCTAATACCTTTTGGTGACTTGCCCGGGCGTTCGTCACCACGGCGTGGAAAGGTCACCTCAGGCTGGTGTAGTCCCCGAGTCTGCAGGATCAGCCGGTAGTGGAGTGGCTCGATGACATGGATGCAGTGCAACCATATGTCTCGTCCCCGGTACGAGAGGGTTGCCTCCAACCATGGCTGTCCCTCGTAGCTCTCGCCTCGGTATGGGGTCCATCTCACCTAGGAAGCATATAATCCATGTCAGCATATTCATCAGCATTTAGAAATATTCATAAACATTCATAGAAGCATTTAAAGCATTTAGAAAACATTTTTGAGTTCGGGCTTACCGTCGTGTGCGGGAAGGAATCCAAGTCGTCCTGGATCGCCCGGGTCAATCTGATGATCGACCCCGGGTCCCTCGCAACCACCCATCGTCTGGCGATCGGGATCCGCCCGGGGTGGAGTAGTGTGCCTCTCCCGATGCCTGGGAGGTACATGTAGCTCCAGATCTGCATGTAGAAGTCTAATGTCAGTCGCATAATCATTTTCATTTGCATTTTCATGAGCATAATAAGAAGCATTTAAGTTTACCTGTAGGAAAGGCGAGAAGCCGCCCAACATCGTCTGCCGGTCCGTGGTGCTGAGCGACTCGAACAGGAAGGCTAGCACTGCCGCCCCGCATGCATATTTCTCGACTCTGCCTAAATCTCTGATCATCGGTAGCAGCCTGCAACTGATGACGTCTGCTCGAGTCTCGAACAGGAGCTTCCCGAACAGTAGCATCAGGAACCGCCTCAGGACGCGATCTCCCTCCGATCCTGCCTCTGCTGCCACATGTGGGCGCACCTACTCTATCACCCGGTCAATGTGCTCCTCCGGTAGCTCGCCCACAGCTATGGCTGCTCCTCTCAGCCCTAAGCTCTCCTGCAGTCACGATCTCGAGAGCTGGGATGATGTCTGGCCCGGCCTAATCAGATCTAGCCCCAGCAGCTCCTGGGCCATCTCTCGGTAATCCCTGTAAGTCCACCCCGTCACTGCGGCTCCGTGGACTCTCAGCCCGGCAATCCTCGCCATGTCTTCCAGTGTAGGGATCATGTGGCCCCACGGGAAGATGAACGCCCTGCTGATCGGATCCCATCTCTCGTGCAATGCGTACAGCAGCGGCGTGTCCATCCTGATCACCTCGATGCTAAGCACTTCGGCGAATCCCATCCCTGCCAATCTCTCTATCTGGTGGTCAGGCAGCGCCTGGTAGACCGCCCGGATCTGGAGCCACGAGATCCTCGTCCGTCTCTTTCCCTGCATTCATTTAGAGCATAAGTTAGTCAATCGCATTATAGAATCATTGCATCGCATTCATATAATGAAGAAAAAACAAAAAAATTGAATAATTGAAAACCTAAAAATCAGTTTTGGGTCTCTGGTGGTTGTGACGGCCCTGGGGTGGGGCGTTACATGGCTCTAACGCACCAAGGGTGATGCGTTAGGTTTGTGACGGTCGCTGGAAGGACCGTCACATTCTCTGCTAATGGGTGTTTTTCCTTTTGTTTTCGTTGGCTTCTCACATTGGCCAAAAGGCCTACAAATGGATCCTAATGGGTTCATAGACCCATTTTCTACCCCCCATTCACACATGTATCAACATAAAAATCATAAAAAATTAAAAATTTGAAAATTAGGGCGAACGGCCTACCTCTCGGTCATGCCCTCTCTTCCTCTTCTTCTCTATTCCAGTGGCTTCTCCTTCATCCAGGGGTGCTTCCCCTTGGTCTTCTTCAGCCGTGGAAGCTTCCTCCTCCTCTCTTGGCTCCCTCGTCGCCGTTTCCTCCTCCACGGGCGGCGGGATCTCTTCTCGTTCTATCCGGCGGTGGAGGCGGTGGATGGCCCTCCTCTTCATGCCTTTTTCCCTTCTCTTCAGTGACTGCGGGGCCTCGTCGCCGGCCATCTCTTGGGTGGTCGTCGGTGGTTGCCGATGGTTCCTCTCGGTTGGGGTTTTGGGGGTGTTAGGGTGAATGAGTGTGTGAATGAAGGGCCGTGACCGTTCAGTTTATTTTTTTGAACGCTCAGGAAATGTGACGGTCTATCGCCAGACCGTTACATTCTCTGATGCGTCTTCGTTAGACCGTCAGGTCATTTGAATATTATTTATTGAAGAATTTGAACCGCCATTGTCTAACGGTCCTTTCCTAGACCGTTACTTTTTGTGACGCACCCTCAGTAGGCCGTTACAGCTTGCAAGTTTCGTGATGAATAAAATGGTCAATGTGATGCTTGAATGGTTGCGTTTTCTTCCATGATGCGCATTATTGATGCTTCTCATGCGTATAAATGGTTATGCTCTGTTTCATGCTCATATTTATTATCATTGGCTAAACCTTTTGTTCATGGATGAGGTTATGAACAGCATCATGCTTTGTCATTCGTCAGGCAGGTAAGTCAGGTATTGTATCTCGATCCCTTGTCCCTTTAATGCATTACTATATGGTATCTATGATATATTATCTCGAGAACCGGCTGGTCATTCATGTGATCTGGGATCGAATGTTCCCCTTAAATAAAAATGATGATGATCTAAGTGCACGTGTTTAATCGTTGGATAGGCCGTTAGGTTGGAAACGTTTGGGGACGATGGTTCTATTTTGCACACCGTGGTTGCAGATGGTGTCCTGACCCTGATTTCTCCGGTCTAGCAATACTATTCTCAAGTATCTTGTTATTTTATCTTCCTTTGCATTCGTTTTAATGATTTCCTTTTCCTTTAGCCCAGCATGCATCATACGCATATTTGAGCATTCATGAGCCTCGTCTGTTCAGGGCGTCTCGATGATGGTGAATAGTTGTGTTCGTGATCTCGAATGAGGAGAGTCATTTCCATTCTGAATTAGGAGGTTTCCTTCACTCTGTTCGCTTGATCTGGTTAGCTGAAGATTCCTGTCTGGAGTTAGTCAGTCGTCTCTTTCCTTTCTGTTGCCTCCGGCGGCTAGCCGTGTTTTCCTTTCCTTAGTTGTTAGTTCCTCCAGATATGCGTCCTTTGGTTGGCTATTTTCTTGTGATTGGTTCAAAGTTTTCCAGAAAATTCCTATCGCTTGTTGGTAGAACAGGTGTTGTTTGCCTTAACGCCCGCTTTTCAGTCCGTTTCCGCTTCATTTCCGCTTCATCTCCATGTTCCATTTTGCTTTCACTTCACCTCCGCTCGCTCCCCTGCAAAGAGGACGTTAAGGAGGGGCATCTGTTGACACCCGTTTTACGACTAATAAGTTGGGTCATCTCCTGGTTCATTCTATATGATGCTCCAAGTTGTTCATTCTTCATTAAGCCCTCTTGATCAGTTGGAGGCTTATTTCTTGGGTCTTAACCTCTTGGTTGAGTCTGGTTTCCTCGGTGCTTTCATTGGATGAAGCTTAGCAAGCTCTTATCAATTTTTTGATCCTCATTATCTCTAACGGTCCATACCAGGGGCGTTACATCCTTCTGACGCATCAGCCTTGGACCGTTACATCTTGAAGAGTCCTAAGACTTAAGGCCTTTGTTTCAATCCTTATCCTTTGGCCTATCCATTGATTCTAACGGTCTGTCGTGTAGCCATTACGTTTCTCTAACGTGTCCACCCATGGCCGTTACATTTATTCAAGAGTCCAATTGCTTAGAACTTCTCCCCGTTGATCTTATCTCCTTGGAGATAAGGTTAGTGTGACGGTCTCTCCCTGGGGTGTTACATACCTGTGACGGTCTGTCGTGTGGCCGTTACATCCAACAGAGAGTCCTGGTTGGTTTGGTCTTTTCTCTGCTACTCCGTGGTCGAGATGAGAGTTTGATCTTGTGATTTCTCTTCCAAATCTGATCCTCTGGACCTTCTGTTTGATTCTATGGACTCTTGGGAGTCTTATCTTCAAGAGTTTGCCAAGAGTTATCCTCTTTTCTTGCTGGATTATCCTCTGCTCGACCAGAGATTTTAAGGGCCTATAAATAGCACCCTTAACTTCATGGCCAAAGGGGGAGAAATCTGGAGTTCGCGTCGAAGTGCTGCCGCTTTCTGGAGCCATATTCATCCAAGAGGAACTGATTTCTACGTCCATCTGCATCACAGTCTAGGGAGTATTCCGGTTTCGGGTTTTAAAGTTCATAGTTTGCATACTTGTGTTCCTCCCTTTCTCCTCTCATAACAGCATTGTCCCACTTCTTTCTCTCACGTTCTCCACTGTTTTCATCATCTAAACATCCTTCCCACGTTTTAAAATGCTCAGAGGGGTTAAAAAACCAAAACTCCCTGATATTCCCCTTTCCTTTTGCATGATCTTAAGTCCTTTGAGAATTGATACTATATTGTTTAAAGGGCAAATTTAGGGTTGTTTTCTGGTGTTTCACGTTCTTTGGCATGTTCACAGAGTTCATTAGACGAGGCCCAAGCTTTCTGGCCGGCTGGAAGGTTTGGAGTTTAAAGAATTCATAGGTTGTTGCTGCAGGTTCTCTGACGGTCTTCAGCAGACGCGTCAGGCTTCTTTAACGGTTCATCGGGAGACCGTCACACTCCTGTAACGCACAGGGTCTGGACCGTTACATCCAAGCAGATTTGTAGATTTCACTGGTTTCTCTCTCCCGTGGGCTGGTGCATCATCCTCCTATTTCTAAGGTATTGATCAGGTCTTCAGCTTGTTTTATTACCTTAGTGGCGATCACGTTCTTTCCTTAGTATTGGGCATTGATTTCTGTCTCATATCTCTTATTTCCTTTGCTTGTTCCACCCACGTGGTGTGTTTTTATTTACTCCTTGCTCTACGCTCCAGCGTGTGTTTTTCTTTGCCTTCTTTAGCTTAGTTCGATTGAGATAGCATTGCCCATGCTAGAGCTTGTTCTGATTGCCTAGGTTCATGGTTCACATGTCCATAAGTTGATTGAGATCATTGATTTTTGCTTATCATCTTTATCACTCATCACAACCACAAAAGAAGGAAGCAAATAAATCAACAGATAATTTTTTGGCGATCACGGTGGGACAACGTGTGTCAATCGTGCTTTTTGATCTCTGTTAAACCTGCCATCATTTCCTTGTTTGGTTTTTCTCAGATTTCCCTTCTATTTTCCTACTGTTTCTAGTTCCCTGGCTCCTCTAACGGTCTCCTACCCCTGCGTTACACTACTACTGACGGTCTGGCCTTCGACCGTCCCTTACCTCTGACGTAGGTCCTCTAGACCGTTACATACTCCAGATAGGTACGCATCCCGAGGTGCATTTCCTTTCCACAGTTTCTGCTGTGATCTTTATGCTTGGGTGATATCTGCTCTCCTCCCTGGTTGGTCTATATATCTACATCATTTTGTGCATACTTGTTTGCTAGATTCTAGGTTAGAATTTGCATGCACTCCGGTGCGCATAGGTTCATGCATATTATCATACATTAGATTGCATTTTTCTACCTTGGTGTGCGGACCTCTCGTCTCCATATTCCTTGGGGCCGACTAGGAAATCACACCAGGGACCTCCATAAGTCCCCGCGAGCCGTGGATTCACTGGTTTCTCTCTCCCGTGGGCGGGTGCATCATCCTCCTATTTTTAAGGTATTGATCAGGTCTTCGGCTTGTTTTATTACCTTAGTGGCGATCACGTTCTTTCCTTAGTATTGGACATTAATTTCTCTCTCATATCTCTTATTTCCTTTGCTTGTTCCACCCACGTGGTGTGTTTTTATTTACTCCTTGCTCCACGCTCCGGCGTGTGTTTTTCTTTGCCTTCTTTAGCTTAGTTCGATTGAGATAGCATTGCCCATGCTAGAGCTTGTTCTGATTGCCTAGGTTCATGGTTCACATGTCCATAGGTTGATTGAGATCATTGATTTTTGCTTATCTTCTTTATCACTCATCACAACCACAAAAGAAGGAAGCAAATAAATCAACAACGCCCAGCCGTGATGTTTGACCGCCGTTTTCTTGCACCAAAAGTCCTACCAATCAATTCCTAATGCCCTAAACATCTCCCTAATTCGTGGATCTGGTCCCTAGGCTGTCTCTTGACCGACCTAAACACATATATACATCTCTTGGGTTGCAAACCCGAAGTATAAGAGGATGCTAGATCTGAAAATCATTTTTTTTACTAACCCTTGCATGTGCAGGTCGAAAGTAGCAGCTCCATGGCTTCTCCCACGTTCTTCTGAGCTTGTATGTGAAGGGAAGAAGGTGGATTCAAGTCTTCAATCAATCCTCTACTGGAAGCTGCGAAGTAAATCAAGTTACAACTTCATTTTTGCAAGAATCGATCATCCTTCTTCAAGAACGTTCTTCATCCTGCAGAAGCATTCAAATACGTTTGAAGAAGAGAAAGGGGGAGCTCTAATCACTGCAAAATCTTCCTCATTCTGATCTTTGTTGATAGAGCTCGAAAATCTGCTTTAAGGCATTATAGGAGGGCTTCATATGTTCTATCTCTTGCATATATATATGAGTTGTGACTTTTGTGATACAACAATCTTAATGCTCATGTGTTCTTTCGTATAGGTTGAAGATGAAGAGGGGGATCTCTAAACCATTCATTTCTATACTCTTGTATGAGATTAGCTTAAAGTTTGAACTTATTATTTCTATCTATTCTTTCAGGTGAAGAAGAGATTGGAAGAAGGAAAAGAGGAGCGGCTTGAGGAGAGGGAGAAGATAATGTCAAGATTATGATCATCTGTCAAAGAGCAAGGAGAATCAGATTTTGCTGAAGAAGGGGGAGCCTTATACTTGATGCATCTGTCTAGTTTTCATCTCTATAATTTGTTTGGAGGGTCATAGCATATATGTGTTTTTGGTTCATAAACATTTGAGATAATGCTTTGTGTGGGTGTTCGGAGAAAGGGGTCTCCGAGTGTGTGTGTTGCTTTATGTGCGTCGATTTGTGCGGAGTATATCCGCGTATGTGGTTGGGCGTAACTTGGGGTGTGTTCCCCGTGTGTGGTTGGGAGTTTACTCCTGTGTGGTTGTGTAGGCAGTGCCTACGTGTATGTGGACGGAGTTGTGTCTCCGTGTGAAGTATTCAGTTCAGGGTGTGTTCCCCAATGGTGTGTGTGAGTGCGTGTGTGCTGCTGTGGCAGTAGTTTGAGGCAAGGCCTCGTGTGTGTGTGTGCTTGGCTGTGAAAGCAGCGTGTGTGTGTGTTGGGGTTCGTCCCCGTGTTGCTACTTTTGTAGCGTGTAGTAAAGCCTCACCAGTTTGGTGAGGGGTGGACGTAGGGAGCCTGTCGTTGTCCCGAACCACCTTAAAAATCCCCGTGTCTTGTGGTTTGTTTCTTGTGATTATGTGTTCTCTATCCTATCTGTTTGTGCAATCGTGTGAGCTCGGTGAGATTGAGTGAATCTAGTTTAAACATGTTTAGATTAAATTACTCAATCTTGTATATTCTGCTGTGTGCTACTTGTGTTTTTAATTGGACATAGTTTTTAGTAGTAGGATATATTCACCCCCCCTCTAGATCCGTGTTCCTGCACTACGGGACCCAACACAAGCCTTCTCTTTTGTGTTTTCCATTCTCAATCTTTCTAAACTTCAAGTGTGTTTCTTGTAATCCTGTAACAATCTTGTGTGTGTGTGGATCTTCCTAGATCCGTATGTGTGTCTAGTTAATCTTGTTGGATTCGTGTGTGTAGTTAGGTGTTCTCACACCTTCATGGGAGACTCCATCTCCCAACGTGTGTGTGTGTGTGTTCGATCTTGTATCTCCTTACAAGGTAGTGTGTGGATCCTCACAGTCCGTGAGGGGTGGACGTAGGTTGCCGTTGTGGCATCCGAACCA
Source organism: Amorphophallus konjac (assembly GCA_022559845.1). Taxonomy (NCBI): domain Eukaryota; kingdom Viridiplantae; phylum Streptophyta; class Magnoliopsida; order Alismatales; family Araceae; genus Amorphophallus; species Amorphophallus konjac. The sequence goes on along the minus strand of CM040123.1, from coordinate 29,306,477 downwards.
CCTTAAAATCGTTATCTCATTGTGGTTTGTTCCTTTTCTTCTATCCCCCTTCTGCGCATACTTGTGGAATTAGATTTATTGCATCTTTTAGATCTAGATTAACTGATCACCTTCAAACAGACCCTCGGTATATCAAAAGCTGAATTCGAACCGACAAGGTTACTCTTGCCGAAAAGATAACAGTTTGCGTTGAGTGAACCTACGGGTTTGCCAACTCTGCCTAGTACCAAGGGTTATTGTGGTGATTGTTTTTGATAGATCTATTTTATCTTGCACTAGTTCCATAGTGTTCTCATATAATCTTAAAATTGAGTATTTCTTTGTTAAAATTTTGTATCACCCAATTCACCCTCCTCTTGGGTGCCATTAATTTCGGGACTTCAATACCTTCACAAGCCAAGGGCATGGGTAACCAAACACATGCCCTGGTGTGGACGTCAAAAAATGATGATGAAGATCATACGGCATGTACGTCGCCGCATCCGAGAGCAGGTCGAAGACGGAGATGCCAAATAAACCCCATACCTCGCCCAATCAGGACGGGAACACACTTGGTGGCTGGCTACCCGACAAGGAAGCCCCACAAGCAGAAGGCGTGGCCACGGCTCTCCAAACGGCTATGCCGAAGCCCAAATCAAGAGAAAACCCGAGAGTTCGGACACGGGTTCGGCATATGTTAAAAACCATCCGCAATTCTAAACCGGGGCTCATAAGCTTCAAACCAAACACTGCAGAGGTAGTGCATTGTAACTGGAACATTCTGGGACTACAAACGGTCGTCTGAACGGCCGAAACCTTAAGAAAAAGCCCAAAACCGGCGTGGCCATCACTTAAGCTGGCGCGCTCTTAAACCGGCGCGCCCCCCTTGGGCTTCCTTAAACCGGCGCGCTCCCTTCTCCCTTGGGGTGTTAAACCGGCGCGCATCACTATTCATGTGTCACTATTCATGCCACTATTCATATCACTATTCACACCTTACTATTCAAGCCATTCTCGTTTTGTTGTTAATCCGGCGCGCATAATGTCGCGCCGTTTTTAACCCGAAGCTGTCCCACCTTGCTTTCGGCCCCCTATTTCCGGAAGACAGATGGACCGAGAGTTGCGTGAAGTAGAGAAGTCTCCCGACATCACCCAACAATCCGTCGGCCAAGCCCTGGGAAGTCATAAAGAGCCGGCTACCAACTCCTCTGTCGAGGGAAAAGATAGACAGAAGCTTCTGGGAGCTTTCTTCCCCAGAAGATACCTCCCCTGCTTCCTCTACGGGAGAACAGAAGTATAAAAAAGGCAAAGGAAGAGAAGAAAGGGTTGGGTTTTTCGGGTTCGGCTGGGCATTCTATTTCCACGGCTCCACGGATTCAAGAGAGCAGAAGAGAAGAAGAGAAGAAGAGAGGTGAGGGTGAGAAGAGAGTTTGGGAAGGGGGAAGAGCTTGTGCTCTATCCCCCTCTCCGTGGGTGCTTTCCCTTCTTCCTCCCCCTTTGTTTTCTCTTGCTTTCGGGGTAGATCCCCTGCTGTATTTCAATCTTCCCCAGGTTTGTGGATGAATAAGAGAGTTATCTTCTTGCAAATACTCGTCCCACTTCGCGAATCATCACCCGTGAGTTGTGAGAGCTCTTGAAGGCTAGTCCTCGAGCTTCTTTTTCCGCACTCACATCTGGGTTATCGGACCGCCGTGAGGTCCGCATTATGAGGTTCACCCCAGAGCAATCCGTTTGGTGTTCCTCTATTTTCTCTGGCAAACCTCAGTCCGGGGGAGATGCTGCCCAATTTTTGCCAGAAATAAGAACACATAAGAACAAACGAACAGACTAAGCTCTCTGGAGATAAGAACAGCATATGTCTGAAGCCTCTGAATCAAACTGAACCTCTGAGTTCCTGCATAAACAAAGCCTTCCAATAAAACATTCAAACTCTCATGCTAATTCACCTTAACAAGTGATCAAAACACTTAAGCTTCCTCTCTACAAGCTTAATCCATCCATTGAATGAACAAATCAGTCATCAAATTAACCCATGGGTGAAAGAAAGAAGAAATAGAATGAAATAAAACCCAAAGAGCCTAACCCGGCGCGCCCCCTAATCCGACGCGGGTTAATCCGGCGCGCTATCCCCCCGCGCCGGATTAGCTTCACACTCAAATCCACTTTCCAAATCTTGGAATGAATAGTGCCCCTTAAACCGGTGCGCCCCTTGCTTGGCCTTAATCCGGCGCTCCCCCCTTATGCTCCCTTATCTGGCGCGCCCCTCTTAGCCCTCTATTCCGGTGCGCCTTACTATTCATTGGCCTTATTCCGGCGCGCCCCTAGCCCCCCTTGAACCCCGCGACCTGATCGCGCAGGTCGATCCGCGTGCGAGGGCGCACGTTGGCGAGTTTGGGCTTCACACTTAACAATTCACTCCCCCCCAGACTGTGTGCAGCAAAGAGAAATCAAGAGTGCCTCGTGGTATCGGATGTGAGCCTCGGAATTCCCGATATGGTCATAGTCCCGAATCGTCTCGGGCCAACACTTCATTAACCTGACCCGCTTCTACCGGGATTCAGTCCCGCAATCAAATTAAACTTGCCGTACCTACGGCAAACATCCGTATGGCTTTGTCTTCACCTTCGATGCATCAAATGCGGACTCTCGTCCGAATAATGAATGGTCCGTTAGTGACCGACATATATACCGGGATCTAATCCCGCACTTGCATTAAACTTACCGTACTCACGGCAGACATTTGTACGATTTGTCACCGTCTCTTACGCTACAAACACGGACTTCCGTCTAAACAAGAAATGGTCCGCTAGTGACCGACATATGCACGTTTGTGAACATTTAAGCCCCAATGTGAGGTTTGTTTAAACGCAATCCGAGATTTCACTCTCGCTTCCATTACTATGAATTTCAGGCCATTGGGCCCCCTTTTCCGGTGATTAATCAAGGGTTTTCTCCTCTCTGAGGGGATGTAATTAACGTCATAGCCTTTATGGTACGACGGGTTCTCAGTCCCAACACGATACACACGATTGTCTGATTAGTCAGATCGAGCACACCATGGGCTTCTTTCAAGCCCGCATAAATTGTCACCTAGGTGACTGGCACGCCCTCGCACTAATAAATCGAACAAACGAACAAAAGGACGAATAAACTAATAAAATGAGCAACGTCCCGAAAGTGCGTCCACACCTGGGCGGCTAGAGCCACCAACCTCTCTTCGGCCTCGCGGCCAAGCTCATCAGTGCGCTCATGCCGACGAACGCTCCTTCCCATAAGGGCAACGATCGTCGTGACCTCAGAAAGCCCGGACGCCGTCCCCTCAGGCGGCGAGGATTGTCGTCGCAGGGGGACCTCCGGGGGAGGAGGAGAATTAACGTCGGCAGCGGGGGCTTTGCCCCTGTCACGCCCCCGTGCCACGGAGACCGACAAAGGAGAAGAAACCGCCGGCTGACCGGCCGATGGCATCGGTAGAGCCTCAGATTGAGGCGATTAAGACGACGGAGGAGGCGGCACGCGGCCCCAGGCCGGGGTAGAAACCTTTCCTCTCTTCCTCGCACGACGATGGTTGTCCAACACCATCAGATCATCCTCGGATTGGGGAGCACGACTACCGCCAGCCATGGTGGACTCTTCTTCAGCGGTGCCAGCGGCTCCTTCAAGAGGATCCCTCCGGGGGCCTGACCCCTTGTTGGCTGTAGACACTACTGGTAAACGCACCAAAGGGACACCGGCAGGGACCAAAAATTACAACCTCCCCGGAGCGAAAGCGACCTCGGCCTGAGGGGCGACAATTGTCACCTAGCCGACCCCCAGTGCAACGTGATCCACCGGGCGAGGAGCGCACCGCGGCAACTTGACGATATCATAGCTCCACACCAGAATTTCAGGCGCCCCTGAAAATAGAGCAGGAATAATTTAGCCCAATCCGCCATTAACAAGAACACGATGAGGAATCGCAGTCAGTACCCTGTGGCAAGGGAGGACTCAATCCCAGCTCCCGGAGCAACCCCGGAGTCAACACAAAGTCTGTATCGACCATGCAAAACCGGAGGATGGCATCGACCTTCTTGCGATCCTCGGCGTTGGTGGGAGGCTTCTTATCGGCCTAGATAGAGGGGTACCCCTAAACCTCCAACTGCCAGAGTGGTCGTAGTCACTCGACTCAGCAATATACACGTACCACTGTGACCAACCCTTGAGGTTAGCCACGGCGGAGGAGACTCGAATGAGGTTCCAACCAGATCGAGCCTTGAAATAGGCGAAGGCCGTGTCGGCCGGGCAGCGCTGGATGAGATAGAACTGTCGGAAAAGATGGACGCTAGGCTCCACCGACGCTCTCAGGCACGCATAGATAAACCCATAAAGAATATAATAAGAGTTTGGAGACAACTCCCCAAGATGTTGCCCGTAATGGTGAAGGATGGATGCAATGAAGGGGTGAACGGGTAGGCGAAAGCCCGCCTGGAGAGAGGCCACAAGGATGATAAACCTGCCCGAAGGGAGACTCATCTGGTCGTCATCCACAGTCGGGAAAATGATGTCAAAGTCGGGTGAGATCTGGAAAGCCTCTCGCAGCCCTCGGGCTACCTTATACGCCACTAACGGCGGGGAATCAGGACGACTGGCTTCGGCACCTGAAGTGCTCGACGCGCTACCTCAGCCAGGAGATACCTCCTCGACAGAAGAAGAAGGACTTGCACAAAGATTCCTCCTCCGAGGATGCATAATCGCGGAAGATGGAAAACGCAAGAGAAGAGAAGGTCCTCACCAGGCGGAGGAAGAGGATGCCTACGACAAACATGACAAGCAGCGGACTCGGATGGAGTCTAAAAAGATACCCTGTGACGGTTCTTGTAACCGCCCATCAGCACTGCCACCTCGGGAGGCAGGTGAAAAGGCGCCCGTCACCATCACAATACGACCATCAACGCCAGACACCCGTTCGAGCCCGCGCTCCCAGAAAAGACAGAGCCCCAGTCATGATTGTGGCCCGAGGCGCCTTGTGCGCTAAGCATGGCGCCGAACACATCGACTCCCGCACCGACGAAGGGATCAACCTCGAATCTTACGCTCCAACATACCCTTTCATGTTCTACTATCGGCTCCTTGCAGAGTGCTCGGTAGCTAAGAGTAGGGGGGAAGTGAGGAGGGCAAATCTGGTTTGGCCCATGGACAACCCAATAGTGGCAAGCCCAAATCAGATCCGTCCCCTTAGCGCGCCCAAGAGGCGCCCAAGGTGAACGGCCCGCCAAGGCACGGCCCAACCCAGCTTTGGCATTGGATTCTACAGCACGGGAAAGCGCATTAGTTGCCGGAGGACTCTCCGGCCACCGACCGTTGTCCCCTACCACGACGGCCCTGACCCCATAATGGGCGAGCACGCCCCATGAGCACCGTAAGACTCGCCCCGAGACCAGTCGACGCCAGGGTATTCGCTCTCCAATGGAAAAGTCCCGCCGCTATAGCGGAAAGGAGTTGCTCAACTACTTACGCCTTCCCTATCAAGGGATAAGGCTCCTTGCTCCAGGATAACCCCTATAAGAAGGGGAACGACAGAGAAGAGAGACACGGTGGATGATTCTGCCAAAACCTACTACACAAGAGAATAGAGCTACTAGCCCTACTGCACTACGAGAGGGAAGCCCAACGATCAACGCTGAAAGTGAAGCTCTCCTCCGGCGACCTTACCACCAAGCGAGCACTCACCGAGTGAACACTGGGAGTGGCAAGCACTCGTTTTGAGGATCTACACGTCCCTTCAGCTCTCGACTATGATTTCTCTCTCTCTCTCTCTCTCTCTCTCTCTCTCTCTCTCTCTCACTCTTCTCTGTTCTTCATTAATCCGTTGTTGACTTAAGCATCGGAGGGTTGTCCTCTGAGGTAACACCCGGCACTCCTTCTAACGCCCGTCCTTCTAGCTTCTGGTGTTTGCAGGCCTCTACGGATGTAATGTAACTTCTCCCAACAAATAAATAGAGAAGGTGGTACGTGACATAGGAACCATTTTCCTGCCTCTACAGTTCTGATAATATGCACTCAAAATACATTTGACATATACAATTCTATTTATAAATCTTCAAAAAAAATGTCTACAACTATCTAAATATAACAACCACGTAATCTTCATAACTTTATAAATATTCTTCATCATCTTCTCTTAAAAGTACTTACAAAAAAGAACAACAACTATTTTTAAAAAGATATTTTAAAAAACTAAGAAATAGAAACATGTTTTATAAAATTTATAAAATATTTATAGTGACATAGGAGATGATGTAGTTATACCGAGTATCTCTTAATTAATTATTCCTCTCGAGCAACTGAAAAAAAATTTAAGTGTGAAAAAATAATAAAAAGAATATAAAAATAACATATTATTTTTGTAAATAAAAACATAGAAAACTTACATGATTTTAATTCATGGAATAGACTTTATCAAGTTTTATCAAGTTTAATAATAAACTGTTACTATAAAATGTTACTCATGTATTAAAAATTTGCGGCAAGTTTTATCAAGTTTAATAATAAAATGAGCCACCACCCATGTAATGACCTAGGATTTTCGGATCAAGAATCCATAGGCTTTGGAGCATTTCTGTGGGTCCCAGATTGTGTTTTGTAATTAATCAAAAAAATTGGTTATCGCCCTCGGATCCCCGTGTGGGGTGAACCGTTGTATTTTTAGGCTCAAGAATATTGTAAGCGCGTTGTGCATTTTTCGAGGATCGTGGGGATGAATATTGTAAGCGCGTTGTGCATTTTTCTATTTTTTATTTTTAAAATTTTAAAATCCCAAAATGATCTCTATTTAAATCAACCTCCACCCCCTCTCCCCTCATTCTCACATTCTCTCCCTCTCTCCTCTTGTTTCTCTCTTTCTCTCCCTCTCTTCTCCAGGCAGTGTGGACGAACTTTCAGGATTTCTTTTATCTATTCGTTTGTTTATTTGTTTATTCCATTTATTTGGTGCGTGGGCGTGCCAGTCACAAAGTGACAATTTATTCGGGCTCCAAAGAAGTCACTGGTATGCGCCGTCTGACTGATCAGACGGTAGTGGATTACGTGTCGGGACAAAAACCCGCCGCGCCATAAAGGTCACAGCATTAATTACATCTCACTGGAGGAGAGAAAACCCTTGATTGATCGTTAGGAAAAGGGCCCTACGGCCTAAAATTAACTTTAACAAAATGAGACAGTGAAATTCACGAGCTGCGCTAAAGTGCCCTGTGACAAGGTGTAAACATTAAATCATGTTGGTCGCTTATTGATCATTTTCGTGTTCGGACGGAACTCCGTATTGAAAGCGTGACGAAAATAGAAATAAAACCCGTACCGATGTCTGCCGAGTATGCGACAAGTTTGATAAGAGAGTGGGATTAGATCCCTGTGGAAAACGGGTCAGGTTTAGCGGGCTATCGGCCAGGGATAATACCAGGTCGTGGCCACATTGGGGTGGCCCTCGAGGTCCAAACCCAACTTACCGAGACGTCATTGATATTTCCCTCACACCAAGCCTGGGGGAGCAACTCACACCAAGTCTGGGGGAGCAGGGGTTCTAGAGCGGACACTTATATTGTATTTTTTTTATTTGGTTATCTAATTTTATTTATACATATGCGTTCATTTTTTATGTAACCACGTGCATATTGTTACCTAATTATTATTATTGTTCACTTATTAGTATTATTACAATTTTTGTTATTATGTAGTCATCAGTTATTTGGTCATTTGTTGTTTTATTTTTTTTATTTTGATCATTCATCACTTTTGTTGTTGTTGCTTTGTTGTTTGATTGATTTGATGATTTTTTTTAAGTGCACGAGTGCATTTCTGTTCATTTGTTGTTATTATTATTTCATGTTTGACATTTTTTTTGCTTAATTATTCACCACTTTGAAGGTTGCTTTGTTATATATTTTTTGTTGTCGTTAACTTGTTATTGTTATATTTTTTATCGCCTTTTGTTGTTGTTTTATTTTTTTATTTTTGTTATTGTTTCTCCTCGTTTTACCTCTCTTTTGTGCTTTTGTGTTTTTTTTGTTTTGTTTTTTGTTTGTTTTGAAAAATGAGAGAGGGAGGGGGTGATCCGGCGGGTAGCACTGCCGCCGAATCACTTCCCACATTCTCTCTCTTTTTTTTAATATTAGGGAGTGTGAATCAACTGTAGGAGAGAGAGAGATGATGGGAATGAGGAGAGGTGATCCGGCGCGGCGCACATACTGTCGCCGGATCACTTCTCCAACCCTTTTCTTTTTGGTTTTGTTTTGTTTTATTTTTTTTTTGAAGCGAGAGGATGATATGATGGGAGGAGAGAGACGGGAAGAGAAGAGGGGTGATCCGACACGATAGGTCGCCGGATCACCTCTCTCTCTCTCATTTTCTTTTTTTTTTTAACGGGGGGGTTTCGGTCGATCTAACTGTGAGGTTGGCCGACCAAACCTCTCATAAGTAGGGAGAGCTGTCGGCTAAGTCGACCTCAACCGTGCATGGCGTCGACACAGCCGTCGATCGGTCGACCAAAACCCAATTCGGTCGACCAAACCATCGGACAGACTCAAATTTCATTTTTTTGTTTCTTTTGAACCGTGCGTTTTGTAACATGGATTTAGCAAACCCCTTTGATGCAGCTCAAGATGGGCATGGAGGTTCATCGTACACTCACAAGTATGTGGCTTAATGCAAAAGGAGATATAAGGCATGCTCAACTTCGCGAGGAGCACATGAAGTTCTTTACTCCTGCTAGTGCTTATTCATGAGGAGGCAACAGTAAATGTATATGTAACTCAACGTGTGCATGAGGCCTTTGCTGATGCCCAAAGGAGTTAAGCAAGAGTCATTATACAGGCTGGATGGAGGCGTGAGAGTGTGCCATGGCGGTGACGGTTGTGAGACTCGATATACACGAAGGGGAGATGTTCAGCATGTACAAATATTCAAGGATGTCGGGGAATTTATATGCAGTCTAGTGTATACATGGGGTTTGCAGAGATTTTTTTTAGATTAATGCATGGGATGATGTTATGCCTTAATGCACATGAGAAAAGGACACTGATCAATATGCATTTTGGTTCAACAAGTGCAGAGAGTCTCTACTTTTGGTCCATGAGAGTTAAGTTGGGATTCACGTGCAAATGCATATGAGCAGCCTGATTTCATGTTTGATAACAGTTCTGTTTGCCTTCTATTTATTTTTCGTTCAACAGTTTTTTTGTTACCATTTTCACGTTTTACCATCGTTCCACTCTGTTCATTATTATTTCTTTGTTCAGACATTAGTTTAAGTTTCTAGCACAAATCCGGCAGCATCTCCCCCGGACCCGAGTCTTATGAGGTAAAAATCGGAAGCTCACCCACGAAAATCCTGAGATGGCTCCTAAAATTCTGGGTAAGCCAAGAACGGCAAGCCAATCGTCCCAACTTGGGCAGAGAACCCCGAGGACTAGCCTTCGAGGGGCTTCACTAAAACTCGTGGACCAGCCCCATGGAGCCTCAAGCTACTGCAAATCAAGAGAAGAAAGGGTGCGTCGACGCACCCTCGCCCCTGCGTCGGCGCACACATAAAATTGCATGACACACATGAAACCGCAGGCCACTTGCGGTTTCATGTGTGCGTCGACGCAGGGGCGAGGGTGCGTTGATGCACCCTTTCTTCTCTTCCCTCGCCCTGCGTCGACGCACATGTAGACGCGCACCCAAAAAAAAGAAGAGAAGAAGAATAAGAAAATGAAAAAAAGAGGAGCGAAGGGGTGGGGGAAGGCTGAATCGGCACCTCCCCTTTGTGGCTCCTTGAATCGGCCAAGCGTCCTTCTTGCTCTAAACCGACATGAGAGGCCCTCATGGCCCTTGAATCGGCACATAAGGCAACCCCATTGCATTTGCATCGGCCAGCCCCCCCATGGGCTTGAACCAGCGCGCAAAGCCACATGTGAACATAAATCGGCCAGCTTTTTTTTTTAGGGTGATACGGCGTGGCTTCCCCCCCAAACCCAACATGAATCGGCCAAGGCCCATGCCCCTCATGAGTCGGCGGCAGACAAAAGCGAAAAGAGAAGAGAAAAACAATTGAACCGGCCAAGGCCCTCCAACCCATTGAATCGACCAAGGCCCTCCTACCCATGTGAACTGGCGCCAGAATGGAAAAAGAGAAGAAGAGATGGGAAAAGAAAAAAGAGAAAGGGGTGAATCGGCCAAAGCCCACACCCCCTGAGTCGGCGGCCTGATGAGGACTTGATCCGACGGCAACACCACACCCACTGAATCGGCGCGGCCTCCTTCTTGAACCAGTGGGCCCCAACCCCCCAAGTGATCCGGTGGCAAGCCCAGCACCTCATCCGGCAGCAGAAGGGACAAAAATTGAGAAACGTCACTTCTTTGACACTATTCACTCCGTGTGCATCGGATCAACAAACAAGAAATGAAACAAATGAAACAAACTGGCCCCGGCAAGGCATTCAATGCCAGTCCGATGGTTAACGGAAGAACCCTACTTAAAGAGGATCCTCTCCCCCATCAACCAACAGGTAAAGCGAAGATTCACCAGCAGACCCTGCAAATGGGCGCCTTAGAGAGAGAATGAACTCGACTGTTGTGAGCCGCCTCATTAGTCCTCGTGACTATGGTTTCTGACTCTCAGACAAGGATAATTTGATGGCATGGTTTCGTATGGTACAACGGCCTTTGGATGAGTTGCATGACTCTATGGCCATTGAATTAGCGAGTCTAGCTAGTCGTCCTGAGTCTGGTGGCACCGTGTCACCCTCTGTTCCGTGATACTTGCAATGGGCGCATGCATAGCCTGTTAGTACTCCGATGGTTTCTTCTCTACTGAGAGTTCTCACGTCGAGTGACTTTCCCACTAGTCGTAGCTTGCCTGGGCACATGGGTGCCGACCCACCTGGGAGAGGTGGAGAGCTAGACCCGGGAAAGACGGTTTTAGGCTGCTTACTGTAGGGCCTCGCACTGTGGCAGGTCGAGTCCAGGTCAAGAGGAAAATCAGCTAGAGGGCCTGACATAGTACAGTCAGTCAGTGTGTGCACACGTGGTCGGGGACTACGGACATGTGCTGACGAGGACGATCCCAATTAGACTCTTGTCCTTGTGTTACTTGTACGGTGTCTCAGTTTCTGCCTGGAGCGAGTAGGGAGACACTTGAGGCGCAGACTAAGTAGTCAGTGGACGCATCTAGCCTTGCTTCTAGTGAACAGATTTTCTCGTCACGTGACGCGTATCTCTTGTGACTCGTGGTTTTGGTTTCCGATAGTGAGGTCATGGTTTCCAGGTGACTATCGTGTGGTGTTTCCGATGTTTATGTCGAGGGTTCCCGACGGAGTCGTCGAGATTCACCCATGGTTAGAGTTGTATCACGATGGCGAGATCGTGACCTAGTCTTGGACTGCGTGGTCTGGGCTGTGGCGTCGTCAGTTAGGACAGGCCTCCACGACCAAGGTGTCGTGGTTTCTTTCCCTATAGTGTAATCGTGGCTTTATCGGTGGTTCGACGGCCCCAACTGTGAGATCGTGGTTTACTTTTTGTTACTGTTAGGAGTAGCTTGGAGAGTCGTAGTTCCACCGACTGCCGTCGTTCCTATTCTTACTACAGCCGCTACTTCCATCGTTATTATTGTTGTCGCTACTCTTGTTGGTGTTGTTGTTATTGCTGATGTGGTCGTTGTTATTTACCGCCGTTGTTTCGCGATGGGGATCCGTAGGATCCCTACTGAGCCAATGAGATGATGTTCACCCCTTTTCTTTTCTGGTGTTGTGGTTCCTCCTCGAGGTTCGGAGGTACAACATAGATGTTCGTAATCGCCAGCTTACCAAAGCTGAGGGCATACTTGGCGATTGAGTATGTTTCCTTCCCTATAGACTGTACTTTGTGGACTGGACTCTGTAGTTAATTTATTAATTAAAAATATAATTCATTTTTTATTATTTAAGTAGTTAATTTTATAGTCATTTTTTGCATTATTTTAAATTTCAATGTACCTCCACAACACCCAATTAACCCTTCCGAGCCATCCGGCTCGTGGGTGGCGGGTCAGAATTCGAATGGTATCGGATAATTCTCGGTATCTGGATCTTGAGTCGTTACAACCCAGGCACGCTGGATCATATACCTTTGTGAAATTATGATGGTCTCAACTTTAGCCTTTAACTTGACGACAATCACAATTTGAGAAAAGTTGCCCTCAACTCACACCTTCCTTGTAATAACTTAAAACAATGAATAATATAGTAATTGACAGATATTAACAAAGGGTCCCATTATAGAAAATTTCTCAATGTTAAGATACAATATTTAAATCTAACCAAAATGTCTCAAATCTTCCGACGAACAAACAATGTCCAACTAATATAATGGCAAATGATAAAAGTAATACATTTAAATAGTTTTAGAATGATTAAGATTTATTTAACATTTAATGATTGTTTTGCACAGATTGAGAGATAAAGGACATGATGATAAAATAAGATATTAAGGGATGTAAATACGATCAAATAAGAATTTCTATTTTTAGTTAGAAGTCATTTTATTTCCTTTTTTATATAAAAAGGTGTTTAGTCAGAGTGATTATAATTAATTTCAGATGGTTAAACCTTCCCAGACAATCTCATTTTCTCTGGATCTAAGAATTTCTATTTAAAGCTCTAATTAGTACTTAGAAGCCAAGCTCAAACGATTTTTAAGGCACAATATCCTACGATCAATTCAACCATTAACTATTGGATTTCACGTACAATTAAGCTACTATAACATTACAAAACTCACATCAATTATTTTAATGATTCATCTAGAACTTGTTCCAATTGGTGGGCAAATCATGGGGGGAAAACACATTTATAAACACTCAACTATTGCAAAGAAATAACAGAAAAAGGCAATTACAAGGAAAGATGTTTTGGGCTATCCAACCTGCTTCTTCTTGGTTCGTTTCTCCTTTTCAATAGCAATGCGCTTAGTTTTCAATTCATTTTCAGCTTGTCCTACGACTTCCTCTTCGTGAATAAACTCTTCCTGCCTCCTCAAATATGAGAAAGGCCAAATTTGATAAATATAATGCACTTAAATAAATTTGTACATGTCAGAAGAACCAGAATGTAATGAATGGATATAAAAGGGGACATTTTCATTTAAATGACCTAGAATAAGTAGTCTCAAACTTAAGCAATTTATTTTCTTAAGAAAAAGAAGTGGAGCATGGTTAAAATATTCAAGATAACTTCAATAGCTGGGCACTATCAATGAGTCGCTTTTAACAAAAAAAGAGAAACAACTTCATTCATTATAAGCCCCCTTCCCCCCCCCCCAAAAAAAAAAAAAACTACAAATGTATAAGATATCAGCTCAGAATGTTATGAATTAGATTCATTATAAGACGGTTTTAGGCTGCTTACTGTAGGGCCTCGCACTGTGGCAGGTCGAGTCCAGGTCAAGAGGAAAATCAGCTAGAGGGCCTGACATAGTACAGTCAGTCAGTGTGTGCACACGTGGTCGGGGACTACGGACATGTGCTGACGAGGACGATCCCAATTAGACTCTTGTCCTTGTGTTACTTGTACGGTGTCTCAGTTTCTGCCTGGAGCGAGTAGGGAGACACCTGAGGCGCAGACTAAGTAGTCAGTGGACGCATCTAGCCTTGCTTCTAGTGAACAGATTTTCTCTTCACGTGACGCGTATCTCTTGTGACTCGTGGTTTTGGTTTCCGATAGTGAGGTCATGGTTTCCAGGTGACTATCGTGTGGTGTTTCCGATGTTTATGTCGAGGGTTCCCGATGGAGTCGTCGAGATTCACCCATGGTTAGAGTTGTATCACGATGGCGAGATCGTGACCTAGTCTTGGTGTCACGATCCGAGAATCCGATTACCGGGAAGACCCGATAACCCGAGACTCGCACCGCCGCCCACGAGCCGGGAGGGCTCGGAAGGGCTAAAAGGAGTGTGGAGGCACAAAGAAATAGGAAATAAAGCAGGACAACCAACAACAACAAGCTGAAAGAAAGAACAATTACAGCTACAACAGCGTCCAGTCCAACAGAAAGTATAGTCTAAAGCAGTAAAACGTACCACATGCCAAGTGAACACTCGGCCCGGCAAGCTGGCAACTGAGAACCTCCGCTCCGCACCCTCGAACCTCGAGGAAGAACCGCCACACCTGAAAAGCAGGGAATGAGTCTCCAAAACAGAGACTCAGCAGGGATCCCGCGGAACCCCAACCGGAAACAACGGCGGTAGCGGAAAGGAGAGCTACGACTACAGCAGGAACAGTGAACCGGTGGCCGGTCAAAACTCGGCACTACAGCTACTCCTACTACCAGAAGGTAGACCTCGACCACGCAGTCGAAGCTACCGAACCACGCTAGTACCACCTACCGAAGTAAGAACACACGGCAACCGCGCCGTAGAGGCCTGTCCCCCGGACACAGCCGACCTGGACACGCTGTCCAAGGTGCAATCCCGACCATCCGATCGCGGGTATCGCACAACAAGACCCAACCTCGGTAAAGCCACTAGCACTAATCTCACGGCGCAAGAATCGACACACACGCCAAGATGAAACAACCGAACTCACCGGTCAACACGACCAAAAACCCGAAGGTCAAAGACACAGAGACTGACAGTCTGACACTCCGTACTCGACAGGAGTACCACCCACTAGAAGCACAGCCGGTAGCGTCCCCTGACGTCTTACACCGTACCGCAGGTGAACCGCCTGACGTGGTAGGTCCTACCCGAGGCGCGAACACCGTACAAGTAACCACAAACAAGTAACTAGCTGGGGTCACGCCCGTCGACGTGGGTCCAACCGCCCCCAACCACGTGTGCACACACAGACCTTGCGTCACTAGGTCTGGTCCTCTGACCGGTTTTCCCCCGTAGCCGGACTCTGGCTACCGACGAGGGGCCTACGGTAACCGGTCCACAAACCGTCTCGAAAGGTGGGTGCCCGTACACCACTCCCAGGTGAGACCAGCACCTCGTACTGGTGGGCTACGACTAGTGGAGGGTCACTGAAGGAGTAGACTCTCAACTCATTGGAAAACAACGTCCGAATCCGACGACGTACGGGGACAACCCCGCGTACCGGCCCCGTCGCACGGTGACCATAGTCGGAGAAGAAACAGGACTCACAGTCCACAGCCACGCACGCACCGTGCACTAGAGTCGAGAAAACTCAAGTGGCGCTAAGCCACTGGACTCTGGACAGTCCTCTAGACACACTACAGCCAACGGTCCTTGAGTCACAAGACTCGGGGTCAAGACCGTTGCACGCAACAGCTCAAGGCCATCAATCTAGCCCAATCTCTAGGTCCAAAACCACGATATCACGAATACCGAGACAACACACGAGTTGCCAAGACCATTCCCTTGGTAAGGGAACGCAAGGGACAAAGGCCACTCACACGGGCCACACGGAAAACACAGAAGCACGATTCCCAAGGCAGCACACAAGCCGCCACGATGATTTCCCATCTTGAAGCAAGCGGGAAACCTCTAGCCCCAGGCCGGACAACTGGACTCACTGTCCAAGGCCAAACACATGGCCCACACGGGAATCGCCTTCCAAAGGAACCCACGATATGCGGGGGAGACCCCACCGCACACACACCAACACACGGTGACTCGATCAAGCGTAACACAAGAGCCCGGAACACGTGGGGTCACCCGGACCCACCACACCTATGGGCACGCTAATCGAGGTAACACGGTCCCTCCTGACACCCCCAAAACAAGGACACGGAACCCATGGGGTGTCCAGGATACTCACAAGGCCGGAGGTCGACCACTGGGTCCCAACCGGGTCGACCGGAGACCAACACAATGCGAACGGACGCTAAAAGGTCACCCGGACCCTTAAGCGCACGGGCACGTAAAACGAGGTAAGCGGAACCTCCGGACACCCCAAAACACGGTCACGGAACTCCACTGGGTGTCCAAGGCACACACGGCCCACGAGGAGCACGATCAGCCGCAGACCGCCCGCCCCGGGCAGCCCGGCTGGTCACCTCCAAGAACGCGCTGTAGGTCCATAGCGCGTTCAAGCAGAACGCGCTATGCACCTATAGCGCGACACGACAGAACGCGCTATATCCCTATAGCGCGACTGCACAGATCGCGCTAGGATCACCTAGCGCGACAAGGCAGAACGCGCTAGGGACCCCTAGTGCGACAGGGCAGAACGCGCTAGAAACCCATAGCGCGATAAAAACCGCCTTACTGTTCATCTTCTCCGATGAACACGCCCTATCGGGGCAGCGCGACGAACAAGAACGCGCTACTGGAGTATAGCGCGTTCTCAGTCCGCGGCGGAAGACGGTAGAAACCGCGAGAAAAGCCATGCCACGCCCCGTTCACCCCCAGGTGAAGGGGAAACAAAAGGGGAAACCTTCCCCAAGCCCCTAGGCATGCATCTAAACCCCTGGATCGCCCAAAAACACCATAAAACGGGAGATCCGGCTCACACCCCCAAAACATGCATTTTGTCCAAAACACCCCGTTTAGCCCGCTCGGCTCACCACGGCCTACGAAACTCGCGGTAAAGGAAGTACACGGGCTGAGGGTCCATCACCCTACCTCCACCGAAGATTACGCGCACCGTGGACGCCGATCCACGAAGAAAACGCCGTTGAAGCCTCGCCGTTCCACGAACTCACGGCCGAGCTTCCACGCGCCTCCACCGCCTCGATCCTCATCCATCCTCGCCCGCATCCTCGCCCACGCCACCTCCACCTCGCCCCCGCCTCGCTCCGTCGGCCGCTGGAGAAGAGAGGGGAGAAAGAGGGCGTGAGAGAAGAGAGAGGGAGGGAAGAGAGAAATGAGAGGGGGAGAGAGAAAAGGGTTAGTATATATAGGAAAACCCGAAAATTCGATAAATTCAGAAAATTACGAAAAATTACCTCCGCGATCCTCGGAAGGAACACAACGCAGTGGTACTGTCTCGGAGTCGTAGAACGCCACGGTTTGCCCTGCAAAGAGTTCCGAAGGCACATCAGGGAAAAAAACACGTGTAAAGCACAAAATACACTCCGGGACCCACTACAATGATCCGAAAAATATCCGAAAAATCCGGGGCATTACAGCCCTCCCCCCTTAAAGGAATTTCGTCCTCGAAATTCAGGACCAAGCACGAAGTCACAGGGGAAGAACACTGAACCAACTGACACACTGTCAGAGCCCCAGCACAGAAAACCTCGATTCTCACGAAAACACCGGTCCTGAGGGACACAGCCAGACTTACAATTACAAACAACACCTCGCTCCTCGCGCCGAGCACACAGGCCAACAGAGCAGGCATATAGCAAAGGACACAGTCCGGCATCACCTCAGACAACGCGAGAATCCACCATGGCGCCGCAGCCACGATCTCGCTCACCGAGGAATCACAACCCTCGACACGAGCAACATCTACTGATCCACCCAATGGTCAGCAGACAAATCGCACAACAGCTTCGCAACCAGCTGACAGGTCGCACACCCTCCTCAAGGGAGCAACCAAAACAGAGCCTCCACCAGCTCAAGCAGCCATCTCAATGGACCGCAACCAGCACATCGGCTCAACACCAAGAAACACCCCACACCTGGCAAGCCGAAAGCCGGTCATAGCCCAGTGCCAACTCTTGTCAGAAGACAACCTTCGACAAAGCCCAGATCCCATCCGGAAAGGCACATCACAGAAACAACCACCAAAGGTCTCGCTGGCACGCGGCTCTCGCCACGCTTGAGCCTCAACGACCAGCATCTTCTGTCTCTGAAAAGACCATCCACTGGTCACCAACTGCTCGCCAACTCGACCCTCTCGGGGAGCATGACGAAACCAAATGACAGAACCTGGCGTCTTCGGTCATCACCCCACGGGACTCAGACTTATAGGGAACCACCCCATGCTAGTCACCAAACCAGGGATAACCTTGCGACACCAATGTCCTATCAAGGACCACCAATCCGACGCCAATCTCACAGGAGGCCTCCGCCCACAGGCGTCACTCTTCTATCTGGTCTCATCAAATCCTTCGATCAATGCAAGTGGACACCTGCCAATCCCGATTCCGCCCTTACCACAGAGCCACGGGACACCACCTGAACAGTGCTTACGGGTCCCTAAGCAACGAACATTCCACCGTCACAATCCGACAAGACCGTAGAACCAACAGGAACCCACAGCCTGCCAGAGATCACTTCCTCAAAAGACGATCTCATCCGAGGACACGACTGGGAACACAAGTCGGACACCAAGCCACCGACTCTGACCAACACGTCCTCGACCACCGTCAGGCGACATTCTCAACAACCCCATCCAGGTCCAACACCGACGCCTGACACGGCTTCCAACACAGGAACAGGGTACTCATGCGGCGCACTAGCCAGCACATTTCCCAACACTCCATCCTGCCAGTGCCAACAACTATGACTTCTCGGGCAACGGCACGGCAACAACACGTTTCACACCGAGGAACCAATCCTCCGATGCTCAACGCAAACTCAGGAATCCGCCCGTAGCAACCAACGCTACGATCCTGAACCAGTGGGTTACAAGCCCACCACGCTCCCGCTGCGCACTCAGATCCGCGCGCACAGCCGAGAAAGCAAACATCGCCCAACCAGCACTCGTCCTTCCGGAACAGCACCAGCACCCTCACACGACAAGGGAATGGGCACAACTTCTCACAGGCAACCACCCTGCCAAGACAAGGAGCACGTCCCGCACGGACTTCATGGCACACAAGGCCAACCAATCCGAACACACAATGCAAGATGACGAACCTTAGCCCAACACAATCTCTCCAACCAAAGGAGAAACCAGCGCACTTCAACCAACGAAGAACTCCACGCTCGACCTGACCTCGAACCTCGTGCACGCTGGAAATATCACCATCCAGTACAAAGGAAAACCATCGCTTCCATCAGGTCAGCGCCTCCGACACACTCGACGAGTGTCACGTCAGACCACCATTACAGCACCTCTCGATGCACCACCGCTGCTGTAATATCCCGGACCTTTCGGATCCTTCTTCGTGGGTCCCGGATCTGGTTTTTGGAGCGTCCGGCTCTGTTGTGTCCGAAATTTCGTTTCGGACATCTTTCGTGTTCGGATCGGCGCGATCCGGAGTCGTTTCGGAGGCCCGGAGGCGTTCCGCGGCTTTTCCGCGTGTGTTTTCCGATTCCCGGCGTGTGTTTCGACTTTTCCTTCGGACGCTCGCTGCGGGTTAACTGGGCCGTTCACCCGGACACGAGTGGTACCGTTGCGATCGGTGCGTTCCGAGGATTCCAGAAATGTATTTTTCTATTTTTTGGTATTTTTCCGAAAATTCGGATTTTCTATAAATCCTAATCCTTTTTCTTTTCTTTTTCCCTTTTCTCTTTCTTCTTCCTCTCCCTCTCTCTCGCGACCGTGAGCCCTCTCTCTCTCCCTCCCTCCCATTCGGACGCGGCGAACCCCTCTCCGGCTACGGACGGCGGCGGGGTGACGGCGCGGACGCGTGGGCGACGGTGAGGCGATCTCGTGGGCGTGCGGCGAGCGTGGGAAGCGTGGGGAGTTCGTGAAGCTTCGAGCGTTCTTCGTGATTCGTGATCGATCCGGCGGAGCATTCGCTCCATTGAGGTAGGGTGACGTTCCTTAGCCTCATGCCGTTCTTTTCCGTGATTTATAGGCCGCGGGGAGGCCGAGAGGGGATCATTTGAGCGTTTTTGGGTTTTTCCATGATTTGGGGAGAGCTCGCCCGATCTATGGATTCAATGCATGGATTCGTGTTTTGAGGGCCTAGAATCATGCTAGGGGTCCCCAGGGGTCTTCCCCTTTGTTTTCCCCCTCTCCTATGGAGGTATGGGGGCGTGGTTGGGATTTTTGGGCGTTCTTACCGTTTTCGGCCGCGGACTGAGAACGCGCTATACTCCAGTAGCGCGTTCTGGAGGTCGCGTTGCCCCGACCGAGCGCGTTCATCGGAGAAGATGAACAGGAGGCGGTTCCTGTCGCGCTATGGGGTCATAGCGTGATCATCCTTGTCGCGCTAGGAAGACCTAGCGCGATGGTCGCTGTCGCGCTAGGGTTCCCTAGCGCGATGGTCCCTGTCGCGCTAGGGAGACCTAGCGCGACCTTCCCTGTTGCGCTAGGGTTCCCTAGCGCGTTCTTCCGTGTCGCGCTAGGTGTCCCTAGCGCGATCTTGCCTGTTGTTGGGTGTTTCCCTTGGGCCGTGTGTGCGTCCCGGGCACCCCGTGGAGTTCCGTGACCGTGTCTTTGGTGTCCGGAAGTCCCGTTTGCCTCGGTCAGGCGTTTGATCGTGGGCAGTGCGTCTGTTTCTTTTCCGACCGTGGTCACCGTGCGACGGGGCTGGTGTGTGGGGTGATTCTCACACGTTGTCGGTTTCGGACGTCGTTTTCCGTTGACTCGAGAGTCTACTCCTTCAGTGACCCTCCATTAGTCGTAGCCTACTAGTACGCGGATGCTAGTCGCACCAGGGAGTGGTGTACGGGCCGACCTTTCGAGACGGTTTGTGGACCGGTTACCGTTGGGCCCCACGTCTTGCAGCCAGAGTCCGGCTGAGGGGAAAACCGGTCAGAGGGCCAGACCTGGGACGCGTGGTCTGTGTGTGCACACGTGGTTGGGGGCGGTTGGACCCACGTCGACGGGCGTGACCCCAGCTAGTCACTTGTTTGTGGTTACTTGTACGGTGTTCGCGCCTCGGGTAGGACCTACCACGTCAGGCGGTTCACCTGCGGTGCGGTGTAAGACGTCAGGGGACGCTACCGGCTGTGCTTCTAGTGGGTGGTACTCCTGTCGAGTACGGAGTGTCAGACTGTCAGTCGTGTGTTTCCGACCTTCGGGTTTTACGGTTCGACCGTTGAGTTTCGGTCTTCTCGTACCGTGGCACGTGTGTCGGTTTGCGTGCCGTAGGGTCTAGTTCTGTAGAGTACAGGGCTTTCCTTTCCGAGGTACTTTCCTACCGCTAGAGTAGTGGTTTCTCGTTTTTCGAGGTAGGGTTCGAATGATCCCTACTGAGTCTTGTTCCGAGACTCATTCCCTGCGTGTTTTCACCGTGTTTCAGGTGAGGCGCCACCTTCGGGGAGCGCGTCAGGAGCGCAGCGTGGTGCGGGTGCCCAGAGGTAGTGCCAGAGGTCAGAGCCGGGGGATGCCCCGTGCAGCTGTACTTTTCTTTCTTGTCACTGTACTAGTCGTGGACTACTGTTGCTGTTATTGTTCTTTATTGTGGACCATGTAAATTGTTAATTTATTTCCTGCTTAATATTATAACTGTTTAATTTCTGCAATTATCTGTGATGCTTATGTAGTTTCCACACCATCCTTTTAACCCTTCCGAGTCTTCGGACTCGTGGGTGGCGGTACGAGTCTCGGGTTATCGGGCCTTCCCGGTAATCGGATTCTCGGGTCGTCACAGCTGGTATCAGAGCGCGGTTGTGGAATTACATGAGAATCATAGGTAATTGTAGTGGTCCACTAGTCCACAGCGATGATGTACAGATGACGCTGGCATTGGGCACCGTGTGTTTTTTTTGACATTGCCGTTTCCGTGTTTTGCTGTCTTGTGCTTCAGGAGCGAGTATGGCACCGAGGAGAAGTTCTCTCTCTTAGCAGGGGCAGTCGGCTGGGGGTCAGGAGATCCAGCAAGGGGTCCAGAGGGACCAAGAGGAGCATAGCAGAGTTCCGGGAGCTACCGAGGCCGCGGATGCTGCGAGGGCTCCGGGGGCCGAGGATTTCTTCCGAGGCATGTACCATCTCATGTCTCAGCAGTTTGGCGGAGAGGCTGTTGAGGGTTCGATTGTCAGGGGTGGGCCAGGCCGAGCAGTGAGGGACTTCATGCAGTTCCATCCACCTTACTTTAGCGGCCAGGCAGACCCTGATGCGGCTCGTGATTGGCTCGATGAGATGGAGCGGGTGTTCAGTTCTGCGAAGAGTACTGCCGAGGACAGAGTGGTGTTGGCCTACAACCAGTTGCAGGGTACGGCTCGGAGGTGGTGGTCTTCCGAGTGGAAGACGTCCTTTCAGCTTCGTCCACTTGAGCAGGTCGAGTGGGATGACTTTGTCAGTGCTTTCGAGCGTACGTACTGTCCAGATGTTGTTGCTACGCAGCGGATGCGGGAGTTTCTGGAGCTGGTGCAGGGTGACATGTCCGTGTTGCAGTATAGGGCCCGATTTGTCGAGCTGGGTCGGTATGCACCTCATATCATGGAGCATGAGAGGGTGAGGACCACGCAGTTTGTGCAGGGCTTGAGGTTGGAGCTGAGGCACCATTTGATCGCGAATGGGGCCACTGATCTAGAGACAGCGTCTCGTGTTGCGATTTCCCTGGAGATGGATATGCAGAGGACTCGAGGACCGATCAGCCAGGGGCAGTCTTTGTCAGGTCGCAGCCAGCAGTCGGCTACCCAGCAGCAGGGTTCCTTCCAGCATGCGATGAGTGGTTCAGGAGTGCCGGCACATGCAGCTTCGGTGACAGGATCTGCGTCCTTCGGCTCGAAGGTCAAGAAGTTCTTCAAGAAGGGGTTCGGCAAGAAGAAGTCCAGAGATCAAGGGCAGGCTTCATCGGGCAGTGTACAGCAGCCGATTCCTTTGCAGCGTCAGGGATCAGTGGGTGGATCGCGAGGATCTTGTCCACGGTGTGGTGGGACCCACCCAGGCAGGCAGTGCACGGCGCCGATTATCTGTTTTCGGTGTGACCAGCCAGGGCACATGGCGCGTGACTGTCCTCAGAGGCCGCCGCAGCAGCAGGTTCCCCAGCAGCAGCAGCAGCAGGGACAGTAGCCGCCGCTACCCAGGTCAGCTAGCGTGGGAGGCAGGCAGAGGGCTCGTGGCCAGATCACGCACTTGACCAGGGCAGAGGCAGTAGCGTCGCAGCTCGTGGAAGGTACCGTTCAGATTTTGGGTTGTGCGGCTCGGGTTTTATTTGATTCTGGCGCGTCTCATTCGTTTATTTCGGAGGATTTCGCGTCGAGCATCGAGGAGCCGGTGACCCAGTTGTCCTGTGATTTGGCAGTGGAGTTGCCTTCGGGTGATTTTATGATCACTCCGTATTGCTTCGACCAGGTTCCGGTGTGGATCGATGGGCGGAGTATGCCAGGCAGGTTGTATGCGTTGCAGCTTCGGGATTACGACGTGATTCTAGGCATGGATTGGCTCGAGACTCATGGAGCGGTGGTGGATTGTGGGATGAAGAGGGTC
The DNA here is from genome assembly GCA_022559845.1 of Amorphophallus konjac. Classification (NCBI taxonomy): domain Eukaryota; kingdom Viridiplantae; phylum Streptophyta; class Magnoliopsida; order Alismatales; family Araceae; genus Amorphophallus; species Amorphophallus konjac. Next base: position 29,283,328 of record CM040123.1, on the reverse strand, counting down.
TACTTCCAGCATCCGAGCAAGCGGACCTTCTATTTCCAAGGTATCCGTTCCGCCTCTTCTCGATTCCTTATCTCTGCTATTCGAGCCCGTCGATTGCTTGATTCCGGTTGTCAGGGTTTTCTCGCGTCCGTGGTTGTGTCTGACCGGATGGAGCCGAATGTCGAGGACATTGCGGTGGTGTGCGAGTTTCCCGATGTTTTTCCTGAGGAGTTGCCTGGATTACCTCCCCAGCGGGAGATCGATTTCGTGATCGAGGTTGTACCTGGAACGGGACCTTTGGCGAAGGCTCCCTACCGTATGGCCCCCGCTGAGCTGAGGGAGTTGAGGGCGCAGTTGCAGGAACTGTTGGCCAAGGGGTACATTCGTCCGAGCTTTTCCCCTTGGGGTGCGCCCGTGTTGTTTGTGAAGAAGAAGGACGGTAGTCTGCGGCTATGCATTGACTACCGGCAGCTGAATGAAGTGACCATTAAGAACAAGTATCCGTTGCCGCGGATTGATGATTTGTTCGACCAACTTCAGTCTGCGCGAGTGTTCTCGCGGATTGATTTGCGGTCCGGTTACTATCAGCTGAGAATTCGCGAGTCCGATGTGGAGAAGACTGCGTTCAGTACGAGGTACGGGCATTATGAGTTCTTGGTGATGCCGTTTGGGCTCACCAATGCCCCAGCAGCCTTCATGGACTTGATGCAGAGGGTGTTTCATCCGTATTTGGACCAGTTCGTGGTCATCTTCGTGGATGACATCCTTGTTTATTCGCGGTCTGCTGAGGAGCATGCGTACCATTTGGGTGTGGTACTGCAGACGTTGCGAGATCACCAGTTGTATGCGAAGCTCAGCAAGTGCGAGTTTTGGCTCAGCGAGGTGCACTTTCTGGGGCACGTGATTTCTGGTGATGGCATTTCCGTGGATCCCGCCAAGGTCGAGGCTGTGATGCAGTGGCCGAGGCCGAGGTCGGTGACGGAGATCCGGAGTTTCTTGGGGCTTGCGGGGTATTATCGCCGGTTTATCCAGGATTTTTCTCGCATTGCGACCCCGATGACTAGGCTCACGGGGAAGGATGTGCCTTTCGTTTGGTCCGAGGAGTGTGAGCAGAGCTTCAGCGAACTGAAGAGATTGCTCACCTCGGCTCCGGTGTTGGTTTTGCCTTCTGGATCGGGAGGTTTTGTGGTGTGTACAGATGCTTCTGGCGTTGGATTGGGTGCTGTTCTGATGCAGCATGGTAGAGTGGTGGCTTATGCATCTCGGCAGCTAAAGCCCCATGAGGAGAACTACCCTACCCGTGACCTTGAGTTGGCAGCAGTGATCTTCGCGCTGAAGATCTGGAGGCATTATCTGTACGGTGAGAAGTTCGAGGTGTTCACTGACCATCAGAGTTTGAGGTATGTGTTCTCGCAGAGAGATCTGAACCTCAGACAGAGGCGTTGGATGGAGTTCATGAAGGACTATGACTTCACCCTGTCTTATCAGCCGGGCAGGATGAATGTCGTCGCCGATGCCTTGAGTAGGAAGGTTGCGGTCAGTACCTTGATGCTGAGGAAGTGGAGGCTCTGGGAACAAGTGCCCGAGGTATCTTTCAGGCTCAAGATTCCCCAGGAGCCAGGGTTGGCAGTGCTTGCGAGTCTGACTGTCACTCCTGCTATCCGTCGTCAGGTAACAGAGGCTCAGCATGCGGACCCTGAGTTGCCCCGGATTCTGGCTATGGCTGACGTAGCGCTTAGCGAGGACGGTGCTGCGAGGTTTCGTGGCAGGCTGTACGTCCCGGCCGAGGAGCAGGTTCGTCGTGCGGTGTTACGCGAGGCTCATGGGAGCAGGTACACTGTGCACCCGGGTGCGACGAAGATGTATCGGAACTTGCGGAGGCAGTTCTGGTGGCCTGGGATGAAGAGAGATGTTGCCGAATTTGTGGCCAGGTGCCTGATCTGTCAGCAGGTGAAGGCGGAGCATCAGCGACCAGGAGGTACTCTCCAGCCTTTGGATGTTCCTGCTTGGAAGTGGGACCATGTGACCACAGATTTTGTGGTGGGGTTGCCAAGGACCCCGAGTGGGCAGGACAGTATTTGGTTGCTGGTGGATCGGCTGACGAAGGTGACTCGATTGTTACCGGTCAAGGTCAGCTGGAGCGTGTCCAGGTTGGCTCGTCTGTATGTGGAGCGGATCGTGCCGTTGCATGGGATTCCCATTTCGATCGTGTCGGATCGGGATCCGCGCTTCACTTCTGGATTCTGGAGGAGTTTCCAACGAGCTCTTGGCACGGAGTTGGCATTTAGCTCGGCGTATCATCCACAGTCAGATGGTCAGTCTGAGAGGACCATTCAGACTTTGGAGGACATGCTGAGATCCTGCTGCCTGGAGTGGCAGGGGAGTTGGATTCATCACCTACCGTTGGTGGAGTTTGCCTATAACAACAGCTATCATTCGAGCATCGGCATGACTCCTTATGAGGCATTGTATGGGCGTCCTTGTCGGACTCCACTTGATTGGTTTGAGGTGGGTGAGCGTGTTTTGACGGGACCGGAGTTGGTGCAGCAATGTGTGGGCGTTGTGCACCTGGTTCGTCAGAACATGTTGGCGGCCCAGAGTCGGCAGAAGAGCTATGCTGACCGTAGGAGGCAGCCCCTTGAGTTCGCCGTGGGCGATCGTGTGTTCTTGAGAGTTTCTCCGATGAAGGGGGTGATGCGTTTTGGACGGCGTGGGAAGCTGAGTCCCCGCTATATTGGTCCTTTCGCGATTGTGGAGCGCATCGGTGAGGTTGCTTACCGGTTGCAGTTACCTCCTGAGTTGGCGTCGGTGCATGACGTGTTCCACGTCTCGATGTTGCGGAAGTATATGCCCGATGACTCTCATGTGCTCGAGTTTTCTGTTTGGCCTGAGGTGACTCCAGATCTTTCTCTCCCAGAGTTTCCGATCCGCGTGGAGGATAGGCGAGAGCAGCGCCTGCGGAACAAGGTCATTCCCTTGGTAAAGGTCGTGTGGCAGCGACACTCTGGTGGTGAGGCTTCGTGGGAACGTGAGGACGAGATGCGTCAGCAGTTCCCGTATCTGTTTGAGTGAGTCTTCCTCTTCTTTCCCCGTTGGTTGTTCTCAATTTCGAGGACGAAATTCCTTAAGGGGGGAGGGCTGTAATATCCCGGACCTTTCGGATCCTTCTTCGTGGGTCCCGGATCTGGTTTTCGGAGCGTCCGGCTCTGTTGTGTCCGAAATTTCGTTTCGGACATCTTTCGTGTTCGGATCGGCGCGATCCGGAGTCGTTTCGGAGGCCCGGAGGCGTTCCGCGACTTTTCCGCGTGTGTTTTCCGATTCCCTGCGTGTGTTTCGGCTTTTCCTTCGAACGCTCGCTGCGGGTTAACTGGGCCGTTCACCCGGGCACGAGTGGTACCGTTGCGATCGGTGCGTTCCGAGGATTCCAGAAATGTATTTTTCTATTTTTCGGTATTTTTCCAAAAATTCGGATTTTCTATAAATCCTAATCCTTTTTCTTTTCTTTTTCCCTTTTCTCTTTCTTCTTCCTCTCCCTCTCTCTCGCGACCGTGAGCCCTCTCTCTCTCCCTCCCTCCCATTCGGACGCGGCGAACCCCTCTCCGGCTACGGACGGCGGCGGGGCGACGGCGCGGACGCGTGGGCGACGGTGAGGCGATCTCGTGGGCGTGCGGCGAGCGTGGGAAGCGTGGGGAGTTCGTGAAGCTTCGAGCGTTCTTCGTGATTCGTGATCGATCCGGCGGAGCATTCGCTCCATTGAGGTAGGGTGACGTTCCTTAGCCTCATGCCATTCTTTTCCGTGATTTATAGGCCGCGGGGAGGCCGAGAGGGGATCATTTGAGCGTTTTTGGGTTTTTCCATGATTTGGGGAGAGCTCGCCCGATCTATGGATTCAATGCATGGATTCGTGTTTTGAGGGCCTAGAATCATGCTAGGGGTCCCCAGGGGTCTTCCCCTTTGTTTTCCCCCTCTCCTATGGAGGTATGGGGGCGTGGTTGGGATTTTTGGGCGTTCTTACCGTTTTCGGCCGCGGACTGAGAACGCGCTATACTCCAGTAGCGCGTTCTGGAGGTCGCGTTGCCCCGACCGAGCGCGTTCATCGGAGAAGATGAACAGGAGGCGGTTCCTGTCGCGCTATGGGGTCATAGCGCGATCATCCTTGTCGCGCTAGGAAGACCTAGCGCGATGGTCGCTGTCGCGCTAGGGTTCCCTAGCGCGATGGTCCCCGTCGCGCTAGGGAGACCTAGCGCGACCTTCCCTGTTGCGCTAGGGTTCCCTAGCGCGTTCTTCCGTGTCACGCTAGGTGTCCCTAGCGCGATCTTGCCTGTTGTTGGGTGTTTCCCTTGGGCCGTGTGTGCGTCCCGGGCACCCCGTGGAGTTCCGTGACCGTGTCTTTGGTGTCCGGAAGTCCCGTTTGCCTCGGTCAGGCGTTTGACCGTGGGCAGTGCGTCTGTTTCTTTTCCGACCGTGGTCACCGTGCGACGGGGCTGGTGTGTGGGGTGATTCTCACACGTTGTCGGTTTCGGACGTCGTTTTCCGTTGACTCGAGAGTCTACTCCTTCAGTGACCCTCCACTAGTCGTAGCCTACTAGTACGCAGATGCTAGTCGCACCAGGGAGTGGTGTACGGGCCGACCTTTCGAGACGGTTTGTGGACCGGTTGCCGTTGGGCCCCACGTCTTGCAGCCAGAGTCCGGCTGAGGGGAAAACCGGTCAGAGGGCCAGACCTGGGACACGTGGTCTGTGTGTGCACACGTGGTTGGGGGCGGTTGGACCCACGTCGACGGGCGTGACCCCAGCTAGTCACTTGTTTGTGGTTACTTGTACGGTGTTCGCGCCTCGGGTAGGACCTACCACGTCAGGCGGTTCACCTGCGGTGCGGTGTAAGACGTCAGGGGACGCTACCGGCTGTGCTTCTAGTGGGTGGTACTCCTGTCGAGTACGGAGTGTCAGACTGTCAGTCGTGTGTTTCCGACCTTCGGGTTTTACGGTTCGACCGTTGAGTTTCAGTCTTCTCGTACCGTGGCACGTGTGTCGGTTTGCGTGCCGTAGGGTCTAGTTCTGTAGAGTACAGGGCTTTCCTTTCCGAGGTACTTTCCTACCGCTAGAGTAGTGGTTTCTCGTTTTTCGAGGTAGGGTTCGAATGATCCCTACTGAGTCTTGTTCCAAGACTCATTCCCTGCGTGTTTTCACCGTGTTTCAGGTGAGGCGCCACCTTCGGGGAGCGCGTGAGGAGCGCAGCGTGGTGCGGGTGCCCAGAGGTAGTGCCAGAGGTCAGAGCCGGGGGATGCCCCGTGCAGCTGTACTTTTCTTTCTTGTCACTGTACTAGTCGTGGACTACTGTTGCTGTTATTGTTCTTTATTGTGGACCATGTAAATTGTTAATTTATTTCCTGCTTAATATTATAACTGTTTAATTTCTGCAATTATCTGTGATGCTTATGTAGTTTCCACACCATCCTTTTAACCCTTCCGAGTCTTCGGACTCGTGGGTGGCGGTACGAGTCTCGGGTTATCGGGCCTTCCCGGTAATCGGATTCTCGGGTCGTCACAGCTGCAATTCCTCGAACTGCAACACGGCATGCCAAGAGCCGCAACATGAGCCATAACGACAACCGCCGACGCTCATCCTCGAGTCCCGAACTCGCCGTGGAGCCTTCACATCTCAAGCCAACTCCAGAGCGAACACAACCCATCCACTGACATAAGCGCAGGAGCAAAGACTTAACGGGACATCTCTGCCAAATCCTGCCTCGAAATCAGTAGAACGATCAGGACCGACACGTCATTTCTGACGCCACAGAGCGCGACAAGAACATCAGGCTCGACGAAACAGCAGCCCACCGAGAAGATCCTCCGCTCACCCGAGCACACTTCTCGATCAGAACGACTCAGGAGCTGGACAAACCTCAAGCTGGAGTGGCCAAAATCGACAGCAGCTCCCTCGAAGCACGCTCACGACCACTTAACCACGAACAGTCCGCACCAGACACCTGACCACGCTGCAGGTTCCTCGAACGCAGCACCGCGAGCTCACACCTGCCAGCAACCTATGCCCAACGCAGCACAACTAGGGCCACCACCGATGAGGGAGAAGACTCTCAACCTCGATCCTTAGACCCCATGCTGGCACGAAAGCCGCGGACAGCAACCACCTTCACAGCGCCGCACAGCGCACTCACGCTCTCAAGCGAGAAACAAGGTGGAAAACAAGCACAAAACCCTAAGCCAGCTGCCGACTGTACTGGACCTTATGGACTCTGATCACTGCAATATTTCGAATTCCTATGTACGTCCACAACCACCACTCTGATACCAGCTGTGACGATCCGAGAATCCGATTACCGGGAAGACCCGATAACCCGAGACTCGCACCGCCGCCCACGAGCCGGGAGGGCTCGGAAGGGCTAAAAGGAGTGTGGAGGCACAAAGAAATAGGAAATAAAGCAGGACAACCAACAACAACAAGCTGAAAGAAAGAACAATTACAGCTACAACAGCGTCCAGTCCAACAGAAAGTATAGTCTAAAGTAGTAAAACGTACCACATGCCAAGTGAACACTCGGCCCGGCAAGCTGGCAACTGAGAACCTCCGCTCCGCACCCTCGAACCTCGAGGAAGAACCGCCACACCTGAAAAGAAGGGAATGAGTCTCCAAAACAGAGACTCAGCAGGGATCCCGCGGAACCCCAACCGGAAACAACGGCGGTAGCGGAAAGGAGAGCTACGACTACAGCAGGAACAGCGAACCGGTGGCCGGTCAAAACTCGGCACTACAGCTACTCCTACTGCCAGAAGGCAGACCTCGACCACGCAGTCGAAGCTACCGAACCACGCTAGTACCACCTACCGAAGTAAGAACACACGGCAACCGCGCCGTAGAGGCCTGTCCCCCGGACACAGCCGACCTGGACACGCTGTCCAAGGTGCAACCCCGACCATCCGATCGCGGGTATCGCACAACAAGACCCAACCTCGGTAAAGCCACTAGCACTAATCTCACGGCGCAAGAATCGACACACGCGCCAAGATGAAACAACCGAACTCACCGGTCAACACGACCAAAAACCCGAAGGTCAAAGACACAGAGACTGACAGTCTGACACTCCGTACTCGACAGGAGTACCACCCACTAGAAGCACAGTCGGTAGCGTCCCCTGACGTCTTACACCGTACCGCAGGTGAACCGCTTGACGTGGTAGGTCCTACCCGAGGCGCGAACACCGTACAAGTAACCACAAACAAGAAACTAGCTGGGGTCACGCCCGTCGACGTGGGTCCAACCGCCCCCAACCACGTGTGCACACACAGACCTTGCGTCACTAGGTCTGGTCCTCTGACCGGTTTTCTCCCGTAGCCGGACTCTGGCTACCGACGAGGGGCCTACGGTAACCGGTCCACAAACCGTCTCGAAAGGTGGGTGCCCGTACACCACTCCCAGGTGAGACCAGCACCTCGTACTGGTGGGCTACGACTAGTGGAGGGTCACTGAAGGAGTAGACTCTCAACTCATCGAAAAACAACGTCCGAATCCGACGACGTACGGGGACAACCCCGCGTACCGGCCCCGTCGCACGGTGACCATAGTCGGAGAAGAAACAGGACTCACAGTCCACAGCCACGCACGCACCGTGCACTAGAGTCGAGAAAACTCAAGTGGCGCTAAGCCACTGGACTCTGGACAGTCCTCTAGACACACTACAGCCAACGGTCCTTGAGTCACAAGACTCGGGGTCAAGACCGTTGCACGCAACAGCACAAGGCCATCAATCTAGCCCAATCTCTAGGTCCAAAACCACGATATCACGAATACCGAGACAACACACGAGTTGCCAAGGCCATTCCCTTGGTAAGGGAACGCAAGGGACAAAGGCCACTCACGCGGGCCACATGGAAAACACAGAAGCACGATTTCCAAGGCAGCACACAAGCCGCCACGACGATTTCCCATCTTGAAGCAAGCGGGAAACCTCCAGCCCCAGGCCGGACAACTGGACTCACAGTCCAAGGCCAAACACATGGCCCACACGGGAATCGCCTTCCAAATGAACCCACGATATGCGAGGGAGACCCCACCGCACACACACCAACACACGGTGACTCGATCAAGCGTAACACAAGAGCCCGGAACACGTGGGGTCACCCGGACCCACCACACCTACGGGCACGCTAATCGAGGTAACACGGTCCCTCCTGACACCCCCAAAATAAGGACACGGAACCCATGGGGTGTCCAGGATACTCACAAGGCCGGAGGTCGACCACTGGGTCCCAACCGGGTCGACCGGAGACCAACACAATGCGAACGGACGCTAAAAGGTCACCCGGACCCTTAAGCGCACGGGCATGTAAAACGAGGTAAGCGGAACCTCCGGACACCCCAAAACACGGTCACGGAACTCCACTGGGTGTCCAAGGCACACACGGCCCACGAGGAGCACGATCAACCGCAGACCGCCCGCCCCGGGCAGCCCGGCTGGTCACCTCCAAGAACGCGCTGTAGGTCCATAGCGCGTTCAAGCAGAACGCGCTATGCACCTATAGCGCGACACGACAGATCGCGCTATATCCCTATAGCGCGACTGCACAGATCGCGCTAGGATCACCTAGCGCGACAAGGCAGAACGCGCTAGGGACCCCTAGCGCGACAGGGCAGAACGTGCTAGAAACCCATAGCGCTACAAAAACCGCCTTACTGTTCATCTTCTCCGATGAACACGCCCTATCGGGGCAGCGCGACGAACAAGAACGCGCTACTGGAGTATAGCGCGTTCTCAGTCCGCGGCGGAAGACGGTAGAAACCGCGGGAAAAGCCATGCCACGCCCCGTTCACCCCCAGGTGAAGGGGAAACAAAAGGGGAAACCTTCCCCAAGCCCCTAGGCATGCATCTAAACCCCTGGATCGCCCAAAAACACCATAAAACGGGAGATCCGGCTCACACCCCAAAAACATGCATTTTGCCCAAAACGCCCCGTTTAGCCCGCTCGGCTCACCACGGCCTACGAAACTCGCGGGAAAGGAAGTACACAGGCTGAGGGTCCATCACCCTACCTCCACCGAAGATTACGCGCACCGTGGACGCCGATCCACGAAGAAAACGCCGTTGAAGCCTCGCCGTTCCACGAACTCACGGCCGAGCTTCCACGCGCCTCCACCGCCTCGATCCTCATCCATCCTCGCCCGCATCCTCGCCCGCGCCACCTCCACCTCGCCCCCGCCTCGCTCCGTCGGCCGCCGGAGAAGAGAGGGGAGAAAGAGGGCGTGAGAGAAGAGAGAGGGAGGGAAGAGAGAAATGAGAGGGGGAGAGAGAAAAGGGTTAGTATATATAGGAAAACCCGAAAATTCGATAAATTCAGAAAATTATGAAAAATTACCTCCGCGATCCTCGGAAGGAACACAACGCAGTGGTACTGTCTCGGAGTCGTAGAACGTCACGGTTTGCCCTGCAAAGAGTTCCGAAGGCACATCAGGGAAAAAAACACGTGTAAAGCACAAAATACACTCCGAGACCCACTACAATGATCCGAAAAATATCCGAAAAATCCGGGGCATTACACTTGGACTGCGTGGTCTGGGCTGTGGCGTCGTCAGTTAGGACAGGCCTCCACGACCAAGGTGTCGTGGTTTCTTTCCCTGTAGTGTAATTATGGCTTTATCGGTGGTTCGACGGCCCCAACTGTGAGATCGTGGTTTACTTTTTGTTACTGTTAGGAGTAGCTTGGAGAGTCGTAGTTCCACCGACTGCCGTCGTTCCTATTCTTACTACAGCCGCTACTTCCATCGTTATTATTGTTGTCGCTACTCTTGTTGGTGTTGTTGTTATTGCTGATGTGGTCGTTGTTATTTACCGCCGTTGTTTCGCGATGGGGATCCGCAGGATTCCTACTGAGCCAATGAGATGATGTTCACCCCTTTTCTTTTCTGGTGTTGTGGTTCCTCCTCGAGGTTCGGAGGTACAACATAGATGTTCGTAATCGCCAGCTTACCAAAGCTGAGGGCATACTTGGCGATTGAGTATGTTTCCTTCCCTATAGACTGTACTTTGTGGACTGGACTCTGTAGTTAATTTATTAATTGAAAATATAATCCATTTTTTATTATTTAAGTAGTTAATTTTATAGTCATTTTTTACATTATTTTAAATTTCAATGTACCTCCACAACACCCAATTAACCCTTCCGAGCCATCCGGCTCGTGGGTGGCGGGTCAGAATTCGAATGGTATCGGATAATTCTCGGTATCTGGATCTTGAGTCGTTACAACCCAGGCACGCTGGATCATATACCTTTGTGAAATTATGATGGTCTCAACTTTAGCCTTTAACTTGACGACAATCACAATTTGAGAAAAGTTGCCCTCAACTCACACCTTCCTTGTAATAACTTAAAACAATGAATAATATAGTAATTGACAGATATTAACAAAGGGTCCCATTATAGAAAATTTCTCAATGTTAAGATACAATATTTAAATCTAACCAAAATGTCTCAAATCTTCCGACGAACAAACAATGTCCAACTAATATAATGGCAAATGATAAAAGTAATACATTTAAATAGTTTTAGAATGATTAAGATTTATTTAACATTTAATGATTGTTTTGCACAGATTGAGAGATAAAGGACATGATGATAAAATAAGATATTAAGGGATGTAAATACGATCAAATAAGAATTTCTATTTTTAGTTAGAAGTCATTTTATTTCCTTTTTTATATAAAAAGGTGTTTAGTCAGAGTGATTATAATTAATTTCAGATGGTTAAACCTTCCCAGACAATCTCATTTTCTCTGGATCTAAGAATTTCTATTTAAAGCTCTAATTAGTACTTAGAAGCCAAGCTCAAACGATTTTTAAGGCACAATATCCTACGATCAATTCAACCATTAACTATTGGATTTCACGTACAATTAAGCTACTATAACATTACAAAACTCACATCAATTATTTTAATGATTCATCTAGAACTTGTTCCAATTGGTGGGCAAATCATGGGGGGAAAACACATTTATAAACACTCAACTATTGCAAAGAAATAACAGAAAAAGGCAATTACAAGGAAAGATGTTTTGGGCTATCCAACCTGCTTCTTCTTGGTTCGTTTCTCCTTTTCAATAGCAATGCGCTTAGTTTTCAATTCATTTTCAGCTTGTCCTACGACTTCCTCTTCGTGAATAAACTCTTCCTGCCTCCTCAAATATGAGAAAGGCCAAATTTGATAAATATAATGCACTTAAATAAATTTGTACATGTCAGAAGAACCAGAATGTAATGAATGGATATAAAAGGGGACATTTTCATTTAAATGACCTAGAATAAGTAGTCTCAAACTTAAGCAATTTATTTTCTTAAGAAAAAGAAGTGGAGCATGGTTAAAATATTCAAGATAACTTCAATAGCTGGGCACTATCAATGAGTCGCTTTTAACAAAAAAAGAGAAACAACTTCATTCATTATAAGCCCCCTTCCCCCCCCCCCAAAAAAAAAAAAAAAAAAAACTACAAATGTATAAGATATCAGCTCAGAATGTTATGAATTAGATTCCATCTTATTCCATAAAAGGAGTCCAAAGTGATGCCTCTCCCGTCTCCGTGTTCTTTATTTTAGACAGAACTTTCAGCAGATCAACATACAGATTATTGTTTGGCCTATTAAGTGAGGAGTTAGAAAACAACACGACTATAAACTATATTGTGCTAGCTAATGTTGGCTGTGTGTTACACAGAGAGGAAATATTCTTTTGAGTACTTAATAAGAATAAAATAAAATTGTCATGTTGTCTTATCATTTTAAAACACTAAATAAATCTCTAAAAAATGTGGTGACAAAGACATTAGAATGTTAAAAAGAATGTAATATATGGTCCCATGATTGAAGATTGGGACGTTCATGTACTCCTAGAGAAGAGAGGAATCTCTCTCGTAATGGTCAATTAATTGTCTAAAGAAATGGTGATACTCACGAAGAAAGGTAGATACAAAAAGGAAAGAGTACACAGAGGGGGCTTGCAACTACAATAAAAATAAATGAAGTTAAACCCTCAATTATTGATTATTCCTATCTAATATCATTCATAAGTTAACTGGGAAAGAGTTTAAAATATTTGAAAAATTGTACGTAGAAACACAAAACTCAGGAAGAGTATAAAGGAAATTATAAAAGAATCAACATTCCTGCAACAACACGACAGGGATTGATCTTAACACGGATAGTATTATGAGAATGTCAGTAACTAGAATGAGATAAGATGCCATATGACCCACGAAATTAAATGGTTCCATTTTACCTGCTTAATCGGAGATAACCAATGGAATCACATCTTTCAAATTATGCTGCATCTTTTTCTTTTTTAAGTTACAAAGCTCCTACTAATCCAGTTCACAAGCCTTAATGACAATTCAGGGAAATTTCAGACCATATACAGCCTTGGATTTATTTACTTTGACCCTCTAGCTGTAGTTATGTACTTTCCTTTCTAGATGTATTCTCAACCATGGACGAACCAAGATATATCCACTTCTTTTCTTGCTTATGTAAATAGATGAGATATATCATAATGATAGATCATGTTAATTCTTCAAGCAATTTAGCTCTCATGGAGTTCCCATTTGTTAGCAAATATTATTCATGTCGGAGAAATCAATTACAACACAAATGCGGAAACTTTACCTTCTGCTTCAAAATTTGGTAGGATTCCTGCAGCACATGTTCCTGCACCAGGATGAGAATCATCCATGTTAGAAATATGTAAAACAGTGAGACTAACCACACCAGTCATCTTGAGGTACCACCAAATCATTCTATCTAACTTTCCTTTCAAAATCACAAAGTTGGTCCAGGATTAGTTGAGTTTGCAAAGCATGGTAATAAAAGATATAAGGCGGTCTAAAAAAAGCCTTTTGGGTTGCTACCAGCAGATGGGGAAGCGACGGCTGCTATCGGTGGGTGGGCGGGGAAGCAAACAACCTCGGTGCGGATGGCTACTATCGGTGCCAGGGAAGCTGCGGCAACTACCGGAGGCGGGGAAGGAGCGGCAGGTACCGATGGGCGGGGAAGTAGGCGGCTGCTACCGGGGGCAGAGAAGGAGGGGCTGCTACCAGCGGGCGGGAAGGCGGCGTCGATGCAAGCGGCTACTATAGATGGGCGTGGAAGCAACGACGACTGGTTAAGGCACGCGGCACCATCTGTCACGTCCCAGGTTTTTCGGATCTTTTTCTGTGGGTTGCGGATCGTGCCCGAGCGAGTTTTGGACTTGAATTTTAGATTTTTGGACTCTGGGATAGTGATTTTGTGGGTCATTTCAGGTCCATGGTGGCGAGTTGAGCTGCCATACTTTTTCCCTAAAACTTTTCAACGTCAGAATTTATTATTTCAAAATTTTCAGAGTTAATGTGAGTTTTTCAAAAAAAAGAAGGGAAGATAACAAAAAAATTAAAACCAATTTAACCCCCCACCTCCTCTGTTCTCTCCCTCACTCTCGCGTCTCACTATCTCCCTCCAGTTTCCCTCCCTTTCTCTCCCATCACCACTCCGACAGCCGACGGACGGCGGCGGTGGGCAAGACCAGGGAACGGCGCGGCGAGCGAGTGGCGGGGACGATCGTGATGGGCCGGAGGCGATGGCGCGGTGGCTCGCGTGAGCGAGGCGATTTTCGGCGGTTTTCTTCGCGAAAGATAGGGGATGGACCCACACTACTTTCCCCCGTGTTTTCTCTTCATGTGGTCAAGTTTTGAACGAGAGAGCGTGGTTTACCGCTTTTTGGGGGAATTCCATGTTTATGGGCGTGTGATCGGATCGATTCAACGAAACTGTGTTTCGTGCGTGGCATTACGGTCGGGGGTGATTCCCTACACGTGTCGGGGGTTTTCGAGCCCAATGTGGGCCTTTTAAGCTTGGGAATGAGCCTCTGGGGTGGTTCCTGGGGACCCTGCTACTGGGAAAAGCCCAGTTGGTGCGGGGCGGCCAGGGTGATGGCCGCCCATGCCCTTCTGGGAGGCCAAAGGGTTGGCCGCCCAGGTGTCTGGGCGGCTAGGGTGCTGGCCGCCTAGGCCAGTGCTGGGCGGCCAAGACTCTGGCCGCCCAGGTTTGCTGGGCGGCTAGGGTGTTGGCCGCCCAGGCCACAGGGTGGTGGCCGCCTGGAGCATTGGGCGGCCAAGAGGGTGGCCGCCCAGACCCTGTCAGCCTGAGGTTCGGCATTCCGCGTGTTGGTGGTTCCCATCTGTGCTGGTTTCGCCGACAGTCCACAGAATAGTCACCCAGTGAGAGGTTGAAGGGTGTTGTGTTCTATCCATAGCCGCCTCGTGTCGTGTTACATGTGTACAGTGAGTGACGTATGAACCAGTGGTGTTTCGGTGGCTTTCCGCCTCCGAGCGAGTTCTCACCTTTTGGTGACCTATCCCACTAGTCGTAGCTTTCCTGCGCACGCGTGTGCGGACCCACTTGGGAGAGGTGGAGAGCTTTCCCAGTGTGACGGTTTTTAGGCTCGTTACCGTAGGGCCCCTCATCTTTACAGCCTGAGTCCAAGCTGGGGGAAAAAACCAACTTGAGGATCTGACCTAGAGCGCATGGTCTGTGTGTGCACACGTGGTTGGGGGCGTCGGACACGTGCTGACGAGTGCGCCCAGCTAGTCCTTGCTCTATGGTTCAGTGGTTAGTGTGTCTCAGTTTTTGCCTGGGGCGAGTAGAGAGACACCAGGGGCACGGACTAAGACTGTAATGCCCCGAAAATTTTATAAAATGTTTTTGAAGTATTTAAGAATTTTCTAGGAATTAATAAAAATTTTCAAAGACCTAAAAAGATTAATAAATGAATTTTTGGGTTAAATAAATTATTATCAAGGCCCAAGTATGAAAATCAATTAACCTAGCCTATTTAAATAAAGTCCAAAGGTCTTAAGGACCAAGCCCATGAAGTTTGACCCATATTCTAGAAGGTTAATTAGTTTATTTACAGAATATAAGGATAAATACTCCCTATTTAGATAATTAAGTAGATAAATGAATAAAAGAGTTTGAATTAATTATAAATTCGGCGCCCAATGATAATAGCTGTCTATCGTAAAATCGTAAAGGAACAATTGGCGGTCCAGTCTTAGACCGCTACGTTTTGTCAGTTCCGTGAGTTGAAGAAAGAGTAAAAAGATTGGATTTTTAACGTCTATCTCCTACGAGACCGAGATGGGAGGACTAGTAAACATCTTAAGGACTCTCAAAAGTCGGGATAGTACCAACTAGGGACTCTAGAATTGATCTAATCTACGAAACCCTAGCAAACCCCTATAAATAGACCCTAGATTTCACTTGCGCGACCCTTACGTTTGGCTCGCGTGGAACTAAGGTAAGGAAGTATTATTTCAGGCAGGTTCTTTAGAGATTTTTATTCACAATATATAGATCTAACTCCTCTTAAAATTTCATTCTAGGAGATGAAGCACACTGGGAGTTAGAGGCGTCCAAGGTTGCCGATTTCACATCAACGACCCAGGAGACTGTGCAACGGTGTAGTGAAGATCAGGAAATTAGGGACCCAAGACGAGGTATTTAGAAGTTGTGTCTTTAGAACCTTCTATTCCCCTTAGAATCTTCTTCTTACTCTCCAAATTTCATGTCTTTAGGTCAAGAGAATCAAGAGTTATTAGGACGTGAAGTTTCTAATTTATCACAGGAAGTGCAGAACTAGGGTTGACTTCCAATTTGAAATTCAAAGTCTAGAGGTGTTTCCAAAGGTAGGTCATCTCATGAACGGCTAAAACATCATTCTAGGATTAAAAGCCCTCTTGTTGCGGTTGATTTCATGCATTGTGTATGGAGAATTTCATGCTTTAATAGGATCTATGCAACTAGTGTAGCATACATGCATATTTCTTAAGCTCTAAATGAACTAAATTAATTCTCTTGTCATAGTACATGGTTCCTATGCATATTATTAGCCTAATCTTCGTTCTATCATGGTGGAAGTTTAATATATGTAGATTTCCAGACATGATGTGTCTTGCATTATCATTTAGTTCAATTGTTTAGTTTCTGTCAAGCCAAACGGTCTAAAAGTGGACCGCCAGATTTGGTTAGCGGCCTCATGATAAATCGCTAAAAGTCTGTAAACGGTTCTATAATAGACAGCTAAAGTTCTGAATTCTGTCAACCCGAGAATGAATAAAGAACATCCCATTAAACTTATACTATGCTTAGTTAATTATGTTCCAAGCCTGTTTTAAGTATTAATTCTTACTATGGGTTTTATTACTGTCACAATAATGGATTTCATGTTCTTTATTGTACTTAAGATTATTTTAAGCATAAGTTAATTTATGCTAAAATCATATATTCTTGTCAATAAATACATGTTTCTAAAGTAGATTATTGATGGTTTACATTGAACACTGTTTTAATGATCTCTTTTCTCAAACTATAGAGTCATTTCTGTAAGTACATGACATATATCCCGGTATGTGACCATTAATTACACTATGTACATTAGGCACACAATCTTAGACTTGATAACCTCTCCTTTGGATATTCCTTCCAACGGACTAGAAAATCTTGTTTCAAGGTCTCCGTAATTCTCCGCGAGCCTAGGATTCTCACTAGGACGCCGAGTTGGTTGTACCATTAAAACCATTGTCTAGAAAGCACTTATACCGGTGTTTTATATTTCTGAAACTTAGCTGCCTTCTTGTTGACCGCCAGAGCCTGCTAGCGGACCTTCACTAGACCGCTAACGGATTCTAGACGGTTCTTCATTTGACCGCTAAATATTCCATATAATCTATTTTAAGTATTGAACAGTCTTGTACTTAACGGTCCAGAACTAGACCGCTTTATTTATTAAACGGCCCAATAAACGATCGCTATTTTCCTGAGTACAGTTAACTCGAGGTTTGACCCAAGGGTTAATATTCTTATGATCCTAGATAGTCTAATTGATTATCTAGAACCTGTCACACTAATTCAAAAGATATTTAAGTAATTTTTGAAATTTAAGGAATGTACCGTTATGCTGCCGATTTATTTCCATGGCATAACCTAGTTATTAATGTATTTTCTTGAACCCTCATATTCCTATTTTGAGCATTCTTTTATTGATATTGTATCTTGAAAACCATTATTGAACTTGTTACTTACATGGCCAAACTTTATTGTTATATACGTAAAAGTAGCTTGATTTATATTTGAAGATGCGGTTCGAGCACTGATTGTGATCAAGGGCTCTATGCTAGTCCCCTCGGCTGATTGTCAGAAATATACTATATAAACCATGGGGTATGATGCTACTGGCGTCGCATTACGCTGGGAGTACTTTCTTTATAAATAAGTGAAAATCCACGGATCACACGGAATTGATACATGAAGTACTTGCTATTTAGCAAAAAGTACTTAAGTGCTTGTTACATGACTTGCTAGTACATTTCTTGTTACATTCTTGTTCATGAAAGGCCATTGTTACATTCTTGCTTGATTTTACTTGCTCAATCATTGTCTCGTATCTCAAACATGATCATATCTTGTTACTTGGTTTTACTCACGTGATTTATCGTATCTGCATGATTTTATCTTTTTCTTTAAAGCTAAAGATATTAATCACTTTAACATTGCCTTCATGTTGATGTGAAGATACCTACTGGGCAAGTGTGCTCATTACCTATTTTTTAATCTTTTCAGGAAGTACCAGTGAGTCAGATTCGAAATTCTCAAGTAGCGGGTCCGAGAGCGATTGAAAGGTATATGGAATCGAGTGAAGACCTAGAATTGTCAAAATATGTCTAGATTGAGTCATTATATGTAATTTTTCCTTTTTCGTTGAGTCCAGATTAAAAGTCGAATATTCGTGTATTTGAATTACAATTATATGATATGAAATAAAGATGAGAGTTTGATTTCATTATTATGCAATTACTTTATGTGATTGTTATGGCGCTCTGACTATATTGATTTCATTATTATGCACTTACCATATCGGCTGTTCGCGTTCCCGATTATTTCCGCTGCATAATCTTGGGGCGTGACAGTTAAATTGATATCAGAGCATAGGCATAAGTAAGTCTTAGGAAAATGTCATGTCATAAGATAAGTCTAAAGTTTAAGGACCCAAACCTATGAACTAAGGAAGAAATTTCTCACCTATGTGAGAATTGGGTAGAGCTCGGGATAAGATAGTAAATTAGCTCTAGATTAACCCTTTTAAATCCCATGGGAGATAATGATTTGATATTTCTCTCAGGTACAATATTATCTCAATGGCTCATCGCGTAGATTGGAACGGAATGCAAGAGACCGTTGCTGGTCTAGCACAAGCACTACAAACTATGGCGCAAGCTGGCGCCGAGGCAAGAGCTGGAGATTTACATCGCAACTTTCGAAGTCTAAACCCTCCGCGATTCTATGGTTCTTCTAATCCAGACGAAGCTGAGAATAGGATAGATGAGATGAACCATATATTTGAGGTCATTCAATGTACTGACCAAGAGAAAGTGTGTTTTTCCGCTTTTCAACTAAACAAGGATGCACGTACATGGTGGAAGTCGGTTCCGGCACCGCCAGCAGATGCACCACATACATGGGAAGGTTTCCTTACGCTATTCTGTGCCAAATATTTTTCTGAACATGTCAAGGAGCGGAAGGCCATGGAATTCGCTTCTCTCCGCCAGGGCATGATGACGGTAGCTGAATATGAACTTCACTTTTCCAGGCTGACGCCGTATGCTCATCATCTGGTCAGTACCGACTTAGTAAAGGCTAATCGGTTCATGGATGGTTTAAGACCATGTTTTATTCAGCAACTCGGGACTCAAAATATCCGTACTTATGCGGAGATGGTCCAACGGGCATATCCATATGAAAGGACCTTAGAGAAGGTCAAAAAATTAAAAGGCAAAGGGGAAGAACCAAGCTGAAGATCAGATCGGCGTGATAAGAAAGGCAAGTTCAGCATCACAAAACCCTATAAATCTCATGATAGTAAGAAGAGATCTAGGAATAGGAGCGGTGGTAGTTCCCATAAAAACTAGAAAGTCAAAGAAGAAGACAAGCAGGTCACCACGGCCTGTACTTTTTGTGAGAAGTTTGGTCAATTGGCCGAAGAATGTTGGAAGCGTCTTGGTGCTTGTCTACGATGTGGCAGCCGGGAGCACCGCATGCCGGATTGCCCCCATATGAAGGAGCTAACATCTGGATGTGGACGTAAAAGACAGGCTTGTCTCAATGCTATTTTAGAGGAAGAAGCGCCCCTGAATGATGAGTTAATGGAAGGTACCATTCAGATCTATTCACACCCTGCATTCGTATTATTCGATACTGGTGCTTCTCATTCCTTTATATCTACCGCCTTTGTAAAGACCTTGCCGATTTCATCAGTTCGTTTACCTTCGGACCTTGCTATTACTACACCTTTAGGTCCCTGAACAAAACTCACAAACTATTATCCTAATAGTGAGGTAAGGGTAGAAGGACACAATCTCCCTGCAAACCTCGCATGTCTTGACATGGAGGGTTACGGTGCTATATTAGGTGTAGATTGGCTCGTAGATCATGATGCCGACATAAATTGCCGGAATAGAATTATCTCTTTTTGAAAACTAGGTTTTCCAAGGTTTTCTTTCCTTGGTATCAAATATAGGTAGCACCCTGCCATTATTTTATCTCTTCATGCTTGCAAACTTATCTCGCAAGGATGTGAAGCCTTTCTTGCTTCCATAACTCTCACCGAATTCAGGGAGATCATCTTAGAAGACATCGCTATTGTCAATGAATTTTCGGATATATTCCCATCAGAGTTACCCGATTTACCACCCGAAAGGGAAGTAAACTTTTTCATTGAACTTAATCCTGGAGCGGCACTTATTTCAATAGCTCCCTAAAGGATGTCCCCCACAGAACTTAAGGAATTGAAGAAACAGCTTCAAGAGTTATTAGACAGAGGATTCATTCGACCAAGCACATCCGCTTGGGGTGCGCCAGTTCTGTTTGTCAGGAAGAAAGATGGATCTCTCAGGTTATGTATCAATTACCGACGACTGAATCAGCTTACTATCAAGAATAAGTATCCGTTGTAGCGTATTGATGAGCTCTTTGATCAAATTTCGGGAGCAGAAAATTTCTCCAAGATAGACCTCAGGTCAGGATATCATCAGCTCAGGATCAAAGATGGAGACATTTACAAGACTACTTTTCGGAGCAGATATGGCCACTATGAATTTGTAGTAATGCCGTTTGGGTTAACTAATGCCCCGGCAGCATTCATGCAACTAATGAATAATGTCTTCCAGCCTTATCTGGACCAGTTTGTAGTCGTCTGTATTGATGACATTCTTATATATTCTAAAACAAGGGAAGAACATGAAGAGCACTTGAGAATAGCCTTGCAAACACTAAGAGAACACAAACTCTATGCAAAGCTTAATAAGTGCGAGTTCTAGCTAAAGGAAGTCTCATTCCTCGGCCATATTATTTCAAAAGAAGGTATCGATGTCGATCCTTCAAAGGTGGAAACTGTTAAGAATTGGAGCCTGCCAACGACTGTGTCAGAAGTAAGAAGTTTTCTAGGGCTAGCTGGCTATTACAGAAGATTTATTATGGATTTCTCTAATATCGCCGTCCCTTTGACTAGACTTACAAGCAAAGAAAATCATTTTGTATGGTCGAAGGACTGCGAGGAGAGTTTTCAAACTCTTAAGGATCATCTCATCACAGCCCCTATTCTGACATTACCAACAGAGGGTGGTGGATTTGAGGTCTACACTGATGCATCTGGCATTGGCCTAGGATGTGTTCTCATGTAAAATGGGAAGGTGATTTGTTATTCCTAAAGACAATTGACGCGTCATGAAGAGAATTACCCTGTGCATGATCTGGAATTAGCTGCGGTTATTTTCACTTTAAAAATTTGGCGACATTATCTTTATGGGGAGAAATTCACTATATTTTCATATCATAAAAGTGTGAAATATCTTTTCACCCAGAAGGAATTAAATATGCGACAACGCAGATGGTTGGAGTATCTTAAGGACTTCGACTTCACTATTCAATATCATCCAGGGAAGGTAAATGCTATTACTGATGCTCTTAGTAGAAGACCGAGGGCAACTCTAGCAAGCCTCAGGAAAGGTATGACTTGTCTTATCAAAGATTTCTCTCACTTAAATCTTGATATTGACAGGCACTACCAAAAATAGCGGGAGTTCAGACGGAATTTTCAGACGGAATCTAGTCCGTCTGAATATCCGTCATAAATTACGACGATCTTCTGTATTTCAGACGAATTAGAATCCATCGGAATATCTGTCATAATTTCATATGGCTATTCCGACGGAAATTAATCCATCTGAAATATAGACTACATTTCCGACGAAAAATAATTCCGTCTGAATTCGTCGGAAATTTCCACCAAATGACCCGATATGGAACCCTCTCCCTCCCACTCAGTCACACTCTCACTCTCTCTTTCCACTCTCTCCCTGCCGACGAGACCCCATCGGAGCTCACCTTCATCGCCGTCCCCGCCGGAGTCGTGGTAGCTCGTCGTCCCCGTCGGGCGCCCCTCCTCCCCCATTCAGGTGGCATCCTTGCTGTCGCCGCCAGAGCTCGTCGTCACCGCCAGTACATCACCGTCTTGGACACGGTCTTCGCCATCGCCACCCTCACCGGTCCTCGCCGTCCCTCGTCATCTTCTCCAATCCGGTAAGCCCCCTCCCTCTCCCTCTCCCCATTCCCCACCGGTGCCATTGTCTTTTTGTTTTTGTTTTTGGAGGTTGGGAATCATCCGAGAGGGGTTCCGAAGGGGGGTTCCGGTGGGTTGGGGGGCGGGGGAGGTTGGACTGGGAGGGACGGGCCAACAGGGGGGAAGGGGGAGGTCGTCGACGGTGGGAGGGGAGGGGGGTTTCAGGGACGGTGAGGGGGGGGAGGGGGAGGAAGAATCAGATCGGTGGGAGGGGAGGGGGGTTTCAGGGATGGTAGGGGGGAGGGAGAGCTCGTCGGTGGGAGGGGGTTCAGGGAGGGTGGGGGGGATGTTGGAGATGGGAGGGGGGTTCAGGGAGGTCGGAGGGGGAGCTCGGAGGTGGGAGGGGGGTTCACAGAGGGTGGGGGGGAGGGGGGGTCGCCGGTGGGAGGGGGGGTTCAGGGATGTCGTCAGAGGGTCCGGGGGTGGGGGGGAGGGGGGGAGCAGCAAGAGGTGGTCGCTGGGGGGGAGGGGGGTGCGGTGGGTGGTGGGGAGGGGAGAGAGGGAGGTGCCAGCAGGAGGGGGGCTCCGGTGGGGGGGAGGGGGAGAGGCCAATAGGAGGTCTGGGAGGGATTAATTAATTATTTTTTATTTTATTTAATATATTTTGTATTCATTGAAGGATAATCGGTCGAGAGGAAAGGAACGAGTGATTCGAAGATTCTTTTACAAATAAACAGTAAGTAAAAATTTAATTTGAGACAGATATGTGTTATTTCATTTTTTTTAATTTATGTAATCTTATTTAGATTTATTGGTAGGATGTCTTATTTTTTTTAGATGAATACTTTTTTTAAAGTAAAACATCCCTTGTGGATTTAAAATAACCATTTGTCCTTCAGCAGAGACTCCTCATCACACTAATCTCCATTGTCAGTTTTGATTTTGTCAATGGTCATTCTAGCTCTCCTTTGTTTCACTTGAAGATGATAGAACTTTATGTTTCGGCCCCCTAACTACAGCCAATTAGCTTTGGCTTTTTGCCCCCAGAAAATTTCTTCAAGGTGAAGGCATCTTCTAAGTGCAGCTTGTGCAATTTGGAGAGATACCATGTTTCCTTCATTAGGATCTTCATCAAAATCTTTTTCAGCCTGCTTCACCTCATCCTCTGCAGTAGCTTTCTTATCAAAAATGATGCCAAAATGTTCCTTATTCCACTGCTTTATCACAAATTTGATAGCCTTCAGTTTGTGCTGGAGGACTAAAAAAGGATTGTAGTGGTCGAGAGAAGCAGCATCCCAGGCCTTCCTCACTGTTGTTTTAAATTTATCATCCTCCAGCCGCATGTGCTGGAAAACAAATCTGCTAGGCTTGGACTTTGGATGAGGTTGCTGGATAAGAAGCGGGGAATGATCAGAGGGTTCTCTCATCAAGTGCTTAACAGTAAGGACATGGGCTTTTTCAGCCCAACAATCATTAAATAATACTCTGTCCAACCTGGCCTTAATGTTCCTGACCCCAATCTGATTATTAGACTAAGTGAAAGAGTTGCCCACATAACCAGCATCCATAAGACCTGGGAGAGCAACGAAGCCCTGGAGGTCAGTCATGGAATTGATATAGCCCATAGTGCCCCCCTTCTTCTCCTCGGGAGATAAAACAACATTAAAGTCACCCCCCTTGTTCTGGTCAACTAGATATCCTAGGAATCAAACACTTTGTAAATTACTCAGGAGACTTTATACATTCTGACTTTGACATATTTGTCTAAGTTGCACACACAAGATTAGATTGTTATTTTATTAGTCATAATTAGACATCATCCAAATACTGAACTCAACACATTGGTGTAGTTCTAAACAGCCCCCCTCCCCCCTCCCCTGGGGCTTGTTCTTTATAAGAGAACCCACCCACCCCATTTGAACCTTGTCTTATGATGATAAGAAAATATAGAGAAATGGAATGACCACATATCTTAAGTAGTACATATATACAAAGATGTGGATAAATACAAAGAAATCAGAATTCTCTATAGCAATAGGTAAATACCCAAAAAATTATTTTATGATTTAAAATTTTGTGGATTTTAATTGCATGTAAATATATTTTTAAATCTGATTTTAATAGAAATTTGGTGTTAAGTTGACTCAAAAATGTAGATTGTTTAGCTTCGATGTTCTTCATTTGAAAACTTTTGTAATTCGGGTGTTATTTAATTTGATATATGCATAATGATAATTATGTTGTTATTTAATTTTTTGTTATATAAATGCATGTGGTATTCCCTGTGAGCTGAGGTGCGTGTATGCGACCTAACATTACACGTACCTCAGGAGAGCGCATTAAAACCGTGTCAATTTATCTTCCCGTTCAAGACTTTGGGATTGATGTGTATGTTCTCATTTGTTTATGAGAATGTATATATCTACCTCAAAGTCTTGAATTGTCCCGTTTGGATAGTCTGTGAATGTTTGATCGCACTTAGGCAGCCATTTACTATATGTGTTTGTATGGTTTGTTGAGAATTTCGGTTGCGTCTCCTCACTCTTCTCTGATATACCATTATTGATTTTGAGTGTTTTCTTAACCACTTACTTGTAAGTGTTTAAGAAAATTTCAAAATCAATAAATATTTTTGGTATATCGGAGAAGTGTGGGGAGATGATGTCGAAATTTTCAGCAAATCGTGCAGCACATACAGTAAGTGATTGTGCGATCAAACCTTCATGGATGGGTTAAAAAGTGATAATCTAATTAATATTCCTCTTCCAACTGCAAATGGTCTATGATGAACGATGTGAGGAAAGGGTCGGGTGTAATATCATGAGTAATGATTTGAAAGTTAGGATGTGTATTGTCATTTATTGGGTGCAGGTAAAATGTTGACAGATCGTTCATGGATGTATCGTAGAATAGTTGACCGGGTGGTGTCAGATGACTTTAAGCTTGGGGTTGAGAGTTTCATTCAATTTGCATTAGGGAATCCAAATGCAGCAATAGATCGCGACGGTCACATTCGATGCCCTTGTTCAAGTTGTAGAAACTTGAGGTGGTGTTCAACATGGGATGTGCAACATCATTTGTACACGAAAGTGTTCGTGGATGGTTATACGAACTGGACGTGTCATGGTGAGCAATTCTTGAGGTGTGAGCCCGACAATATTGCAGGCACAAGTGGGTACGTGGATATGGTTGTAGATGCTGCTGGTCCTAGTTTTAATGTTCATGAGGAAGCACCGAATAAGACAGCCAGAAGATTTTATGAACTACTTAGGGATGCTGATGAGCCGCTGTGGGATGGTTGTGAAAAGCACACTCGATTGTCTGCAGTGTCACAGTTGTTGAACTTGAAATCTGAATTCCACATCAGTGAGACTTGTTTTGACCGTCTTCTCCTCTTGATCAAGAGTATGTTGCCTCGAGACGAGAAGTTGCCAGAAACTTTTTACCGTGCAAAAAAGATGGTCAATGACTTAGGACTTGGATATGTGAAAATAGATGCATGTCCGAATCATTGTATGTTATATTACAAAGATGATGCAGATAAGATATCATGTTCCATTTGTGGCCATGACAGATTCAAACCTAAGGGGGGGGTCAATTCAAAGGTAAAAGATGTACCTTAAAAGGCGTTGCGATACTTCCCTCTTGTGCCTAGGCTGCAGCGGCTGTATATGTCCTCAAAGACGGCTCGACATATGACATGGCACACCGAAATAGTATGTCGTGCCGATGATATAATCAGTCATCCTGTCGATTGTGAAGCTTGGACTCACTTTAGTCGTACTCATCTTACCTTTTCAAGGGAGTCACGTAATGTTCGATTGGGTTTATGCACAGATGGTTTTAATCCATTCGGTGGTTCAGTGGCATCTTATTCTTGTTGGCCAGTGTTCATGACACCGTACAACCTTCCGCCGCACATGTGCATGAAGCGAGAAAATCTATTTTTGTCCTTAGTAATTCCTGGTCCAAAAAGTCCCAGAAAAAAATTGGACATATATCTCAGGCCGTTGATTGATGAGCTCAAATTTTTATGGACTGATGGAGTTGTTACTTATGATGCATATAGGAAGCAAAATTTTATTATGAAGGCTGCATTGATCTGGATAATAAGTGACTTCCCTGCATATGGAATGCTATCTGGTTGGAGCACACATGGGAGGTTAGCATGTCCTTACTGTATGGAATATACCAAATCATTTGTATTGAAACATGGTGGGAAAGCATGCTGGTTTGATTACCATCGGCGGTTGCTACCAAGTGACCATCCTTTTCGAAGGCAAAAAGACTCGTTTAAAAAAAATACTGTTGAAATGGATGAAGCTGACTTGCAACGGGTGTCGGGTCTACATATGGTGTCACGGGTGCACAATTTACCAGATGTAGTTCAATTGTCTGGTAGCACACGGCAACTCCCTAGTTTTGGAAAGGATCACAACTGGAACAAGAAAAGCATTTTTTGGGAATTACCTTATTGGTCAACTCTTCTTGTACGACACAATCTGGATGTCATGCATACCGAGAAGAATTTTTTTGATAATGTGTTCAATACGATCATGAATGTTAAAGGGAAAACAAAGAACAACGTCAAAGCACGTATGGATTTAAAGATACTTTGTAAACGTCCAGAACTAGAACTACAGAACGTAAATGGCAAAACTGTGCAGCCTAAAGTAACTTACGTGCTTCATGATACATAGATCAAGGAAGTATGCCAGTGGTTGAAACAGATGAGATTCCCAGATGGATATGCATCCAACATAGCCCGTTGTGTGAATGTTAATGAGGGGAAAATATATGGTATGAAAAGTCACGACTGTCATGTGTTCATGGAGAGGCTACTGCCCATTGCATTTCGTGATTTGTTGCCAAAGCAGATATGGGGAGCACTAGCTGAGATGAGTCAATTTTTTAAGATTTTATGTGCATCTGAACTCAGATTTCGGGATGTACAAACTATCGAAGAAAAAGTTGTCACAACCGTTTGTAAGCTAGAGAAGATATTTCCTCCGGCATTCTTTGATTCGATGGAGCACCTGGTCGTTCATTTGTCATATGAGGCTATCGTCGGAGGGCCAGTACAATTTCGATGGATGTATCCATTTGAGAGGTATGTGACAATTTTTGTTAACTTACAAGTCGTCCATAGCCGGTACATATCGTTGCCATCTGACTTGTTGTTGTAGGTGCATGCATGAATTAAAAATTAAAGTTCGCAACAAGGCACAGGTGGAGGGTTCGATTGCTGAGGCATACATTCTTGAAGAAATTTTAAACTTTTGTTCTATCTACTTTGAGCCAGAGATTCAAAATTGTCGTACTCGACCTCCACGTAATGATGATGGGGGAGTGGATGAATGGTCCGATTGGCTCTCCATAATTAAACATCCTGGACGTGCATTCGGACGTTGCTTGACTCGCACGCTCGAAGATAGAGAGTTGCACGCCGCTGAGATATATATTCTTTTGAATTGCCTCGAGATTGAACCTTATGAGTAAGTTCTTAATTCACATTTCCAGCAAGTCCATAAGTTGTTCATCCTTCTTCTGCAGTTCATTTAAAGTAGTAGTGCATTTATATTGCAGGCAATTTGATTCAGAATTAGTCGAAAAATGTCCAAATATCCAGGACGTGGAGATTGAAAAAGAACGCGAGAAGTTTTTTTCCAAATAGCTGAGAAACCGAGTTAGTGTCAACTATGAATATATGTGTTTGTATTTACGTATGTTGAGATAATTGTTATTATTTTAACTACTCTAATTTGAATATAGGTTGAACAAGGTCTCATTACTGATCAAAGAGTACAACATATAAGTTATGGCCCCTCGAACCAGACACGTGCCTATCCATGATATATTATGAATGGATACAAATTTCATACAAGGGAATATGGACGAAATAAGTCTACGATGAACAGCGGCGTATCTATGAAGGGAAGTTTATACAATGAAGTGGAATTGGACTACTATGGTATTCTTGAAGAAGTCTTAGAACTTCAATATTTGGGACAAGGCAATCATGTATACATATTTAAGTGTCAATGGTTTGATGACACAAATTATGGGATTGTCAATGTCAAGCATAGGTTTAAACTTAATACCTATGAACCGTTCATTTTAGCCGCACAACCCCAGCAAGTGTACTATTCAAGTTATCCATCATCCAAGAATAGAGATTGGTGGGCAGTTTGTAGGATTAATTCAAAACTCTTTCCCACTTATGAGTTAACTATGAGTGGAGATGTCTCAGAGGTTGCTAGTGCTGAATATTATCAATCAGACGAAGTTGGCGTTGTCGGTTCCTCTAGGTTTAATCTGGACGAATCTGATGAGCCACTGTCATTACGTACGCGAGATGAAGTGGAAGAAGTCGATCCGATGGAGCTAAATGTTGATGTTAGAGGGGAGGAAGAATCAGATGAAGACGAAGAGTTTGAATCTGATGAGGCTACTATGGATGACGAAGATGATGATGATGAGCTAGATATATCAACATGAGGTAGACATGTTTTGATAATTTAGTAAGATGATTCTTACTTTTTAAGCATAATTTTAAATAACATTTGTCTAGCCTTATATAATTGTGGATTAATATGTATTAAATATTTTGTTATTAATAAGGAAATGGTGCGAGGAGGTCGTACTAGGGGTGGGAGGAGACAAGGCAGTGAGAGGGGCGCTACTCCCTCCTCGCTAGCATCTTCTTCAGACACAGGTATATTTAATCAATAAGTTAGCTATATAAATATTTTAATTATTTACTAACTTAAAAGAATTTTTTTATAGGTCCAAGTGTCGACTCACCACCACTTGTACAGACGCCACCACCACTACTTACAGGTCCTAGTGCCCTCCCACCACCTCCCGCTACAGGTATATCTATTTTAATTTTCAGTAACATGTTGCATTTACTGATGAAAATTAATGCTTTCCCACATCGGTGTATCTTTGAATTTCTAGCAAAATATTCATTTATCTAATGTGAATTACTACTTATAGGTCCTAGTGCCCTCCCACCACCTCCCACTACAGGTATATCTATTTTAATTTTCAGTAACATGGTGCATTTACTTATGAAAATTAATGCTTTCCCACCTCGGCGTATCTTTGAATTTCTAACAAAATATTCATTTATGTAATGTGAATTACTACTTACAGGTCCAACTTAACTCCCACCACCTCTCGCTACAGGTATATCTATTTTAATTTTTAGTAACATGTTGCATTTACTTATGAAAATTAATGCAGGTCCCACCTCGGCGTATCTTTGAATTTCTAGCAAACTATTTATTTATCTAATGTGAATTACTACTTACAGGTCCTAGTGCCCTCCCACCACCTCCCGCTACATGTATATCTATTTTAATTTTCAGTAACATGTTGCATTTACTTATGAAAATTAAATCTTGCAGGTGTCAGTGGCCTCCCACCTATTGTGCAGATGTCACCCCGACCACCTCCCGCTGTAGGTATGTATATTTTAATTATATGTTCGCAATATTTATATCACTCCACATGAAAATTAATTCTTGCAGGTGTCAGTGGCCTCCCACCTATTGTGCAGATGTCACCCCGACCACCTCCCGCTGCAGGTATGTACATTTTAATTATAAGTTCGCAATATTTGTATCACTCCACGTGAAAATTAATTCTTGTAGGTGTCAGTGGCCTCCCACCTATTGTGCAGATGTCACCCCGACCACCTCCCGCTGCAGGTATGTATATTTTAATTATAAGTTCACAATATTTGTATCACTCCACATAAAAATTAATTCTTGCAGGTGTCAGTGGCCTCCCACCTATTGTGCAGATGTCACCCCGACCACCTCCCGCTGCAGGTATGTATATTTTAATTATAAGTTGGCAATATTTGTATCACTCCACATGAAAATTAATTCTTGCAGGTCTCAGTGGCCTCCCACCTGTTGTGCAGACGCCACCCCCACCACCTCCCGCTGCAGGTATGTATATTTTAATTTAAATTCTTCAATATTTGTTCTACTTATGAAAATTAATTCTTGCAGGTCTCAGTGGCCTCCCACCTGTTGTGCAGACGCCACCCCCACCACCTCCCGCTGCAGGTATGTATATTTTAATTATATGTTCGTAATATTTATATCACTCCACATGAAAATTAATTCTTGCAGGTGTCAGTGGCCTCCCACCTATTGTGCAGATGTCACCCCGACCACCTCCCGCTGCAGGTATGTATATTTTAATTATAAGTTCGTAATATTTGTATCACTCCACATGAAAATTAATTCTTGCAGGTCTCAGTGGCCTCCCACCTGTTGTGCAGACGTCACCCCCACCACCTCCCGCTGCAGGTTTGTATATTTTAATTTAAATTTTTCAATATTTGTTCTACTTATGAAAATTAATTCTTGCAGGTCTCAGTGGCCTCCCAACTGTTGTGCAGACGCCACCCCCACAACCTCCCGCTGCAGGTATGTATATTTTAATTTAAATTCTCTAATATTTGTTCTACTTATGAAAATTAATTCTTGTAGGTCTCAGTGGCCTCCCACCTGTTGTGCACTTATGAAAATTAATTATGTTATTTCAAAGATCTGTAATGTAATACACTTAGTTTTACTTGTGAAGATCTATTCTTACAGATCCCAGTGCCCTCCCACCACCTCCCACTTGTACAGGGCACACCCCCACCAGTCAGCCAATTGACGATGCCAGCAGTCGTCACGAGGGAGGTACGGCCCATGATAGACGTCACCCGTGTTGGATCTCCGGGTAAATCTATAAGGTTATACGAGGGAGGCAAACCCCCACCAGTCTAACATGTTCTTAGTAAGTAATTACGTCATTTAATTCAAGTATTTCCCAAACTCAATTTACAACAGTATACTAAGTGTGAAAAGTAATTGATTTACAACGGTCTTTTGAATTCACATGTGGACATGACGCGGCGAGATGTCGGCGTGCCTGGGAGTCTACTATGCAGTCAAGTAACGAGAGGAAAATACATGAGGCCCGAGCACACGCTAAAAAATTGAGTGGGGGGACTGAAGACCGATAATTGTGGAAGGCGCACCGCCCTCTATGGATGAGGCAGGAGGATTGGGAGAAATCTTGTGACCATTTTGTCGACCCCAAGTGGATAGAAAAGTCTGAAAAAGCCAAAGCAAACAGGGCGTCAAAACTAGGTTCAAATTTACATACGAGTGGGTCCTTCTCTTATACGTCTCATAAACAAAATTTGGTAAGTAATATAACAATTTATCTTATTACAATTTATCCCAATATTTGACTTTTTTTTACTATGAATTGTATAACATGCTGTGGAGCTTAATCGACCTCCGTCGTTCCTCGAGGTGTTCGACAGAACACACAAAAAGAAGGGGACTAATCATTTTGTGAGTGAGACAGCTAAGTCAGCAGCGGTAAGTTTATCTACATATGTAACTTGTACCGTTCATTTAAATCGGCATGTAATTCATATGAAATTGACTAGTTATTTTATTCAATTTGTAGGAAACATATAGCAAAGCAGTGACAGAGAAGTACGGGGAGGGAGACACGTAGCAGCCGGAGTTCGATCAGGTGGAGTGGGTGGCAGCAGCTGGCGTACCGAAGAAAGGCCGACTATATGGTTTTGGGGAGAGCCTAGACGCTAGCGCGGTGATATCATCGTGTGCGAGTTCTAGCTATGCCCAAACCAGTAGCAGTGCCTTCACTATACCTTCCGTTGCCCCCAGCGCTTCTGCCAGCGACATGATGGACATGGTCCGATCGCAGATTTCTGATATGCAGCGGCAGCAACAGCATTTCCAACAGGAGATCTCTAGCCAGCAGGCAATCATTTTGTAGGCAATCAGTGGCCTCCTCTCCCAGGGGGGAATGGTCCCTCAGCAATCCACCACCACCACAGCACAGGCCGTACAGGTGAGTGTTTACTATGTTTTTATTTTGATGGAATTACTCAATTATGTTCATTTGAAATTTTAAAACTCATTTAATTCAGAAGAATTGAGAAAATCTAGGGTTCGGGGGTCGGATGGCCGTGCCGATCGTTCCAACACGACCGGGGAGATGAAAGTGACTTGTCAGAACTGACGGAATCCAAATCGGATGTCCGATTTGAGCTCGGCGCTCAAAGTTGATTTTTAAAATACACTTAGTTTAAATGAACTGCCAGGTCGGGTCAGGGGGTCTAAAACTTGAAATACCGGTCGGATGGCCGTGTCGATCATTCCAACACGACCTGGGAGATGAAAGTGACTTGTCAGAACTGACGCAATCCAAATCGGATGCCCGGTTTGAGCTCGGCGCTCAAAAGTGCATTCTCCAAATACACTTAGTTTAAATGAACTGCCAGGTCGGGTCCGGGGGTCTAAAACTTGAAATACCGGTCGGATGGCCGTGCCGATCATTCCAACACGACCGGGGAGATGAAAGTGACTTGTCAGAACTGACGGAATCCAAATCGGATGCACGATTTGAGCTCGGCGCTCAAAGTGCATTCTCCAAATACACTTGCTTTAAATGAATTACCAGGTCAGGTCCGGGGGTCTAAAACTTGAAATACCAGTCGGATGGCCGTGCCGATCATTCCAACACGACCGGGGAGATGAAAGTGACTTGTCAGAACTGATGCAATCCAAATCGGATGCCCGGTTTGAGCTCGGCGCTCAAAAGTGCATTCTCCAAATACACTTAGTTTAAATGAACTGCCAGGTCGGGTCCGGGGGTCTAAAACTTGAAATACTAGTCGGATGGCCGTGCCGATCATTCCAACACGACCGGGGAGATGAAAGTGACTTTTCAGAACTGACGGAATCCAAATCGGACGCCCGGTTTGAGCTCGGCGCTCAAAGTGCTTTCTCCAAATACACTTACTTTAAATGAACTGCCAGGTCGGGTCCGGGGGTCTAAAACTTGAAATATCGGTCGGATGGCCGTGACGATCGTTCCAACACGACCTGGGAGATGGAAGTGACTTGTCAGAACTCACGGAATCCAAATCGGATGCCCGGTTTGAGCTCGGCGCTCAAAGTTCATTTTGAAAATACACTTAGTTTAAATGAACTGCCAGGTCGGGGCCGGGGGTCCAAAACTTGAAATACCAGTCGGATGGCCGTGTCGATCATTCCAACATGACCTGGGAGATGAAAGTGACTTGTCAGAACTGACGTAATCCAAATCGGATGCCCGGTTTGAGCTCGGCGCTCAAAAGTGCATTCTTAAAATACACTTAGTTTAAATGAACTGCCAGGTCGGGTCCGTGGGTCTAAAACTTGAAATACCGGTCGGATGGCCATGCCGATCGTTCCAACACGATCGGGGAGATGAAAGTGACTTGTCAGAACTGACGGAATCAAAATCGGATGCCCGGTTTGAGCTCGGCGCTCAAAGTTCATTTTCAAAATACACTTAGTTTAAATGAACTGCCAGGTCGGGTCCAGGGGTCTAACACTTGAAATACCGATCGGATGGCCGTGCCGATTGTTCCAACATGACCAGGGAGATGGAAGTGACTTGTCAGAACTGATGGAATCCAAATCGGATGCCCGGTTTGAGCTCGACGCTCAAAGTTCATTTTGAAAATACACTTAGTTTAAATGAACTGCCAGGTCGGGGCCGGGGGTCTAAAACTTGAAATACCGGTCGGATGGCCATGCTGATCATTCCAACACGACATGGGAGATGAAAGTGACTTGTCAGAACTGACGCAATCCAAATCGGATGCCCGGTTTGAGCTCGGCGCTCAAAAGTACATTCTTAAAATACACTTAGTTTAAATGAACTGCCAGGTCGGGTCCGAGGGCCTAAAACTTGAAATACCAGTCGGATGGCCGTGCCGATCATTCCAACACGACTGGAGAGATGAAAGTGACTTTTCAGAACTGACGGAATCCAAATCGGATGCCCGGTTTGAGCTCGGCGCTCAAAGTTCATTTTTAAAATACACTTAGTTTAAATGAACTGCCAGGTCGGGTCCGGGGGTCTAAAACTTGAAATACCGATCGGATGACCGTGTCGATAGTTCCAACACGACGGGGAGATAAAAGTGACTTGTCAGAACTGACGGAATCCAAATCGGATGCCCGGTTTGAGCTCGACGCTCAAAGTGCATTCTCCAAATACACTTAGGTTAAATGAACTGCCAGGTCGGGTCTGGGGGTCTAAAACTTGAAATACCACTCTGATGGCCGTGCCGATCATTCCAACACGACCTGGGAGATGAAAGTGACTTGTCAGAACTGACGGAATCCAAATCGGATGTCCGGTTTGAGCTCGGCGCTCAAAGTTCATTTTGAAAATACACTTAGTTTAAATGAACTGCTAGGTCGGGGTCGGGGGTCTAAAACTTGAAATACCAGTCCGATGACTGTACCGATCATTCCAACACGACCTGGGAGATGAAAGTGAGTTGTCAGAACTGACGCAATCCAAATCGGATGCCCGGTTTGAGCTCGGCGCTCAAAAGTGCACTCTTAAAATATACTTAGTTTAAATGAACTGCCAGGTCGGGTCCGGGGGTCTAAAACTTGAAATACTGGTCGGATGGCTGTGCCGCTTGTTCCAACACGACCGGGGAGATGAAAGTGACCTGTCAGAACTGACGGAATCTAAATCGGATGCCCGGTTTGAGCTCGGCGCTCAAAGTTCATTTTTAAAATACACTTAGTTTAAATGAACTGCCAGGTCGGGTCCGGGGGTCTAAAACTTGAAATACCAGTCGGATGGCCGTGCTTATCATTCCAACATGACTGGGGAGATGAAAGTGACTTGTCAGAACTGACGGAATCCAAATCGGATGCCCGGTTTGAGCTCGGCGCTCAAAGTGCATTCTCCAAATACACTTAGTTTAAATGAACTGCCAGGTCAGGTCCGGGGGTCTAAAACTTAAAATACCGGTCGGATGGCCGTGCCGATTGTTCCAACACGACCTGGGAGATGGTAGTGACTTGTCAGAACTGACGGAATCCAAATCGGATGCCCGGTTTGAGCTCGGCGCTCAAAGTTCATTTTTAAAATACACTTAGTTTAAATGAACTGTCAGGTCGGGGCCGGGGGTCTAAAACTTGAAATACCGGTCAGATGGCCATGCCGATCGTTCCAACACGACCTGGGAGATGAAAGTGACTTGTCAGAACTGACGCAATCTAAATCGGATGCCCGGTTTGAGCTCGGCGCTCAAAAGTGCATTCTCCAAATACACTTAGTTTAAATGAATTGCCAGGTCGGGTCCGAGGGTCTAAAACTTCAAATACCGGTCGGATGGCTGTGCCGATCATTCCAACAGGATCGGGGAGATAAAAGTCACTTGTCAGAACTGACGGAATCCAAATCGGATGTCCGGTTTGAGCTCAGCGCTCAAAGTGCATTCTCCAAATACACTTAGTTTAAATGAACTGCCAGGTCGGGTCCGGGGGTCTAAAACTTGAAATACCGGTCGATGGCCATGCCGATCATTCCAACACTACTGGAGAAATGAAAGTGACTTGTCAGAACTGACGGAATCCAAATCGGATGCCCGGTTTGAGCTCGGCGCTCAAAGTTCATTTTTAAAGTACACTTAGTTTAAATGAACTGCCAGGTCAGGTCTGGGGGTCTAAAACTTGAAATACCAGTCGGATGGCCGTGCCGATCGTTCCAACACGACCGGGAGGATGAAAGTGACTTGTCAGAACTGACGCAATCCAAATCGGATGCCCGGTTTGAGCTCGGCGCTCAAAAGTGCATTCTCCAAATACACTTAGTTTAAATGAACTGCCAGGTCGGGTCCGGGGGTCTAAAACTTGAAATACCGGTCGGACTGCCGTGCCAATCATTCCAACATGACCTAGGAGATGAAAGTGACTTGTCAGAACTGACGGAATCCAAATCGGATGCTCGGTTTGAGCTCGGCGCTCAAAGTGCATTCTCCAAATACACTTAGTTTAAATGAACTGCCAGGTCGGGTCCGGGGCTCTAAAACTTGAAATATCAGTCGGATGGCTGTGCCGATCATTCCAACACGACCGGGGAGATGAAAGTGACTTCTCAGAACTGACGCAATTCAAATCGGATGCCCGGTTTGAGCTCGGTGCTCAAAGTTCATTCTCCAAATACACTTAATTTAAATGAACTGCCAGGTCGGGTCCGAGGGTCTAAAACCTGAAATACCGATCGGATGGCCGTGCCGATCTTTCCAACACGACCTGAGAGATGGAAGTGACTTGTCAGAACTGACGGAATCCAAATCGGATACCCGGTTTGAGCTCGGCGCTCAAAGTTCATTTTGAAAATTCACTTAGTTTAAATGAACTGCCAGGTCGGGTCCGGGGGTCTAAAACTTGAAATACCGGTCGGATGACCGTGCCGATCATTCCAACATGACCTGGGAGATGGAAGTGACTTGTCAGAAGTGATGGAATCCAAATCAGATGCCCGGTTTGAGCTCGGCGCTCAAAGTTCATTTTGAAAATATACTTAGTTTAAATGAACTGCCAGGTCGGGGCCGGGGGTCTAAAACTTGAAATACCGGTCGAATGACCATGTCGATCATTCCAACATGACCTGGGAGATGAAAGTGACTTTTCAGAACTGACGTAATCCAAATCGGATGCCCGGTTTGAGCTCGACGCTCAAAAGTGCATTCTTAAAAAACACTTAGTTTAAATGAACTGCCAGGTCAGGTCCGAGGGTCTAAAACATGAAATACTGATCGGATGGCTGTGTCGATCATTCCAACACGACCGGGGAGATGAAAGTGACTTGTCAGAACTGACGGAATCCAAATCGGATGCCCGGTTTGAGCTCGGCGCTCAAAGTTCATTTTTAAAATACACTTAGTTTAAATGAACTGCCAGGTCGAGTCCGGGGGTCTAAAACTTGAAATACCGGTCAGATGGTTGTGTCGATCATTCCAACACGACCGGGGAGATGAAAGTGACTTGTCAGAACTGACGGAATCCAAGTCGGATGCCCGGTTTGAGCTCGGTGCTCAAAGTGCGTTCTCCAAGTACACTTAGTTTAAATGAACTGTCAGGTCGGGTCCGGGGGTCTAAAACTTGAAATATCAGTCGGATGGCCGTGCCGATCATTCCAACATGACCTGGGAGATGGAAGTGACTTGTCAGAACTGACGGAATCTAAATCGGATGCCCGGTTTGAGCTCGGCGCTCAAAGTTCATTTTTAAAATACACTTAGTTTAAATGAACTGCCAGGTCGGGGCCGGGGGTCTAAAACTTGAAATACCCGTCGGATGGCCATGCCGATCATTCCAACACGACCTAGGAGATGAAAGTGACTTGTCAGAACTGACGCAATCCAAATCGGATGCCCGGTTTGAGCTCGGCGCTCAAAAGTGCGTTCTCCAAATACACTTAGTTTAAATGAACTGTCAGGTCGGGTCCGGGGGTCTAAAACTTGAAATACCAGTCGGATGGCCATGCCGATCATTCCAACACAATCGGGGAGATGAAAGTCACTTGTTAGAACTGACGGAATCCAAATCGGATGCCCGGTTTGAGCTCGGCGCTCAAAGTGCATTCTCCAAATACACTTAGTTTAAATGAATTGCCAGGTCGGGTCCGGGGGTCTAAAACTTGAAATACCGGTCGATGGCAGTGCCGATCGTTCCAACACGACCGGAGAGATGAAAGTGACTTGTTAGAACTGACGGAATCCAAATTGGATGCCCGGTTTGAGCTCGGCGCTCATAGTTCATTTTTAAAATACACTTAGTTAAAATGAACTGTCAGGTCGGGTCCGGGGGTCTAAAACTTGAAATACCGGTCAGATGGCCGTGCCGATCATTCCAACATGACCGGGGAGATGAAAGTGACTTGTCAGAACTGACGCAATCCAAATCGGATGCCCAGTTTGAGCTCGGTGCTAAAAAGTGCATTCTCCAAATACACTTAGTTTAAATGAACTGCCAGGTCGGGTCCGGGGGTCTAAAACTTAAAATACCGATCGGACCGCCGTGCCTATCGTTCCAATACGACCGGGGAGATGAAAGTGACTTGTCAGAACTGACGGAATCCAAATCGGATGCCCGGTTTGAGCTCGGCGCTCAAAGTGCATTCTCCAAATACACTTAGTTTAAATGAACTGCCAGGTCGGGTCCGAGGGTCTAAAACTTGAAATACCGGTGGATGGCCGTGCCGATCATTCCAACATGACCTGGGAGATGGAAGTGACTTGTCAGAACTGACAGAATCCAAATCGGATGCCCGGTTTGAGCTCGGCGCTCAAAGTTCATTTTGAAAATACACTTAGTTTAAATGAATTGCCAGGTCGAGTCCGGGGGTCTAAAACTTGAAATATCGATCGGATGGCCGTGCCGATCGTTCCAACATGACCTGAGAGATAAAAGTGACTTGTCAGAACTGACTCAATCCAAATCGGATGCCCGATTTGAGCTCGGCGCTCAAAAGTGTATTCTCCAAATACACTTAGTTTAAATGAACTGCTAGGTCGGGTCCGGGGGTCTAAAACTTGAAATACCGGTCGGATGGCCGTGCCGATCGTTCCAACACGACCGGGGAGATGAAAGTGACTTGTCAGAACTGACGGAATCCAAATCGGATGCCCGATTTGAGCTCGGCGCTCAAAGTTCATTTTTAAAATACACTTAGTTTAAATGAACTGCCCGGTCGGGACCGGGGGTCTAAAACATGAAATACCGGTCGTATGGCCGTGTCGATTGTTCCAACACGACCGGGGAGATGAAAGTGACTTGTCAGAACTGACGCAATCCAAATCGGATGCCCGATTTGAGCTCAGCGCTCAAAGTTCATTTTGAAAATACACTTAATTTAAATATTGTTTCAAGCCAGTAGTTGATCTATAAAATCTGCAGTTATCAATTTGATATGTTTGATTTCAATTTATGCTAATTTATTCGCAAAATTTTTTATCTATGAATGAATGTTATTATTTTTTTAATGTAGGGGGATCCTTCTGCGGGCGACAGAGGAGATGAGTAGGGCAGGGAGGATATAGACGATGTACCGGATATTTCTTGATGTTTGATGATATTTAGACGGATCAGCAGGGTTTATGTGTTTTTTTTGTGGTATTTATTTGATCAGCATGGTGTTGAATTTTTTTTTTCGGTGGTGTTTATTTGATCAGCAAGGTGTTGAGTTTTTTTTTTCGGTGGTGTTTATTTATTTGAACAGCATGGTACATTGATGTTGAGTTTTTTTTTCGGTGGTGTTTATTTGATCAGCAGATTCCCAATATTTTTTTTCAACATGTTGAATTTCTTGATGGTTATGTGTGTGATCCAACAGGTTTTTTAGAATAATTTAAGATTTAAAAAAAAACGTACATTTTAGACGGATTTTCAGACGGTATTTACGATGAATAAATTCCGTCTAAAATTCCGGACGAAGAGTTGGGCTTACTGTCGGCCATTCGTCTCAATTTCAGACGGTAATTGAGATGGCAAATATGCGTTCAATCCGTCGTAATATCCGTCTGAAATACCGACGGATTTCCGACTACTTTTCGGACGGCATCTAAAATTTCGGACGAAGAGTTGGGCTTAACCATCAGCCATCCGTCTCAATTTCAGACGGTATTTGCGACGGAAAA
This sequence comes from Amorphophallus konjac, assembly GCA_022559845.1. Classification (NCBI taxonomy): domain Eukaryota; kingdom Viridiplantae; phylum Streptophyta; class Magnoliopsida; order Alismatales; family Araceae; genus Amorphophallus; species Amorphophallus konjac. Next base: position 29,244,150 of record CM040123.1, on the reverse strand, counting down.
TATCTATCTGACCAATCCGTCGTAATATCCGTCTCAAATACCGACGGATTTTCGACTACTTTTCGGACGGCGTATGTACCGTTTGAAATTCAGACGGACTTATGTACAGGCGGTATTTCAGACGGAAAATTTTCTCGTATGATATTCAGACGGAATATGTGACTGAATTAATTCTGTCTGAAATTTTATTTTCAGACGGAATTTCAGACGGAAAAATGAACTGTCACAAATTTGTGACTAAGAATATCAGACGGTCGTGTTCCGTCTGAAATCTGTCGGAAATCCGTCACAAACGTGATTTGGGACGGATTTTCAGATGGATCTGAGACGGATAATGGCCGTCTGAAATCCCACTTTTTTTGGTAGTGAGGGAAGGAGATGGATATATAATTGTCATTATAAGATCTCAACCTACATTGATAGAGGATATAGTCAAATTACAAGGGAATGACCCTGCATTGATGGAGATCAAGGATAATATTGGTCAGAGACACGAATTTTCTATCTTAAATGATGGAAGATTACTATTTAAAGGTATGATTTATGTGCCAGATCATAATGATACTAAGAAATTGATCATGGAAGAGGCACATAAGTCACGGTATGTTGTCCATCCTGGTGCTACCAAGATGTATCAAGACTTGAAAAGAAATTTTTGGTGGCCCCATATGAAAAGAGAAGTGGCCGAATTCGTGTCTTGTTGCCTCACTTGTCAGTAGGTCAAGACAGAACATTTAAAATCCGTAGGTAAATTACACCCCTTAAATATTCCCGAGTGGAAGTGGGAATGTATAGGAATGGATTTCATCATGCGTTTACCTAAGACAAGAGGCGGACACGACGGTATTTGGATGATCATAGACCGATTGACTAAGTCTGCACATTTTTTACCAATCAAAAGTCGATGGTCTGTGGATGTATTAGCAACATTCTACATAAGGAAAATTGTCAAATTGCATGGTATCCCCGTCAGCATTATATCTGACTGAGACCCTCGGTTTACATCATAATTTTGGAAGGGTCTATAACATTCTTTAGGGACCTGACTAAACTTTAGCACGGCATTCCATCCACAAACTGATGGTCAAACAGAGAGGACAAATCAAGTGCTGGAAGATATGCTCAGGGTGTGTGCTATTGATTTCGGAGGAAGTTGTCATGATCACTTGCCTCTAGTAGAATTCGCATACAATAATAGCTATCAAGCTAGTATTCAAATGACACCATTTGAAGCTTTATATGGAAGAAGCTGTCGTTCGCCTATTTGTTGGAATGAAGTAGGAGAAAGGTAATTTCTCGGTTCCGACATTATTAGAGATACTACTGAGAAGATTAAACTTATCCGAGGTAGACTTCATAAGACCCAAGACAGGCAGAAATCACATGTTGACAATCGAATGCGCAACCTGGAATTCCAAGTAGGACATCACGTATTTCTCAAAGTTTCTCCAGGTCGAGGTATTCGAAGATTTGGTATTAAGGGAAAGCTTACTCCAAGATTCATTGGTCCTTTTGAAATTCTGGAGAGAGTTGGTGAAGTGGCTTATCGTATTGCTTTACCCCCTCAATTAGCAGAAGTCCATGATGTATTTCACGTCTCAATGCTCAAGAAGTATGTACCTGATCCTTTCCATGTCATCACTTATGATAATTTAGAGATTAAGAAGGATTTGACATATAAGCAAAAGTCAGTCAAGATCATTGAACGGGAAGTACGTCAACTTCGGAATAAAACTATTCATGTGGTCAAGATCCAATGGACAAAGGCAGGAGAAATATGGGAGACCGAAGAAGCTATGCGCAAAAGATTTTTGAAATTATTTAACTGTAAGTACACTCTCCATATAATCCAGACATTGAATTTGGGGACCAAATTCTCTTAAGTAGGGGAGGGTGTAATGCCCCGAAAATTTTATAAAATATTTCTGAAGTATTTAAGAATTTTCTAGGAATTTATAAAAATTTTCAAAGACCTAAAAGGATTAATAAATAAATTTTTAGGTTAAATAAATTATTATTAAGGCCCAAGTATGAAAATCAATTAACTTAGTCCATTTAAATAAAGTCCAAAGGACTTAAGGACCAAGCCCATGAAGTTTGGCCCATATTCTAGAAGGTTAATTAGTTTATTTACGGAATATAAGGATAAATACTCCCAAATTAGATAATTAAATAGATAAATGAATAAAAGAGTTTGAATTAATTACAAATTTGGCGCCTAATGATAATAGCGGTCTATCGTAAAACCGTAAAGGAACAATTGGCGGCCCAGTCAGACCGCTATGTTCTCTCAGTACCGTGAGTTGAAGAAAGAGGAAAAAGATTAGATTTTTAACGTCTATCTCCTAAGAGACCGAGAAGGGAGGACTAGTAAACATCTTAAGGACACTCAAAAGTCGGGATAGTACTAACTAGGCACTCTAGAATTGATCTAATCTACGAAACCCTAGCAAAACCCTATAAATAGACCATAGATTTCACTTGCGCGACCCTTACGTTTGGCTGGCGTGAAACAAAGGTAAGGAGGCATTATTTTAGGTAGGTTCTTTAGAGGTTTTTGTTCACAATATATAGATCTAACTCCTCCTAAAATTTCGTTCAAGTAGATCAAGCACACCGGGAGTTAGAGACGTCCAAAGTTGTCGATTTCACATCAACGACCTAGGAGACTGTGCAACGGTGTGGTGAAGATCAGGAAATTAGGGACCCAAGACGAGGTATTTAGAAGTTGTGTCTTTAGAACCTTCTGTTCCCCTTAGTATCTTCTTCTTACCCTCTAAATTTCTCGTCTTTAGGTCAAGAGAATCAAGAGTTATTAGGACGTGAAGTTTCTGATTTATCACAGGAAGTGCAGAACTAGGGTTGACTTCCAATTCGAAATTCAAAGTCTAGAGGTGTTTCCAGAGGTAGGTCATCTCATGAACGGCTAAAACATCATTCCAGGATTAAAAGTCCTCTTGTTGCACTTGATTTCATGCATTGTGTATAGAGAATTTCATGTTTTAATAGGATCTATGCAACTAGTGTAGCATACATGCATATTTCTTAAGCCCTAAATGAACTAAATTAATTCTCTTGTCATAGTACATGGTTCCTATGCATATTGTTAGCCTAATCTTCGTTCTATCATGGTGGAAGTTTAATATATGTTGATTTCCAGACATGATGTGTCTTGCATTATCATTTAGTTCAATTGTTTAGTTTCTATCAAGCCAAACGGTCTAAAAGTGGACCGCCAGATTTGGTTAGCATCCTCACGATAAATCGCTAAAAGTTTGTAAACGGTTCCATAATAGACCGCTAAATTTCTGAATTCTGTCAACCCGAGAATGAATAAAGAACATCCCATTAAACTTATACTATGCTTAGTTAATTATGTTCCAAGCCTGTTTTAAGTATTAATTCTTACTATGGGTTTTATTACTGTCACAACAATGGATTTCATGTTCTTTATTGTACTTAGGATTATTTTAAGCATAAGTTAATTTATGCCAAAATCATATATTTTTGTCAATAAATACATCTTTCTAAAGTAGATTTTTCATGGTTTACATTGAACACTGTTTTAATGATCTCTTCTCTCAAACTATAGAGTCATTTCTGTAAGTACATGGCATATATCTCGTTATGTGACCATTAGTTACACTATGCATATTAGGCACACAATCTTGGACTTGATAACCTTTCCTTTGGATATTCCTTCCAACGGATTAGGAAATCTTGTTTCAAGGTCTCCATAATTCTCCGCGTGCCTGGGATTCTCACTAGGATGCCGAGTTGGTTGTACCATTAAAACCATTATCTAGAAAGTACTTATACCGGTGTTTTATATTTCTGGAACTTAGCTGCCTTCTTGTTGACCGCCAGAGCCTGCTAGCGGACCTTCACTAGACCGCTAACGGATTCTAGACGGTTCTTCATTTGACCGCTAAATATTCCAGATAATCTATTTTAAGTATCGAACAATCTTGTACTTAACGGTCCAGAACTAGACCGCTTTATTTATTAAACGGCCCAGTAAACGACCGCTATTTTCCTGAGTACAGTTAACTCGAGGTTTGACCCAAGGGTTAATATTCTTATGATCCTAGATAGTCTAATTGATTATCTAGAACCTGTCACACTAATTCAAAAGATATTTAAGTAATTTTTGAAATTTAAGGAATGTATTGTTATGCTGTCGATTTATTTCCATGGCATAACCTAGTTATTAATGTATTTTCTTGAACCCTCATATTCCTATTTTGAGCATTCTTTTATTGATATTGTATCTTGAAAACCATTATTGAACTTGTTACTTACATGGCCAAACTTTATTGTTATATACGTAGAAGTAGCTTGATTTATACTTGAAGATGCGGTTCGAGCACTGATTGTGTTCAAGGGCTCTATGTTAGTCCCCTCGGCTGATTGTCAGAAACATACTATATAAACTATGGGGTTTGATGCTACTGGCGTCGCATTGCGCTGGGAGTACTTTCTTTATAAATAAGTGAAAATCCACGGATCACACGGACTTGATACATGAAGTACTTAGTTTTTAGCAAAAAGTACTTAAGTGCTTATTACATGACTTGTTAGTACATTTCTTGTTACATTCTTATTCATGAAAGGCCATTGTTACATTCTTGCTTGATTTTACTTGCTCAATCATTGTCTCGTATCTCAAACAAGATGATATCTTGTTACTTGGTTTTACTCACGTGATTTATCGTATATGCATGATTTTATCTTTTTCTTTAAAGCTAAAGATATTAATCACTTTAACATTGCCTTCATGTTGATGCGAAGATACCTACTGGGCAAGTGTGCTCATTACCTATTTTCCAATCTTTTCAGGAAGTACCAGTGAGTCAAATTCGAAATTCTCAAGTAGCGGGTCTGTGGACACCAAAAATTACACACCCAGATATCCTGCTCGGCCCAGCATCAACAACGGCACCAAGTGGAGAAGCCCCGGAGAGACTGGTCATCCGGACTCCCCAAATATGCACACTGCCATGAAGCCGTCTCCGGAGTCACGACAGTGAAGAGAAACCAACCACCAAGAGCCCCCACAATCCATGGGCCTCGAAGAAAATCAAATGGGCCACAACTCATGCTCACAATGGGCTCAAAACTGCCCCTTTTGGGCCTTCAACGGCACGCCCTTTGGCCCTTCAGCGGTACGCCCCTGGGCCCTTCAGCAGCACAGCCCCCAGGGCCTTTAGCGGCACAGCCCCGAGGGAGCCCCAGCGGCACACTCCCCAGGGAGCCCCCAGCGGCACACCCCCTGGGAGCCCCAGCGGCACACTCCCCAGGGAGCCCCCAGCGGCACACCCAGGGGGGGGCCTTCAACGGCACACCCCCCATGGGCATTCAACGGCACACCCCAGGGGGGCTTCAACGGCACACCCAAAGGGGGCCTTCAACGGCACGCCTTTTGCCCTGCCCAGCGGCACACTTCTTTGGGCCTTCAACGGCACGCCTTTTGCCCTCTTCAGCGGCACGCTTATAGTGTCTTACAGCAACACGCTTCTTCAGCCCGCCAGCGGTACAGCGTGAAGGTTTTTCAACGGCCAAACGACGTGAAGCCCATGCCCTACCTATCCTTGGCGCGCAGTGAGCTGTCCGAGGTGTCAACCAACGGTTGAGCCACGCAGGCTACTCCCCTGACAGCCAGGACGGGAAAGGTCAAACGTCATCATGATGAAGCTGCTTCCCGCCTCCGATTGCCGTGCTATAAGGCTCTCGCGGCTGGGAGTATAAATCCCCTCCCATTCCGGCAAGAAAGGAGGGGAGGAGGAGGAGAGAGGCATAGGGCACTCCGACAGAGACGAATAGAGCCTGCCACCGGGAGAAGAGAGAAGAGGAAGAAGCTGCTCCGGCATCGGAGGCTTCCCGGAGACCAGAGAAAAGAGAGTGAGAGTAAGAGTAAGAGAAAGGGAGAGAGATGGAGGGTCTGTGTATCAGTGGGAGTGGGGAAGAGTAGGGAGCCGTCGCCTCTGCTTGACCCCTACTCCCCTCCTATTTCCCCTCCATATTCTTCCTTTTCTTCTTCTCCCCTCTCCTATGGCTTCGGTCTTGATGTATACCGTAATGTGTATGACCGGTGACGGTCATCTTTCTTTATGAATGAAAGTCTCTGGCCCTTTCTTTTGGGTCTTTTCCAGCCTCTCCTTATCTATTCTGCTGTATGGTGTGTCATTCGTTTTCTCCTTTTATCCGGTGCTTTTGGAGTCTCCGTAGCGATGTGATTCCTCCGGTATAATCCTTGGCCTCATGGGTTCTTTACCTTCTTCTACGGCCGTCAGTTGTGCCCATCTGCTTGAAGGGAGAGAGGGAGCCTTCTCCTCTTCCTGAACACCCAACTACCAGCAGCCTACCCTTGGCCTTTAACCCTTCTTCTTTTCCTGAATAACCTGCAACCCTCCCAGTCTACACACGTAGCCCCCTTTGGCCCTTGGCCGATATACCATAACGGCCCTCAGCGGTACACCCCTCCGGCCCTTGGCCGGCACACCTGTAGTGGCCCCCAGCGGCACACTTTTTCGGCCCTTGGCCGGTACACCCCATAATAGCCTTTAGCGGTACACCTCCCCCTTTTGTGCCGCAGCGGTACGCCCTTAGCCTTCCTAGCCCGGCACACCCTATGCTCGTCCTTGGCCGGTACGCCTTGGCCAATCCCCCGTCCACCCTGTCCAGTATTAGAAGCCTCTCGTTTATCGTTTTCTTCATGTTTTTCGATGTTCTATAAAGGTGTTGCCGCCTTCGGGCACCCACCTCCAGTTGTCAGGTTCCGCCACTCCGTGTGGGCGCGTTCCCTTTATCTCCCTTACGCTCGGGTCAAGGGGAGATGCTGCCAAATTTTTGTCAGAAAATAACAACATGTTAAAAAAGGGGGCAAAAGGAAGCAATAAACGAACAGAATGATCAACGATAAAACTTTCCGACTAATCGAGCCACTACCGGTAGCGTGAGAAGAACTGAACCGAATAACGGCATAACATATCAGACGTCTGACTTGTGAGCAAAAAGGCTGAACAGAACCAAGGAAAGGGGAAGTTTATATAAAACTATATAAAAATCAATAAACGAAGAAAAGAAAAGCCTTAAAAACAAATAATAAAAGATCCCAACCTTCACCGGCGCGCTTTATTGTGACCCTAGCGGCACACTCCAATAACCTTCACCGGTACACCTTCATCCCTCTCCCACTACCTCATTCTCCCCTTCGCCGGTACACTTCCCTCAGCGCCTTCAACGGTGCACTCATCTGGCCCTTCGCCGGCACACTCTACCGCTCCATCCTAACCCCCAGCGGTACACCCCCGCTTAGCCCCAGCAGTACACTCTCATTGCCCTCAGCGGTACACCCTTGTTACCCCCAGCGGCACACCCCCTTTTGCATCCAGTGGCACACTCCATTCCCCAGCGGTACACCCCTTTTGTCTCTCTCCCCCTTCGCCGGTACACCCTCATCCACCGTCTCAAACTCAATGTATAGACTTGGCAGATTGACGCACAAACACAGCAATGAGCAATGTACAGACTTTGAGCAGCAGCCAAGGGACAACGTATAGACTTTGAGCTGAATAAGCTGAAGAATGTATAGACTTCGGGTGTCGGCTGCACGAGCAATGTATAGACTTTGAGTTGGCCAACGTGCAGACTTTGGACTGGCCGATGTATAGACTTTCAGGGACAATGTATAGACTTTGAGCTGCAACGTATAGACTTTGAACTGCAGCCAATGAATAATGTATAGACTTTGAGTTGGCCAACGTACAGACTTTGAGTTGGACAATGTATAGACTTTCGTGAATAATGTATAGACTTTGGGTTGGCCAACGTACAGACTTTGGGCTGGCCAACGTGTAGACTTTGAGCTGCAATGTATAGACTTCAAGCTGCAACGTACAGACTTTGAACTGCAGCCAATGAATAATGTATAGACTTCGAGTTGGCCAACGTACAGACTTTGGACTGGCCAACGTGTAGACCTTGAGCTGCAATGTATAGACTTTGAACTGCAACGTATAGACTTTGATCTGCAGCCAATGAATAATGTATAGACTTTGGGCTGGCCAATGTATAGACTTTGAGCTGCAATGTACAGACTTTGAGTTGGTTGATGTATAGACTCTAATAGATGATGTATAGACTTTGAACTGCAGCCAATAGCCAACGTATAGACTCTGAGCTGCAGCCAATGGCCAATGTACAGACTTCGAGTTGGCCAATGTGTAGACTTCAATGGACGATGTATAGACTCTGGGTTAATGAATACAGCCCATGTACAGACTTTGAACAGCCAATGTATAGACTTTGGGCTGATGAATGTACAGACTTTGCGTTGTGGTGACCAGCCAATGTGCTCCTTCACCGGTACACTATCTGTGGGCTTCCCCGGCACACTCTCTTGGCGCTTCTCCAGCCCTTGGGACACCATGCGCCACCCTTCCCCTCCTTCGCCGGTACAGTCTCCAGCCAGCACCCCAGCGGTACACCTCCTTCAGCCCTCCAGCGGCAACCCCCTTTTAAGCCCTTCAACGGCACACATCTTCAGCCCTTCGCCGGCACACTTTTCTGCCCACCTTTCTTCAGTAGTACACCCCCTTTAGCCCCCTTTTTAACCCGCCAAGGGCCAACTCTCCCCCCAAAGAAAAAATACATGTATATATGTACATATGGGCATATAATGGCAGAACTAACAAGCCAATAAAAAAAAATCATGATGAATAAATAAGCCTGAACAGATCCGTATAAAAAAAATGAATGAAATAAGTGACAATAATAATAATAAAAAAGGAGTAATAATGACAGTAAGTAAGATGAGGGAAATCACCCGGAACAGATACGGAAAAAGGAATAAGCAACGGAGTAACAAGAACAATAATGATAAAATAATATAAGGTAATAATAATTCTACATTGCATCCCCCTCTCTCCGTGACTCGACGTAGAAGGAACGATAATGCCGCCCTCTCAGGCCGGGCCCGAGTCTTGGGAATCATCCTGACATGGCCAAGTCCCGACCTAGTCTCGGGCTAACATTCCAATCAGACCGGATTCGTTTCTCGCCTCAGATCCCTTCCGAGCCATCATTAAAATTGATGTGCATTCGGTAGATATTTGAACGGGTCCACCTCGGTTTCCGTCGCGTTTCTGTCACGGACCCGTGTCCGAACATGAAAAAGTCCACGAGTGACCGACGTGGCCGATGACTTGTGGTCCGAATGCAACCCTTAGTGTGATCTATTCCTGTCCCTTTCTCGCGCAATTTGTATTATTCTTTTCGGCCGCAGGGCCCCTAATTTCAGCAATTAATCAAGGGTGTTCCCTCGTATGGGGGATGTAAATGACGTCGTGACCTTTATGGCATGACGGGATCTGGTCCCGACACGAACCACACAATCGTCTGACGAAGTCAGATCGAGCGCACCATGGGCTCTTCGGAGCCCAAAAAGATTGTCACTCTGGTGACTGGCACGCCCACGCACTCAATAGACGAACCACCCACCTAAAGAACCTGAACAAGCGAATTTTAGTGCGTCCACAGGGTCCGAGAGCGATTGAAAGGTATATGGAATCGAGTGAAGACCTAGAATTGTCAAAATATGTCTAGATTGAGTCATTATATGTAATTTTTCCTTTTTCGTTGAGTCCAGATTAAAAGTCGAATATTCATGTATTTGAATTACAATTAGATGATATGAAATAAAGATGAGAGTTTGATTTCATTATTGTGCAATTACTTTATGTGATTGTTATGGCGTTCTGACTATATTGATTGCTCGAGGCTTACCATACCGGTTGTTCGCGTTCCCGATTATTTTCGCTGCATAATCTTGGGGCGTGACAGTTAAGTTGATATCAGAGCCTAGGCATAAGTAAGTCCTAGGAAAATGTCATGTCATAAGATAAGTCCAAAGTTTAAGGACCCAAACCTATGAACTAAGGAAGAAATTTCCCACCTATGTGAGAATTGGGTAGAGCTCGGGATAAGATAGTAAATTAGCTCTAGATTAACCCTTTTAAATCCCATGGGAGATAATGATTTGATATTTCTCTCAGGTAAAATATTATCTCAATGGCTCATCACGTAGATTGGAACGGAATGCAAGAGACCGTTGCTGGTCTAGCACAAGCACTACAAACTATGGCGCAAGCTGGCGCCGAGGCAAGAGCTGGAGATTTGCATCGCAACTTTCGAAGTCTAAACCCTCCGTGATTCTATGGTTCTTCTAATCCAGACGAAGCTGAGAACTGGATAGATGAGATGAACCGTATATTTGAGGTCATGCGATGTACTGAGCAAGAGAAAGTGCGTTTTGTCGCTTTTCAACTAAACAAGGATGCACGTACATGGTGGAAGTCAGTTCCGGCACCGCCAGCAGATGCACCACATACATGGGAAGGTTTCCTTACGCTATTCTGTGCCAAATATTTTTCTGAACATGTCAAGGAGCGGAAGGCTATAGAATTTGCTTCTCTCCGCCAGGGCATGATGACGGTAGCCGGATATGAACTTCAGTTTTCCAGGCTGACGCCGTATGCTCCTCATCTGGTCAGTACCGACTTACTAAAGGCTAATCGGTTCATGGATGGTTTAAGACCCGATTTTATTCTGCAACTCGGGACTCAAAATATCCGTACTTATGCAGAGATGATCCAACGAGCATATCTATATGAAAGGACCTTAGAGAAGGCCGAAAAATTAAAAGGCAAAGGGGAAGAACCAAGCCGAAGATCAGATCGGCGTGATAAGAAAGGCAAGTTCAGCATCACAGAACCCTACAAATCCCATGATGGTAAGAAGAGATCCAGGAATGGGAGCGGTGGTAGTTCCCATAAAAACTAGAAAGTTAAAGAAGAAGACAAGCAGGTCGCCACGGCCTGTACTTTTTGTGAGAAGTTCAGTCATTCGGCCGAAGAATGTTGGAAGCGTCTTCGTGCTTGTCTACGATGTGGTAGCCGGGAGCACCGCATGCCGGATTGCCCCCTTATGAAGGAGCTAACATCTGGAAGTGGACATAAGGGACAGGCTTGTCTCAATGCTATTTTAGAGGAAGAAGCGCCCCCGAATGATGGGTTAATGGAAGGTACCATTCAGATCTATTCACACCCTGCATTCATATTATTCGATACTGGTGCTTCTCATTCATTTATATCTACCGCCTTTGTAAAGACCTTGCCGATTTCATCAGTTCCTTTACATTCGGACCTTGCTATTACTACACCTTTAGGTCCCGAAACAAAACTCACAAACTATTATCCTAATAGTGAGGTAAGGGTAGAAGGACACAATCTCCCTGCAAACCTCGTATGCCTTGACATGGAGGGTTACGGTGCTATATTAGGTGTAGATTGGCTCGTGGATCATGATGCCTACATAAATTGCTGGAATAAGATTATCTCTTTTTGAAAGCCAGGTTTTCCAAAGTTTTCTTTCCTTGGTATCAAATATAGGTAGCACCCTGTCATTATTTCATCTCTTCATGCTTGCAAACTTATCCCGCAAGGATGTGAAGCCTTTCTTGCTTCCGTAACTCTCGCCGAATCCAGGGAGATCATCTTAGAAGACATCCCTATTGTCAATGAATTTTCGGATATATTCCCATCGGAGTTACCCGATTTACCGCCCGAAAGGGAAGTAAACTTTTCCATTGAACTTAATCCCGGAGCGGCACCTATTTCAATAGCTCCCTACAGGATGTCCCCCACAGAACTTAAGGAATTGAAGAAACAGCTTCAGGAGTTATTAGACAGATGATTCATTCGACCAAGCACATCCCCTTAGGGTGCGCCAGTTCTATTTGTCAGGAAGAAAGATGGATCTCTCAGGTTATGTATCAATTACCGGCGACTGAATCAGCTTACTATCAAGAATAAGTATCCGTTGCCGCGTATTGATGAGCTCTTTGATCAAATTTCAGGAGCAGAAAATTTCTCCAAGATAGACCTCAGGTCAGGATATCATCAGCTCAGGATCAAAGATGAAGACATTTACAAGACTACTTTTCGGAGCAGATATGGCCACTATGAATTTGTAGTAATACCGTTTGGGTTAACTAATGCCCCGCCAGCATTCATGCAACTTATGAATAATGTCTTCCAGCCTTATCTGGACCAGTTTGTAGTCGTCTTTATTGATGACATTCTTATATATTCTAAAACAAGGGAAGAACATGAAGAGCACTTGAGAATAGCCTTGCAAACACTAAGAGAACACAAACTCTATGCGAAACTTAGTAAGTGCGAGTTCTGGCTAAAAGAAGTCTCATTCCTCGACCATATTATTTCAAAAGAAGGTATCGATGTCGATCCTTCAAAGGTGGAAGCTGTTAAGAATTGGATCCGACCAACAACTATGTCAGAAGTAAGAAGTTTTCTAGGGCTAGCTGGCTATTACAGAAGATTTATTAATGATGTCTCTAAGATCGCCGTCCCTTTGACTAGACTTACAAGAAAAGAAAATCCTTTTGTATGGTCGAAGGACTGCGAGGAGAGTTTTCAAACTCTTAAGGATCATCTCACCACAGTCCCTATTCTAACATTACCAATAGAGGGTGGTGGATTTGAGGTCTACACGGATGCATCTGGCATTGGCCTAGGATGTGTTCTCATGTAAAATGGGAAGGCGATTTGTTATTCCTAAAGACAATTGAAGCGTCATGAAGAGAATTACCCTGTGCATGATCTGGAATTAGCTGCGGTTATTTTCACTTTGAAAATTTGGTGACATTACCTTTATGAGGAGAAATTCACTATATTTTCATATCATAAAAGTCTGAAATATTTTTTCACCCAGAAGGAATTAAATATGCGACAACGCAGATGGTTGGAGTATCTTAAGGACTTCGACTTCACTATCCAATATCATCTAGGGAAGGCAAATGCTATGGCTGACGCTCCTAGTAGAAGACCGAGGGTAACTCTATCAAGCCTCAGAAAAGGTATGACTTGTCTTATCAAAGATTTCTCTCACTTAAATCTTGATATTGACAGGGAAGGAGATGGATATATAATTGCCAATATAAGATCTCAACCTACATTGATAGAGGATATAGTCAAATTACAAGGGAATGACCCTGCATTGATGGAGATCAAGGATAATATTGGTCAGAGACACGAATTTTCTATCGTATATGATGGAAGATTACTATTTAAATGTAGGATTTGTGTGCCATATCATAATGATACTAAGAAATTGATCATGGAAGAGGCACATAAGTCACGGTATGTTGTCCATCCTGGTGCTACCAAGATGTATCAAGACTTGAAAAGAAATTTTTGGTGGCCCAATATGAAAAGAGAAGTGGAAGAATTCGTGTCTCGTTGTCTCACTTGTCAGCAGGTCAAGGCAGAACATTTAAAATCTGTAGGTAAATTACACCCCTTAAATATTCCCGAGTGGAAGTGGGAATGTGTAGAGATAGATTTCATCATGGGTTTACCTAAGACAAGAGGCGGACACGAAGGTATTTGGGTGATCATAGACCGATTGACTAAGTCTGCACATTTTTTACCAATCAAAAGTCGATGGTCTATGGATGTATTAGCAACATTCTACATAAGGGAAATTGTCAAATTGCACGGTGTCCCCGTCAGCATTATATCTGACCGAGATCCTCGATTTACATCACAATTTTGGAAGGGTCTACAACATTCTTTAGGGACCCGACTAAACTTTAGCATGGCATTCCATCCACAAACTGATGGTCAAACAGAGAGGACAAATCAAGTAGTGAAAGATATGCTCAGGACGTGTGCTATTGATTTCGGAGGAAGTTGTCATGATCACTTGCCTCTAGTAGAATTCGCATACAACAATAGCTATCAAGTTAGTATTCAAATTGCACCATTTGAGGCTTTATATGGAAGAAGCTGTCGTTCGTCTATTTATTGGAATGAAGTAGGAGAAAGGCAATTTCTCGGTCTCGACATTATTAGAGATACTACCGAGAAGATTAAACTTATCCGAGGTAGACTTCATATGGCCCAAGACAGGCAGAAATCATATGTTGACAATCGAAGGCGCGACCTGGAATTCCAAGTAGGAGATCATGTATTTCTCAAGATTTCTCCATGTCGAGGTATTCGAAGATTTGGTATTAAGGGCAAGCTTACTCCAAGATTCATTGGTCCTTTTAAAATTCTGGAGAGAGTTGATGAAGTGGCTTATCGTATTATTTTACCCCCTCAATTAGCAGAAGTCCATGATGTATTTCACGTCTCAATGCTCAAGAAGTATGTACCTGATCCTTTCCATGTCATCACTTATGATAATTTGGAGATTAAGAAGGATTTGACATATGAGCAAAAGTCAGTCAAGATCATTGAACGGGAAGTACATCAACTTTGGAATAAAACTATTCCTGTGGTCAAGATCCAATGGACAAAGGCAGGAGAAATATGGAAAGACCGAAGAAGCTATGCGCAAAAGATTTTCAGAATTATTTAACTATAAGTACACTCTCCATATAATCCAGACATTAAATTTGGGGACCAAATTCTCTTAAGTGGGGGAGGGTGTAATGCCCCGAAATTTTATAAAATATTTCTAAAGTATTTAAGAATTTTCTAGGAATTTATAAAAATTTTCAAAGACCTAAAAGGATTAATAAATAAATTTTTGGGTTAAATAAATTATTATTAAGGCCTAAGTATGAAAATCAATTAACTTAGCCTATTTAAATAAAGTCCAAAGGACTTAAGGACCAAGCCCATGAAGTTTGGCCCATATTCTAGAAGGTTAATTAGTTTATTTACGGAATATATGGATAAATACTCCCTATTTTTATAATTAAGTAGATAAATGAATAAAAGAGTTTGAATTAATTACAAATTCGGCGCCCAATGATAATAGCGGTCTATCGTAAAACCGTAAAGGAACAATTGGTGGCCCAGTCTTAGACCGCTATGTTCTGTCAGTTCCGTGAGTTGAAGAAAGAGGAAAAAGATTGGATTTTTAACGTCTATCTCCTAAGAGACCGATATTGGAGGACTAGTAAACATCTTAAGGACACTCAGAAGTCGGGATAGTACCAACTAGGCACTCTAGAATTGATCTAATCCACGAAACCCTAGCAAAACTCTATAAATATACCCTAGATTTCACTTGCGCGACTCTTATGTTTGGCTCGCGTGGAACTAAGGTAAGGAAGCATTATTTCAGGTAGGTTCTTTAGAGGTTTTTGTTTACAATATATAGATCTAACTCCTCCTAAAATTTCGTTCTAGGAGATCAAGCACACCGGGAGTTAGAGACGTCCAAAGTTGCCGATTTCACATCAACGACCCAGGAGACTGTGCAACGGTGTGGTGAAGATCAGGAAATTAGGGTCCCAAGACGAGGTATTTAGAAGTTGTGTCTTTAGAAACTTCTGTTCCTCTTAGTATCTTCTTCTTACCCTCCAAATTTCACGTCTTTAGGTCAAGACAATCAAGAGTTATTAGAATGTGAAGTTTCTTATTTATCACAGGAAGTGCAGAACTAGGGTTGACTTCAAGTTCGAAATTCAAAGTCTAGAGGTGTTTCCAGAGGTAGGTCATCTCATGAATGACTAAAACATCATTCTAAGATTAAAAGCCCTCTTGTTGCGCTTGATTTCATGCATTGTGTACGGAGAATTTCATGTTTTAATAGGATCTATGCAACTAGTGTAGCATACATGCATATTTCTTAAACCCTAAATGAACTAAATTAATTCTCTTGTCATAGTACATGGTTCCTATGCATATTGTTAGCCTACTCTTCATTCTATCATGGTGGAAGTTTAATATATGTTGATTTCAGACATGATGTGTCTTGGATTATCATTTAGTTCAATTGTTTAGTTTCTGTCAAGCCAAACGGTCTAAAAGTGGACCGCTAGATTTGGTTAGCGGCCTCACGATAAACTGCTAAAAGTCTGTAAACGGTTCTATAATAGACTGCTAAAGTTTTGAATTCTGTCAACCCGAGACTGAATAAAGAATAGCCCATTAAACTTATACTATGCTTAGTTAATTATGTTCCAAGTCTGTTTTAAGTATTAAGTCTTACTATGGGTTTTATTACTGTCACAACAATGGATTTCATGTTCTTTATTGTACTTAGGATTATTTTAAGCATAAGTTAATTTATGCCAAAATCATATATTTTTGTCAATAAATACATGTTTCTAAAGTAGATTATTCATGGTTTACATTGAACACTGTTTTAATGATCTCTTCTCTCAAACTATAGAGTCATTTCTGTAAGTACATGGCATATATCCCGTTATGTGACCATTAGTTACACTGTGACCATTAGTTACACAATCTTGGACTTGATAACCTTTCCTTTGGCAATTCCTTCCAACAAACTAGGAAATCTTATTTCAAGGCCTCCGTAATTCTCTGCGAGCCTAGGATTCCCACTAGGACGCCGAGTTGGTTGTACCATTAAAATCATTGTCTAGAAAGCACTTATACCGGTGTTTTATATTTCTGGAACTTAGCGGCCTTCTTGTTGACTTCTAGAGCCTGCTAGCGGACCTTCACTAGACCGCTAAGGGATCCTAGACGGTTCTTCATTTGACCGCTAAATATTCCAGATAATCTGTTTTAAGTATCGAACAGTCTTGTCCTTAACGGTCCAAAACTAGACCGCTTTATTTATTAAACGGCCCAGTAAACGATCGCTATTTTCCTGAGTACAGTTAACTCGAGGTTTGACCCAAGGGTTAATATTCCTATGATCCTAGATAGTCCAATTGATTATCTAGAACCTGTCACACTAATTCAAAAGATATTTAAGTAATTTTTAAAATTTAAGGAATGTATCGTTATGCTGCCGATTTATTTCCATGGCATAACCTAGTTATTAATGCATTTTCTTGAACCCTCATATTCCTATTTTGAGCATTCTTTTATTGATATTGTATCTTGAAAACCATTATTGAACTTGTTACTTACATGGCCAAACTTTATTGTTATATACGTGGAAGTAGCTTGATTTATACTTGAAGATGCGATTCGAGCACTGATTGTGTTCAAGGGCTCTATGCTAGTCCCCTTGGCTGATTGTCGGAAACATACTATATAAACCATGGGATATGATGCTACTAGCGTCGCATTGCGCTGGGAGTACTTTCTTTATAAATAAGTGAAAATCCACGTATCACACGGACTTGAGACATGAAGTACTTGCTATTTAGCAAAAAGTACTTAAGTGCTTGTTACATGACTTGCTAGTACATTTCTTGTTACATTCTTGTTCATGAAAGGCCATTGTTACATTCTTGCTTGATTTTACTTATTCAATCATTGTCTCGTATCTCCAACATGATCATATATTGTTACTTGGTTTTACTCACGTGATTTATCGTATCTGCATGATTTTATCTTTTTCTTTAAAGCTAAAGATATTAATCACTTTAACATTACCTTCATGTTGATGTGAAGATACCTACTGGACAAGTGTGCTCATTACCTATTTTCTAATCTTTTCTGGAAGTACCAGTGGGTCAGATTCAGAATTCTCAAGTAGCGGGTCCGAGAGCGATTGAAGGGTATATGGAATCGAGTGAAGACCTAGAATTGTCAAAATATGTCTAGATTGAGTCATTATATATAATTTTTCCTTTTCTTTGAGTCTAGATTAAAAGTCGAATATTCGTGTATTTGGATTACAATTATATGATATGAAATAAAGATGAGAGTTTGATTTCATTATTGTGCAATTACTTTATGTGATTGTTATGGTGCTCTGACTATATTGATTGCTCGAGACTTACCATGTCGGCTGTTCGCGTTCTCGATTGTTTCCGCTGCATAATCTCGGGGCGTGACAAAGACGTCAGTGGACGCATCCGGCCTTACTTCCAGTAGGTAGAGCTCCTGTCGCCTGAGAGGTTTCGACTCAGGTTTCCTTCTCACGAGTTTCAGTGTTTGGCGGCTTGGTGTCCTGGTTACTCGTGACCAAGCTGTGGTTCCTTCCTGTCTTTGTGAGTCATGTCCGGCTGCATAGCGGTGTTTCTTGGTTGAACGGTCAAGGGTCTACCTAATAGCCTAGATCCTAGAGTGAGTGTCCTAGGAGAGGTGTTCCGAGACAGGTCATCGTGGTCTAGCTTTCTGTGACCCTGGTTCGAGAATCTGCTTCAGAGTGGGCCGTGTTTGATACTCGAGGTATCGCGACATCGTGCTGGTTTTAACAGTTAGTGGGTTTAGTGTGTTTCTTGTGGCAGTGCCGTTCTTTACTGCCTTACTTCTTTACTACTTTTCCTACTCTACTGTCCTTTATATTTTATTATTTGATGCTCTGTTTATTTTATTTCGTTTGTGTGGTGGGGATCCGCGGGACCCCTACTGAGCCAATGAGATGAGACTCACCCCCTTTTCTTTTTAGGTCGGCATGCCTCCTCTTCGTTTGGAGGCCTTGAGCAGCGTTTGAGGTCCTAGTGTCACCAGCTTGAGATAGCCAGGGTATGCCCCAAAGGCTGTGTACTTTTCTTTTGTTACAATGTACCTTTTGGACTTGTCTATATCTGGACTGGTAAATTGTATAAAATTGTGTAAGTCTGTCAATTGTTGTAAATTTTAATTTCAACACTTTAATTCCTACATTTATTTTAGATTTCTATACACTCCTGTGACACCTTTAGAACCCTTCCGAGCTTCCCAGCTCGTGGGTAGCGGCGTAGGATCCGAATGGTATCGGGCATGTCCCGGTATCCGGATCTTGGGTGGTGACACCATCTGTGTAGGTAGGGCGGGTAGCGAAGCAGCACCATGGTGTGTGACGACAACGATGGCAGCTGGGCGTCCTCCCTAGAGCAAGTGTGTCCTCGATAGCGGGGAAGGGGGGCCAGGCAGCGGTGACTCTGGTGTCGGTGGCGACGATGCCAGGTAGCGGCAACTCCAGTGCCAGTGGCGACGATCATGACGACGGCTCTTCTGGGAAGGATGTTTCCACGGTGGGAAAGAGGGGAGGGTGAGAGAGAGAGGGAGATAGGCCGGGGAGGTGAGGAGGCGGGGGAAGGAAATTTGGTTGAAGAGGGAAATCCAAAATCTAGCCCGAGGTGTTTCCAAAAGTGAATAAAAGGCATAATTTTAATAGTGTCTTCTAACTATTAAATTTTATAAGGAATAATTTAATATTTTGCCTTCAATAAAGGAAATTTAATATAAATAGAATTCAGATTTTATTTTTACCTTTTAACCTTTGATATATAAGTCACAATTTACTTCTGCCTTTTATTTTCTACCTTATATATGTAAGTTTTTAGTAGTGATGGCTTGCTCTAGTTGTGAGCAAGAATTAAAACCTCCCAATAACCTACATTCATGAAAAACGTGAGCCCAGTTCCTAAACATTTTCTCTGTATAATTATGAAACGAGTCTCCATGCATGTACTGAACAACACAGATATTAAACGGTTGGATCGTTAATCTAATAACTATTAGACAGTCAAATTTATTACCGGTCAAGATCCGACCGTTGGATATTATCCGGATCACAATTTAACTATTGGATTTGAATTTTATTACAATCGGACCGTTGGATCGCCAATATGATCACTATAGGGCCATCGGATTTGTTCCCAGTCAAGATCTGACCGTTGAATTTTATTTGATCGAAAGTTGACTGTTGGATATAAGTTTGATTAAGATCCAATCTTAGGATTAGCTCCAGATCGAAATCTGACCGTTGTATTTGAATTTCATTACGATCTGACCCTTGGATCGTCAATATGATCACTATTGGGGCGTCGCATTGACCGATGGTCATGATCACTCTTTTGATCATGATTAGACTATTAAGTTGACTTGATATTCATAAAGGACATTTCCACGTACGATAACTTGATATTTGCAATTGTCAAGTTCTTTTGAGAAGATGAGGATATTTATATAATTTTCACAATCGTGAGATGATTTTTTAGTTTTTCCACGATCTAGGATATTTCTGTAATTTTTTTTACTCAAAATATTTTTACAATTTTCTCACCAATAGAGGTATTTCTGTAATTTTCTCACCATCAGAGATACTATACAAATTTTCCACCATCTGGGGTATGTGTGCAATTTTTCATTATAGCGATTTTTTTGCAATTTTTCACCCTCAAGGATATTTTTATAATTTACTGAGATTTGAGATTTTTTTTATAATTTTTAGATATGGTAAGATTTTTTTTTATAATTTTTAAACATGACATGATTTTTCTCATAATTTATAGACGTGACAAAATTTTTTCCATAATTTTCACAAATTTTAGACTTTTCTTAAACATTACATGATTTTTTTTTAATTTTTCTATAATTTACAGAAATTTATCAACATACATGGTTGTTTCCCCAAATTATGGGGGTATATATGCAAACATTATTTTTATGAGTTTCCCACATGACCAACAAATATTTTTGACATGAACTTTGATCATTTATGAATATTACATGATTTTTTCTAATTTATAAAAAAATATAAAGACATATAAACGTATCTCGTACGAGGATATTTATACAAATGCACATACCCTTAAATTAGTTCTTACACAAATAAATCTTACAATTCTTGGAAGATGGAGATCCAGATCTTATCTCAAGTCTTTAAGCTTCGCAGCTCCTATTGAGAGCTCTCTCGAGAGATAAGTTCTCCCTTAGGTGTTATGTCTTGAATGAGCCCTCTCCTCTTTTTATAGGAGTCTTAATGGGGGGGACCTCAAACGCATTAAATGTATTGGGTATTAATTATCCATTGGGGTGGGGTTCCCCCGGTTAAGAGGGTGCACCGACCCTCGTCTCCCCCTGGTTAACTTAGGGAAGTAAGTTCTTATTTCTTGACCCTCACCTTCCCCCCGGTTGACCTAAGGAGGTAAGTTCACCTCCCTTTAATACCTTCTATATTACTTAGCCATGGGGTTAGGGTTCCCCCGATTAAATTGGAGTGGAAGTTGGCACGAGCTTTTGAGAAGAGAGAATAGAGCGCATCCCATCTCCCCCCGATTTATCAACGGGGAACTCCTTCTCTTTCTTTTCTTTCATATTTTCTCTTTTTCTTTGATTTTCTTTAAGAGAGAGAGAGAGAAGTGGGTTGTGACCCACCCCTTGCTCCCCTTGATTTATCGGGGTGCCAAGGGTGAGAGTGACCCCCTAGTCCCCCGATGAGAGAGAGATGCACAGCCACCCCTCACTCGTCTTATTCTTATTTTTGTTCCCTTTATTTTCTTTCTCAAATTTTTCTTATTTATGTCTAGGAAATTTTCGATTTCAATAATATTTAACATGTGACGTTATTAGAACATATCTAGTAGTGAAGTACCCAAGAAGGTTTTGAAGAGTGGGCGTAGGTCATTTATGGCCACACCAAACCGCTACAAAATTGCAATGTCTCTTTTATGTGATTGATTTCTTGTGTCTCTCCCCTTTCACGTATATGCGCATCTGATTGGTCGTTCTACTTAATTTCATTGGGTTGGCCTAACTCGAGATTCCTAATATGTACGACCTACCGATCAGATGGCTGAGATGAAACACACTTTGCGAGAATCTCGTCATAACGGGAACATTTAAGTTAAATTTAACTTCTTAAAAGGTACACCCGTTCTACAAATCAAAAGATCAAACGGCCGAGATAATGAGTGTCTTACCACTTCTAATTAAAGTGGCTATGCGGTACCGTAGCATTTCCCAAACTTATAAAACCTTTTGCTCTCAGGCCCAGACTCTTCCGGATCTGGTCAAATGACGTCTCAATCCTCCACATAAACATTCTATCATGAACTTCTTACGTGGATTAGATCGGATAGAAACACGTCTGTTTATTTGTACGCATGCATGTTTATGAGCGAATGCGAGCCCCAGTAGAATATGAGGAACAAAGACCGTACGTAAAAGTAAGATCCAGGGGCAACAACAAATCACAAGGCTCAACAGAGAAGGCGATCGAGAGAACAAGGGAAGCAAAAGGACTGCCGTTTGGGAGATCGAAACGTGACTCACTGAGTCAACCCTTAACTTCCAGGCACCGCTTAACACGTCGTCCTTCGACTGCACAAGACCCAATAAGCTAAAAAGCTAGAAAATATCTAGATGGGTGAGTGAGGCCCATACTCCCGCTCAAGGCCCAAGAAGGGGTTTGCAGGGTGCATGTGTGGTGTTTGTGACCTGCCTAATTTTTGGAACAATGGAAGATGGGTAAAGCTGTTTTTGTTCGTTTAAGATGTACGTAGCATGTGCGTTTGGAAAGTAAAATGACAAAAGAAAGTATGGTATTCTATTGTTCCCTGTATATCTGTGAGCATTACATGAATATAGCTAGACATTTACATTACCATGCATATATCCAACCATTAATTACATTCTGTGTATAAATAAAATATTTTGAAGAGACTATTTCTCGTCCTCATTTGAAGTAAACACATCATGCATATCTATATCTGACAAAAAAAAAATAAGCAGGAAAACAGTATAGTAACACTAATTTCTGACGCATTTTTGTAACACACGTTTGAAATGTTAAGTATATATATATATATAGTCGATCCCTCTGCACTCAATAAATACTGTTACTCTTTAATTTGTCTTTGTTGAGTGTCAAACGGTAATTAAGATGTGTGTTAACTATTGGCGTTAACAACAACCGATTCCCAAGTGGTGCAAAAGTATCATCGATCCTCGTCATAGACATATTATATATCCTCAATTGCCATGGGACTTAATTTGGACGTCCGTACGTGCTCTCATGCGTACATGTCAGTGTAACTTTTAGTCGGCTGTCATCTCAGTCGCAAATTTTAATCTGCGTGTTCTACCTCCAGTACTAGTCAAGTCTACTAAGTAAAACACATCGGAAATTGTTATTAAATTCACAATATTTGACCATAAATTATGCAGACCAATTAGAAGGAAGCTGCCTACGTATCAACCCATCTTGCACGACTTCTCTCGTAGGTGTAAGTTGCAGAGGAACCCGCCGGTTTCGCCACGGCATGATCCCTGCAAAGAAAGATGAGATTTGATTGTTCTCTGGTCTTGACGTGCATGCACCTCCTTAATTTGGCACCTGACTCTCGGGGAGTCTACTCTAAACTTTTCATGCTGATCAGAGTTCCAATCCATCTCACTCAAAGCTAAAGGGTGATCAGCAGTACTGGTCAGCAGCCAAAGGCTGGCTGTTCAAAGTTGGGCAGCTTAATTAATTGCAGGATGGTGGAAAGTGTGCGAGGAGAAATCAGATACACCTGATCTCTTTTCCTTTTCGTTTGGGTCGAGGAAAATATGGATGGGAAAGGAAAGAAAGGGACGTGATCAGCTTAATGAGCCAAAAACAACAGGCTAAGAGTACAGGCTATACGTACATTAATTTGTGGGTCTCGTACGTAGACCATGCACCCACGTACTTGACTGCTGCACCCCCATGTATACACACCAGCTCATTTTCCAATACGTACGTTTGGGAAGAGGCAAACGGATGCCTTACGTACGGCAGAGGGTGGTCTGAACTCTGAACCCAATTTCAGTTAAAGAAGTCTTCTTGAAAATTCTTAAACCTTCT
Organism: Amorphophallus konjac; assembly: GCA_022559845.1. Taxonomy (NCBI): domain Eukaryota; kingdom Viridiplantae; phylum Streptophyta; class Magnoliopsida; order Alismatales; family Araceae; genus Amorphophallus; species Amorphophallus konjac. The sequence goes on along the minus strand of CM040123.1, from coordinate 29,220,648 downwards.
TCGGTATGAAGGTTGATTAATTTTGTATCGGCTCCGCAGTGGGCAACCCACGAGTTCAGCACACCCTCCTCTAGCTATTATCAGATTCCACTTATTTTAGGAGGAGACGCACTGCTAATATTTTCTAATTAATGTCCGGCGGAGTCACCTTACATACTTATAAGCTAGATGACTTTGCCTTCACCGGTGGAAACGATGAGGTCTGCCAGAATTAAAGGCCTATATCTGGCATGCCTTTCATATCTTTTCTCATCATTTGACTAATTGTATTTGCAGGAATCTGATGCAACCGGATGATGAGCTTTGCGACAGAAAAGCCGGCCCCAACTCTCAAAAATGAACATAGCTTTTGTAGAGTACATTGGCTTCGTTGGAAATCCCGACCTAAGCCGACCCAAGAGGGAGGGGGTTGAATTGGGTCAAAATAAAATTGCACCAATCACAACCTTCTTCGATCAATCAGTCACGTTAAACACAACACATATGATCAAGAACGGGGGAAGGAGACAAGGAGGCAAATATCACATAAGGAGACACGGCGATTTTACCGTGGTTCGGTGCAGCCCTTTGCTGCCCTACATAAGGAGACACGGCCAAGAATGTTTAATTTGAACATTTATTATAACTCACTAGACATCGAGGTGCTAACTCACCTTACAACCTACTTGACATCAACGTGCAAGTTCATCCATCCACACTAGACATCAAGGTGCTAACTTATCTATCTACGCTAGACATCTCAAGGTGTGCTAAGTCACCTATCGATCACTAGACACAATGATGTTAGCTCATCATAAAAAACTAGACATGAAACTACTAGTTCGCCTTTCAAGCAAGGGTGTGCACTATACACAAATTTCTTCCTCTTGGAGAAAGAACCCAATGAACCCTATAAGAAATCCACCCAAATACAATGAAATAACGAAGGAGATAAAGGTTTCTTGAAGATAAATCTAATTGGAAAGGAGTTAGAATGGTTCCTCAAGTTGATCTTGCAAGAAATAGCGGAGAGGAACACCAAGGGGGATTATAAAATTGTCCCCCAAGAAAGCAGCGGCCATTTTCCTTGATTTGATCTACTCAAAGACATCACCAATAGTCAAAAATGATGTAGAAACGTCTCTATTTAAAGAGGGGAACCTCCCATGATCGTCTCTGTCCGATTTGGTAAGAATTCAAGTTGAAATAGATAAATTTCTACTGTCACGCGTGCGTGATGTCACCGTGGTGTCAGCATCAACTCGGACACCACCCTCTACACAAAAAAATGCTTACCCAAAAAAGGTTCTTTATAGGGGTATCGACACCACCCGAGACATCTCTCAATCTACTAATTAACTTTAAACTTTCACAATTACTTTATATAGGAATGTCCGATCGGCATGATCTTGGACTTCTCTGCAACTTTGCTAAAAAGAGTTCCTAATATTACAACACAACTAAGGGGAAATACCCGTCTGAATTCTAAGAAACTAATTATCAAACTAAATCTACTATAAAATAAAAGAGAAAGATTCAGATCTGTCTATAGGATGAGAAACGCATCAATGACGCCTTCTTTGAAACGAAAGATGCCTCCTCCACGATGCACTCCCTATGATTCCGCCGACTTCTCTAGGTGCACGACTAAAGGAGAGTTCCCTTATGTGGAAATAAAATTAACCGCGAGACTATAAAGAGATGGAACCCTCGGTGCCATCCGATCCTTTCATCGGAGGATCCAACTAACGATTGAAACATAAAACTAAATCAAAACCAAAACTAGTCTGGCACGGTGCGGTGTGGCACGGCGCATACGAATAAATAAATAAATATATAAATATATTTATATTTGGTGAGACCAAACTAGCTACGTCACAAGTCCAACCCATATCTAATTTCCCTTGGGTTAGGACATCTAATTTCCCTTGGGTCCTAACCCAAGGGTGAGTCTCATAAAATATAATTGCAAGAAAAACTATCCCACAATTGGTATGGGACTAAACGCAAGAAGAGGAAATTTGAATCAACATCAAGGAGTTAGACATTATCTCCAATATTCTCCCACTTGATTTAAATTTCAAAGACAAGAAAAGAACAAAAAAAATTGGGCAGAGCTACTATGTTATAGGTCAAGGTGTCTTCCGAACTTGAACCTTCGCTTAGTGATATCAAGTCAATGTTTAAAAGAGACTACAGTAGATGAAGCGTTGAACTAAGCTCTTTTATCTTAGACAATTAACTTGTTACACAACATAGTACATGAGAGGATCGGATTCTTAATTCATGGTAGTGTTATAGGCCATGCACTAATATCTCGTCTCATGAGTGCTCTATAGAGAATACCCAATTCCCATAGATCGTGCCCCCACGATCACACTCACGTAGGTGGGTCTCTAAGGGTTTCTGTCATGGTCCATACCCTACCTATTTGGGCTTTGATCCCATTAAGAGCATAGCTCATCTTGGTGTCGTTACAGTAGAGCACTAATCATCATGGGGACATATATAAGGAGAAGTGCTCTTCAGTTACTCATTAGGTTGTGTTCCACATTGAACTTACTTCATGGGATCTCCAATCACATAGGTTGGATATCTACTAAGATAATCAATTAATGGGTTTCAACCCCATCCCCCTAGATGATTCAAACACTAGACTCTTTGCTAGTCCTTTTGTAAAAGGGTCTACAAGATTATTCAATGATCTTATAAATTTTAAAGAGATCACTCCTTGTGAAATTTTCTCTCTTATAGAGTTCCATCTAATGCTCAAGTGTCTTCTTTTTTCATTAATTGTAGTTTACTTCACTTTATCTATCACACACCGACTATCACTATGTATTGAGATTACAGGTAATGGTTTGTTCATCTCATGAATATATGATAAAAAGATTCTTAATTAAGCCAATCAACTTCAGTACAAATAATGTCTAATACAATCAATACAGCTTCCATGGTGGATCTAACAATAATGATCTCTTTAACAAATTTTCATGCTATTGTTGCCCCTCCTAAGGTGAATACATAATCGCTTGTAGAAATAGTAGTATCAGAGGAATTTGTGATCCAATTTGCATCACAATATCCTTAAAGGATAGCAAGAAAGCTTGAGAAAGTCAATGCCAGATCTATTGTTCCTTTAAGATATTTAAAGATTCTTTCTAATGCAGACCAATATTTTTGACTAGGGTTACTAGTGAATCTACTTATAACCCCTACACCATAAGTCAAATCAGGTCTACTATTATTAGTAAAATACATAAAATTACCTATGATCTGTGCATATTTTTCTTGAAATACAAAACCAAAGATAAAAAAGACTTTATTTTATTAACAATTTTCATGTCGATCCCAAGTATGAATATGTCATCAACGTAATAGTATAATATTACATAACTAGTACCAAGTAATTTACTATAAACACAGTTGTCTGAATCATTCATAATGAAACCATCTTCTAAGATAATCTTGTTAAAATTGTCATTCCATTGTATAGGTGTTTGTTTTAAACTATACAAAGATTAAACCAATTTGCACACTTTATATTTTTAGTTAGGCATAACAAAACCTTCCTGTTGATCTATATAGATCTCCTCTTCTAACTCTCCATTAAGGAAAGCAGTTTTAACGTCTATTTGATGGAACACGAGATTATGTATGGTAATCAAAGCGATCAATACACGTATGGTAGAAAGTCTAGAAACAGGAGAGCATGTATCAAAATAATCCATACCATTCTTTTGTGAATAACCCTTAGCTACTAGCCTTGCTTTAAATTTATCAATAGTACCATCAAGTTTAAGTTTTCTTCTGAATATATATTTATATCCTATTATTTTACAACCTGGGGGCAAGTCAGTCAAAGTCCCAATATGATTGTCCATGATGGATTCTATTTCATTATTAATGACTTCTTTCTAAAAACTAGAATCTACATAATTTATTACTTCATGATAAGTTTGAGAGTCATCCTAAACTAAATAAATAAGGAAGTCATCACTCTTTTCTTTTCTAATTCTTTTATATCTTACTATGATTGGGTTCTATGACTGGGTTAGGCTCTCTAACAGAAGTTATTTGCTTAGAAGAACTAGGAGAATTAAGGATCATTAAAAGATGATTCTTCTTCAATAGGTTTAAGAATTTTATTCTTCATGGGAAATACATGTTCATAATACACAATATCATAAGCTCTTATTTCAATGATTACGTTGTTACTTATTTCACTAATGTCAAATTTGACAACAAAGAATCTATTAGTAGTACTATTTTTAGCATATCCAATAAAGACAACGTCCACTATTTTAGGACCTATCTTTCTCTTCTTATTTTATGGGGATTTTAACTTTTACAAGACAACTCCATATTTTTAGATTCTTTTAAGTTAGATTTTCTCTTAAATCATAGTTCATATGGCATAGTTTCATACTTCTTATAAGACATCATATTCAAAATATGACATATAGTTAATAAAGTTTCCCCTCACATATTATTAGGTAAACCAGAATAAGATAACATGGAGTTCACAGCATCTAATAAAGTTCTATTTTTCTTTTCTACTATACTATTAGATTGAGCAGCATAAGGGACATTAGTTTCATGTATGATGCCAAATTCATCACAAAATTGACCAAACTCATGAGAAGTATATTCTTCTCCTCTATTAGATCTAATCCTTTTGATGATTTTCCCTATTTTATTCTCTGCTAAATTTTTATAAACTTTGAATTTTTTTAAAGACTCATCTTTGGATCTTAAGAGATAAAGAAAATAGAATCTTAAATGATCATCTATAAAAGTTATAAAATACTTTTTACCATTTCAGGTCAAGACTCTATTTGAATAACATACATCAGTATAAACTAGGTCTAAAAGATCACTACTCCTTTCAACAGATTTAAAGAGATGTCTAGGTAATTTTACTTAATTTAACACATATTTCACATCTAGTTTTATCATTTATTTTAATTTTAAAAATTAAATTCAGACACATCATTCTTCTCATAGTTTCGTGATTCACATGACATAGTTTAGAATGTGACAAATCACAAGATTCAATATTGTTGACAGAAGTTGGGGAATCGGAACAAGATGAACTGATAGTATTAATAACTTTGGAAGTAATTACATTCAACTTGAATAATCTTTCATTTACATAATATTTTCCTATAAAATTCTCATACTTAATAATTACAAATTTTCTAGATTCAAATACTATCTTATAGTTGTTACTATTCAACAGAAATCTACTAATTAAGTTCTTTCGAATGGTAGACATGTGTTGAACTCCTAAGAGAGATAGGACCTTTCCTGAAGTTAACTTCAAATCGACTCATCATTCCCCCACAACTCGAGCAACACTAAAATTTTCTAAGGTCATGCTCTTGTTGGCGACCTGATAAGTGCCGAAAACATGCCGTTTGATAAGTGTCCATTTTCTATGGTAATTCATTGCATGTACACCGTTTTATGTGCATATAATTAGGTAATTATGCATGTTCCATCATTAATCTCAACTTCGCATGTAGATTGGACATTTCACGTAAATTAATTAATTTGGTGATTTTATTTAATAAAATGGAGTTGAGGGTCATGAACATTAATTCTTCGTCACATAATTATGAGCAATTGTGATTCATGTGCACATTATGATACTTTTTATTGATTAAATCATAATTTTATGTGTACAGGACACTGAAGGAAATTGCTAGACAAACCAGAGGCAAGAGCGTCCGAAGACCAAAAGAAGAAGCCCTAAGGGGCCCCATTCTTAATTGACTAAGTCAAAAATTGCTGCCACCACCTATTTTTATTGGAGGGAAAAGAAAATATAAAGTTTGAAATAAAGGAAACCAAAGGAGGGAATTAATTGGAGGGAAAAGAAAATTCAAAGTTTAAAGTAGAGGAGAAGAAGCACATATTTTGGTTGGAGGGAAAAAGAAATTCAAAGTTTAAAATAAAGGAGAGAAATGCTGAGTCTTGGGAAAGGGGTGCCCAAAGCCCAAGGAGGGGGTGCTCACCTCCTTTTCCTATCCCTCATGCATCATCTTCTACCTAAATCATATAAATCCATCTTCTTTTGATACAATCTCCACCCTCCACTGACTAAAATTTTCCTATAAATAGCCCATGTCAAGGAGGAGAAAGGGGAGTTTTCCTTTTGGCATTCTTCTCTCCCTCTCACATCTTCACCTTAGGTCACCGATTTCTTCCCCTTGTGTTCCTCTTCTCCTCTTGCTGTCTTCATAAAAGTTCTTAATTTTTAAATACTTTACAATTTCTTCTTCTCCATCTTCCTCTAATTTTTTCAAGCTATTTCACGTTTTTCAAGTTACTATCTTGTGATTTTACTGTTCATCCGAGGTTCTACCTTTTGTTCTTCCTCTATTTTTATGCTCTTCCGCTCTTATTTTACCTTTGCACTCTTCATAAAATTCATCTTTCTTTGATCTAGATTTTCTTCTTCTACCACTTCCTCTAATTACTCTTTATTTTTAAGTTATTGTCATTTTTTCATAGTTCAATTTTTTGACATTTTATTGTTCATCTGCGCAGGACACCTCTGTTCTTCCCTAGTTTTAACCTTCTTATGATCTTTTTCTCTCTCTGAACTCTTCACAAAACTTCTTCCTCTCTTCCTTATCTTCAACTTTTATTTTTACTACTTCTTCTAATTCTCTTTGGTTTTAGAGTTATTTGACTTCTAATCTTGCTCTATTTTCATTATTTCTATTTTACTCTTTTTAAAACTCCCTTCTTCATCTTCTATCTCTCCCCCCTACATTTTCACCTAAACATCTCCAAGGTGAATTTTCTACTTCGGTGTTCTAGAGGCGGTGTCTAATCCTAAGACGGGACGATCTTCTTCCAAGGCTCGGCATGGAGAAGACGGCGCTATTCTTCATTTTCTTGACTCTATTTCTTCCTTTTTCATTAGTTTACGTCAAGTTGTATTTTTAATTTTTCATAGATTGTAATTTTTATTTCTTTAGCAATAAAATTTATTTGGTAAATTGTGTTCTCTTTTCTCTCTCCCTTTTTCAAATTTCTCTTCTCAATCCCTCTCATATTCTTTAGATAGATTTATTTCCATGCACTTATATTTTACATTAGTTTTAACTCACTCAAAAACTCGATTTTCAAAACATAAGAATTTTTTCAACTTGTTTAAAAGAAACATTTCATCCCCGTGGGATCGACCCGTTCTCTCCACTTTACTCATATTTTCAAATCTATTTGAGTGAGTGAGTGCGGTTATATAAATTTTAAAATTATGTGTGACACGGCATTTTTAAATGACATTTGTCGGAGCGCATCACCGTTCAAAGTAAATATGAGTGTTAGCTCCCGTATCAATCTACCGATCACTAGAGAAATCAACTATGTTTAACAAAGGAATCAAAGATACGAACCCATTCGATGGTTCAAAAGTGGACAGTCCAGAATTAGAAGTCACTATTTCTATTTGAGGTGTTAGAGCTTAGTTGTTTTTGCGTCGAAATCTGGGACTAGGTTTGCCATTATCCTTCCTGTCATAATAATTCTTTATAAAATGCCCTGGCTTTCTACACACATAACAACCTCTTTTGTCAACATGTTTCTTATGAGATTTTCCTTTATCCTTATAATTTTGATTCTTCTGATAATTATTTTTCCTATAATTTTGGAACGTAGGATTGAGTTAATCCTGTTTTGATTAGGATTCTTTATCAAGTTGACATTAGAATGGTTTCTAGATTCAATAAGCTCTCTTTGTTCTTCCTCAATCATAATGGAATATTGAAGATCATCGAGAGAAATCTTAGAGTGTTTATGTTGAAGAGATCTAGCATAATTATGCCAAGATGGGTGAAGTTTATCAATTAATCAAGAAACAATCAAATTTTCATCAATGTTCTGGCCTCTAGTTTTTATCTCACATATGTTATTAAGAAAATCATGAGTTTGAAAAATCACATAAACAACATCATTCATGATAAAATATAGGAACTTTGAGAATTTTTAGCATCTTCTTTACCATATTTATCTTCTAATGTTTTTCATAACTTACGGGCAGAAGAGATAGAACTATAAAAATCATAAAGAGTATCATGCAAGTTGCTCAAAATACGACCATGGCATAAATAGTCAATTTCATCAGGAGTGTATGTAGTTGTCCCTTTGATGTTATCTGAACCAGAAGTGGCTACAGTTAGGGTTGTCAATAGGTCGGGCCGGCCCGACAGGCCCACGGACTTGACCTGATTTCGGGCCGAGCCGCAAGGTCTTTATAGCCCTGCAGATTTTTAGTCGGGCTTCAAAGCTCGGCCTAACTACTGCGGATCACACTCGGGCTTTGAGTTCGGCCCGCGGGCCAGACCTGCCCGTTCTTTTTTTTTTATTCTCATTTCAAACTTTAAAAATTACGTAGTTAAAATTATGTTATTTTACTTAATTAGAAAATTTAAAACTCTCTTTTCACACAAATTATATAATTAATATTAAAATTTTAAGTAATTTAGTTATATTATAAATTTTATATTATTAAATATATTATTTTATATTGTTTTTATTTTTATTTAAGTTGTCGGACCGGATCGAGCCTTAATCAGGCTTTGTATTTTTTAAATAGTGTCGGGCCCTGGCCGAGCTCGGGTCGGGCCGACCTATGCCCGACATGGGCCTGGCCCATTGAACTTGGAGCGGATAGTGTGATATCCGAATTCGTATTCGAGTAATAATCGAATTATCAGTCCGATACTTTATTCGGATAATTATCAGATTAATACGAATTCGAATTTGGTTCGAATTTTAAATAGATAATTGCTAGACCTACTTAGAGGTGAGTCATTTGAGCCGTGTGGGAGCATCGTATGTTATTTTCTCAAAAAAAAAAGAGTGAATGTTATTTTTATTTTGAGAGATGTTATCAAAATATTAGACTTCATCCTAAAAAATAGGAGATAATTTATCAAATAGGTGTAAGTGGAATTCTTATTTTTAAATTAAAATTTAAAAAAAAGATAAAAATGAATAATCAAATAACCTATTAAAATTTGAGTTTTCTTAGATATTTATCTAAAAGTTCATATTCGGTCGGATAATATCTAACACGAATATCTGAATATCTAAATTCGTATCCGATTAATAATCAGATATTCAATATTTGATTAAATTATTCGTCGAATATTTTATTTAGATAATTATTCGATTAAATGAATTCGAATTCGATTAAAATTTTAAAGGAATAATTATCTGATCTATTGAAGAGGTCGAACGATGTGTTCGACTCGATTAAGACTCACAACGCATTCCTCCCCTACCCTCCCGTTCGTTCGTCTAACAGGCCTCGTTGTCTCATAAGATGGCAGAGTATTGATGGGTTTGAATGCGCTGCACCTACCCCCACCCATGTATTTCCCAAGGGATGAGGGCCTAATTAAAGGGTGTCCCCCATGCGCTTTCCACATAATTGGGGACTACGTATGAAGCCCCTAACATTTACATATATACATATCCTTGAGGCCCCACCCTCCCATCCTTATGACTAGTCTCTTTCTCTGCCACGCTATCAACGTCTTAACACCTCAAATTTTCTGGGCAATAAACCTATTAAATTAATGTGTTTATGACAGAGGGAGAGATCTTCTAGACGTGGAGAAAAAATTATGGCATCCAAGTGCACATGCGATAAAAGGCACGGTGGTGACTAACCGTTGCCTTGAAGTAAACGGACCAGGACAACCTATTATTAATTTGGTAGGTGCATTAATATTTGATCACGATATTAAATATTTACACTATCAATAACAGCTTTGATATTGCTATCGATTACAATGAGCAACAAGTGTTCGATTATGTTTTAAAATTTTTAACATTCATATCTTCCAAAAGTTTATTATATTAAAATAATATTTTAACGAGTGGTGCCCGAGAAAAGAGGAGAGAATGTTAGAACGAGAGCGAGAAGATGTCGCGTGGTGCGCCGGCGAACCAGAGCCGGGTCAGACACTGGTCAGATTCAGATATCAGATTCAGACATAAGGGCGGGGGCGGAGGAGGCGGAGCTGTCTAGATTTTGTTCGCATGAAGCGGGGGGGCCCCGAAACCGAAAGCGGAAGCGGTCTCCCTCGGACACATCACATGTCCACCGGATACATTGAACACGAACACGTGACTCTTTGGATGCTTCAAAGGGCTACTCCATTAATTTCCACGCCAACTCTTGTGGAAGAAGATCCAAATGGCAGGATATATCCCTTCAGAGGTTTTATAATGTAAATTTCAGGATTACATATGATACAAACAAGAATGAATGCCAAAGGAGAATATTGTTGGATCCTTCGTCAGATTTTGGTCAGATATATACCCTCTAGTGCTAAATAATTTGCCAACAAGAGAGGGAGAGAGAGAGAGAGAGAGCAATTAATTATAATCATCTTTTTGTGATTGTACAAGTAAAATTTCATTAATTTAGCACTCTGCCCTGATTAATTTTAAAAATTATAATTTATAGTTTTTAACTAGAAACCCAAAAAAACAACTCAAAAACTACACATATAATTAAGTGACCTCCAGAACCTACTGTCATCCTCTCATAAGAACTGGATTAATATATAATTTATAGTTTTAATTTTAGTACTGACCCAAAAGCCTTGGAATAAAAGACTGAATGCACCAGTGTGCGGCCCAGTGACGGGAAACTTGGAGAGGCAGTGATACAGATTGACGGTGACATCACCCCCTCCTCTCAGCCGATCAGCACGTACATGAGCTATCATTCACCTCTGTTGCATTACCCTTATCCACTACAAGGAAGGAGGGGGACGCCCGGCTGGGAATTCTCGCTAGCTGTTACCCCTTCCCACCCCTCATGCGTTTTCTGAACCCGGGTCTTCACACACACACACACACACACACACACACAGATTCTTTTAAGTGCATGCACCTTGCTTCTCCCGTTGTGCGTCCACGCCCACTCGTTTTAATATTGATCAACGGCCGCGACCAAAAGAATCCAAAGAAGAACTCCGGTTGACACGTCACCCTCTCATCTAGATGACAAGTCCACATCGTCTTTGATGTCCATTGTTACACATTGTTTGCCATAATACATGCATCTTTTCCTTTCCATGCCGGGGCATCTGTCAGTTGGGACTCGGGAAGGAGACTTCAAATCATGGTTCCCTGACCCAGTGCTACTCACCCTGACTCGGGTGTGTCGTACCAGGTCCACAAGAAATCGAGACGTAATCCCCCAAGTTTGAACTGAGTCGCCTCCTCCTCGCATCTACTCTGTAGCAGCAGGCAGCGACAGCATCAAGATCATCGGAGAGCACCTCCATCCGACGAGGGAGGGCCGTCGGAGCAGCAACAGGGCCATCGACAATAGCAACATCACCCCGATCCGGTAGGGGGGAGGGCCATAGGGTCTCGATCTGGTGTCGGAGCAGCTCGATCTGACGGGAAAGGCCGCAGGGCCTCGATCCGACAGGGGGAGGGGCACCTGAGCAGCAGCAAGGTTACTGGCAGTAGCAGCAGCCCAATCTGATGGGTGAAGGGTCTCAGCCCCCGATCCAATTATGAAGCAACTCGATTTGGTGAGGGGAGGGCCGTCGGGCCTCGATCCGGTCGAGGGAGGGCTGTCGGAGTACCAAGAGGGCCACCGCAGGACGTAGGGTCGAGTTTTGCTGTGAACTACTGAACCGACTCGATCCGAGTCCGATCGAGTCACATACGAGTTGAGACACACCGTATCGGATCAGGGAGAGTCCGATCCGATACATATCATTGAGTCGACAAATCTTATTTCAAATGTCCGCACAATATCTGTTCTTCTAGGAGCCCATCACAATTTACAAGGAGACCACGAAGATTTAAAAGAAATATTACATCGTATAATCTGGCTTAAATAGATTGACCCATGTATAACCAAGAAACATATCTCTAGAACTACTGCTAATGCTGCTTCCCCTCTGTTAAGATTTTTAGAATTTGACAGAGGTTCCTAACTTTTTTTTTTAACTGCTACTTTTGTCCCGCATGAAAACGATAATTTTTGCTACACCATAAACTACAAATATATTGCCATACACATTTTGAACTAGGGTTTAGAATGAATCATTCTGAGCTTCGGTCCTTTTATAATATTGGGTGTACGACAAAGCATGTCCCTCGTAGTGATCCGATGTTTCAACGGGGCATCATATGTTTGGATATCCATTTACATGGATAAAATAAGAGCTTGTTTTGGTGGACAACCAAGTCAGTTGCACACTTTGGGTGTGCACCAATTTCTTCTCTTCTTTTTTTGAAAATATGTTGAGTGGGGTCCACCTCACCTATCTGTCTATATATTTTTAAAATTAAAATGAAACCCTTTAAAATCAAGTTTAAATATTGAAATTAAATTTCTATTAAAAGATAGAACATAGAAAATATACTTCAAGTCAATAGCAAAGTCAGTGTTCAAAATAAGCTTATATGTCTCGACAGTATTAATTTTTAATTAAGTCTTGTTTCCTAAAAGAATAGTCTGCTCGCCCTCGTTCATAAACCTTTGGAATTAGAATTCTTACATATAATTGACAGCATGCGCAATATTAGGATCTATCTCCATGATCATCACGACTACCTCACATGCCACAACTTGCAGGGTGACCACCCACCGTCTATGGTGGTGGCACCGCCGCCGTGTGTATGTCTGTGGAGAGAACGATGAATGGAGTCTGAGGGATCAGAACCCGAGCTCTAATATCACATATTAGGATCTAAACATATCTATAGCAGAAGACATCTTGTCCACACGCACCCATGAGGAGGAGAAAGAAGGCGACGACGATCACAACAGTCAGATGGAGAGTTGTGTGACCCTTTACAGTGCTCTTTGGTTTCCTCTCTCTATTGAACTTGAATGTATGTAACCTCTATATACGAGGAGTCACAGTTTGGGATGTTTATATCGAGAGGAGGGACTAGTCCAAAGTTTTGATTTAATTGGATTCCTACTCATAACCGGAACTTATGGATCACATATGGGTCAGACCCAGTAATAATCTTATTCTATTAGTCCAGACTTTAAGTGTGTCAAGTTATATAGTCCAGTAACTCACACAAATGAACCACTAACATTAGGTGAAACTCTAACACCCATCTCCTATCACACGTCCAAAATGAAATAAAATAAGATAAAGAATGATCCATGTGAATTCTAGATTGTTCATTTTTTAGATTTTTTTGGACCTTTCGATGGGGGTGAACGGTATGGACCGATAGATGAGGTGAGATCTTATCTCACTATATTTAAAAAAAAAACTTGATACACATCCAAGAAGTGTAATTACCTCTTGAGTATGCACTTAAGACTAACTTATAAAATAAAGTATATACACATGCTAGCTAGCTCTAGTGGTTAACTTCATGTATGCATATATAGACATCATATGTGAATCTGCATTAACAATAGAACTGACAAAACTCTGATGAAATCTCGTGTAAGAAAAGGATTGTGTATGTTCTTACTCGAGTTCCATGTTTTCCTTTTCCCCCCCGCCTCTTTTTTTTTTCTTATTCAAGCTAACCAGTACTGATGCATGTTGACGACGACATTTGAACCCGTGACGGTCACTCAAATCCCCGTTGTTGTGTTCTCATCGAGCAATATATTGCTTATTAAATATTTTTCGCAGCTACGGGCAGTGGTTTAATTAGCTGGAAAGTGAAGCGTTCGTGCCCAAGACGACTCTGATTTCTCCCATTTTCACACACACACACACACACACACACATGTTCGAGCTCTCACTCTCCGAGGTGATGGGTAAAGAAATTGAAGGCAGAAGCGAGCTGTTTCTCCACTCTATCTTGGCCTGACGTACCGCATGCAGGTAAGATGCAATATTATTAGATACATGGATCCAATATGATGATGCAATTATTTTCACCTAAGCGATTTGCATCAAACTGTAACGTTCATGACAAAGGAGACAACAACGGTTGATGGCATAATAAACATCATCCCTGATGAATATTGGAATGGCCACCTCAAAATGATATGACGTTGTTCTTTTGTTGGAGGTGCAGCTTCATCATTCCGTGGGTAAAAGAGAATAGAAACTACACGTAGTAGTAGTAGTAGTAGTGGCACTCACGGCGCCATCACTTCGATCAATATATACGTAGAGATGACTGACCGCATTACTTTGCGGTTGCTATCTATCAATCGGAACCCTATATATGACTGTGATGTGTATTCAATTATGCATTCTCCTGGTATGTCACCCACGCACGTAGCTAGCTACGCATGCATATATACCCAAGGGAAATCCTAATTGATTGACAAACGTCTTTGTGGAGAAGGATGTTTAATTTCCACTTCTTGCCACTCATTCTCAATCAATTCTACTGAGTGGCGGAGCTAGGAGGGGGGGGGGGGGGGTTGGGTAAAATTATTGATTTGTTTCATTGTTCTCTCACCTCTGTTTGGTGTTTTGGGCCCATTAGATGTTTATTTATGGTAGATATTTAGGTTTTACAATTAAGTTAAAATATATACTGATGGTAGATATTTATCATCCACGTTCATTGGTTGGTTGTTTAATCATAAATAGACGATGGAGATTTTCTTTTGTAAGATTAAAATTTAAAAGAGATAAAAGAGGACAAAAGCAGCAGAGTAGAATCGTAAAAAGGTATTACGACTGTCGGCTGAGAAACTTTGTCTGTAGCTATATAGGGTTGATTTTTGATGGTTGAGTAGAAATAAAAAAAGACTATCGGGTTGAGCACAGGGTTGATTTGAAAGCTTGTAGTAGGTATCCCCGATCCGCACGTCCGGCCCCCCACACCCCACTCCACTTTGAGGAAGTTCTCTATCAATACGATGAGTTTTCCCCCTTGCTCAGTTCTCTTGTTATCTATTTGATGATTTTTGCTGAATCGTAGGGCTTTACCATGGGACTTTATTTGGGGAAGACATTTCATTCAAGACTGTGATTTTGTCTTTCTTTTTAATTTTTATTTCGTGTATTTTCAATCACTATGATTTTACATATCTCAATAGTTTAACTTGGTTCTTCCTCTCAGTTATTCTTATTTGTGATTTATTATCTCGATTATATAATACAAAGTTAGCTCCCACTCGTTGGAAACACTGCACTTGATTTTGAAGGTGAATCAATTTTTGTGATGATCAATAGATGAATGATAATTTTATGACATATATTGAGAAGGAGACATTCGAGAGTATTGACAATGAAACAATAATATAACGTTTTTAGAATATGAAGACTCGTCGTGGACAACTCACTTGTAAAATATTTTCTACATGAATATAAATAAATATTTTTTATTATATTAATTTTATTTTACCCTCCTTTTTAAATATTTCTAGCTCCACCACTGATTCTACTCTATAGACATGGTGTCAAGATTTGATCGATCTAATCGGTCGTATCGATTTTTTATTGGTACAGTACAAATAAATATCGTTACGTTTCGAGATGAAAGAGGATATTATATATGTATTATAAATAAAATTATTTAAAAAATTCTTTGTTTAGTTGATTAATTAGATAGTGTTCGATTTTAACCAAACATCTGGGTTCCAATCTCACATATGTTATAGAATTTTTAGAATTTTTTAAGTTAAATTTTAAAAAACATAAATAAAAAATCATGTATCTTGTGAGATTCGAACAGGTGACCTCACATTTCAATAAAAATTTCTAATTAAATAATCTATAAAATTATTTTAATATAAAATATAATATTTAATATTTAAAAAGATATAAATAACGTATCGGTTGTATATCACGTGTCTATCGTATCGATCACCTGTTGGAACGATTTAATACAAATAATATAAGATGTATTGTATCAATTTATCAAATCTTGAGTAATATGTGATCTCCAACACACACACACAAAAAATTGAGAATTTGAGGGGCGGTCCATTCTTCTGATCCAGCTACCCTCCATTCTTATTAATTTCCAGTCCATAGCAAACGGAATATGTGAGCAAAGCAGTCGGTCGGCACCCACGTGAAATTCTAAAAATGTCTCTCTTCAAGCCAACATATTACCCAATATCCTTGTCACTTAATTTCCAATCCTTTAAATTTTAATTATGGGTCCTCAATGTACAGTAACTGCAACGTCCAGAGTCAGATAGGGGTGATCGGGTTTCTCGATGGTACAGTATCGGGTATCATATTTGATATAAATTCGTTTGACTAATGTTTGAGGGTCACTTTCATAAAAAGGTAAGTCAGATTAGTGTGAATTATTTGAGATGAAATGATGATAAATTTGAATTGTTTTTACTCTAATTAAAAAGGTGAAAATGTGAAATAAATCATCCAGTGTGAATTATGGATGGGTCACTCGGGGTGATTTATCTGCCCTTAATCTACCCCTTTATCAAAGTGGAGGGTTTTTCAATAATTTTTTTATCTCTTTATTCAGGAAAGAGAACGTGTGTCACAGTCATACCGTCAAGTGTCAACTCGGATGGACGAGCTTACACTGATACAAAGTAGGGTTTGACAACCCGGTCGTAAGTTGATTAATTGATTTCACTCGCTCAAGGGCAATTTGAGTTTGAATCCCGCTGGTTACATGCATTTTTTGAGTTTTTTTTAAAATTTTTAATCAAAAAGACTCAAATGTGAAGGCACTAACAAGACCTGTTGAAGAAGCACTTACAAATGACTTAACCAACTAAGCTACGAATTTTATTCAATTATATATATATATATATATATATATATCTTACGAGATTGAGCGAGACGGAGCGGGACATTAATGTCTCGTCCCGTCCCGATAGAAAATCGGGACGACCGGGATGATCGATCCGACAAACTCTGGTACAAAGTCCACAAACTATCAATATACTAAATTAATTTCATGTTTGTTCATATATATCATATATGCATTCCACTTTGCAATTTAACCCCTGGGTAGGACGGCATCAAATTGTATAAGAAACCCTAGGAGGCCATTTGGTATCGGGTTAGAGCGGGGATATCCCCGCTCTAATCCCATTCTACGTTTGGTATGGTTAAAACGGGCGGGGATAAGTTGGGTTAAGGGAAACAGGGTTAACCCCAATTTTGGGGTTGGAAACGGGGATAAGTCATTCCAACCTTTTGTTGGAATGACTTATCCCCATTTTTCTAACCCCATTTCACCCCTTGTGTACCAAACATACATGAGAATAAGACTAGACATATATTATCTTAGAATGACTTACACCTATTCTTCTCAACTTTTATCCCGATACCAAACATCACCTAGGAAAATAAGAAGAGAGGAAGTATGGACAGAATTTCCCCAACGCACAGGTCGCAACCGATCGATTTGCTCTTCTTTTGTTCAACCAAATCCGACCAGATCAGCAGGTAAAGCGGCAGCTTCCTTCCTCGTCCATGGAGGAGACGGTCGACGGCTTAGCCTCCTTGGAGGAGATCCGCCCACCGATGTTGGAGGATGTAGGGCTCGAATAATATTGTTGGAATATTTGGGCATAGTCTGTGGGCAATAGTCCCGTATTGGTTAAATGAGTTGTGGTTCATGTACTTATGACCCTGGGCCTATGTATCTCAACACCGCGATTTTGTGGATTCAACATGGTATCAGAGCATGGTCTTGGCCCAACTCCTCTTGTCACCTCCACCCGATTAATGTCCACGGCCCATCTTGGCCGTGAGGGGGAGTGTTGGAATATTTGGGCATAGTCCATGGGTAATAGTCCCGTATTGGTTAAATGAGTTGTGGTTCATGTGCTTATGACCATGGGCCTGTGTATCTCAACACCGCGGTTTTGTGGATTCAACAAATATCCCTCGTAACGGAAGCCATCAAGGAGGCCCCTCTTCAGGGTTGCCAACTCCACCGAGTCGCGGGTCATCACTACCGACTAGGAGGAGGAGGAGAACGGTGGATGCCTTGTGTATGATTCCGTCACTATGAGAAAAGCGGCAGCTTTCCGACCGGGGATGAGTAGGAAGTAGCCGATGATGCCGCGGCAGCCCGCCGTGAAGGGCGCCACGATGTGCTCTGTAATGTCCCGGACCTTTCGGATCCTTCGTCGTGGGTCCCGGATCTGGTTTCTCGGAGTGTCTGGCTCCGTTGTGTCCGAAATTTCGTTCCGGACATCTTTCGTGTCCGGATCGGCGCGATCCGGAGTTGTTTCGGAGGCCTGGAGTGCGTCCGCGACTTTTCCGTATGTGTTTTCCGATTTCCGTGTACGGGTTTCGACAGACCCTTCAGAACCTCGTTGCGGGTGAACCGGACCGTTCACCTAGGCGAGGGTTGTACCGTTGCGATCGGTGCGTCGCGAGGATCGAGGAGGTCTATTTTTCTATTTTTTGGGGATTTTTCTGATTTTACGAATTTTCTATAAATACCCCCCTATTTTCTTTCCTTTTCTTTTTCCCCTTTTCTTCTTTTCCTTTTTCTTTCCTCCTCCCGTGAGCCACGGCCGACCGTTGCAACCCCCCTTGCCCGTTGGACTTCGCGGCGCCCCTCCCCCTCCGGCGGCGGGTGGTGGACCTTGGTGGCGGCGCGGTGACGACGGCGGTGGCGAGAGGATCGTGACGGTGCCCCCATTGGTGCGTGGGAGAGGAGTTCGTGTTCGAGCAAGATTCGGCGATCGACGGCGATCCGGTGGTTTTTGAGCTTCTTTAAGGTAGGGGGACGGATCCTTGCCCTCTTTACGGCATTCCCCCTGATTTCTAGGCCGTGGAGAGGCCGAGTGGGGCTAAATCCATGCCGGGAGGGTTATTTTCATGCTTGGGGTTTGAGCGCCGGATCCATTGATTCGTGGGGGTTTTTGATTGATTTGGGGTTCTAGATGCATGCTAGGACGTCGGGAGATAATTCCTCGTTGTTTTCCCTTCACCAGAGGGGGTGAATGGGCGTGGTTTTACGATTTCTGGGCGTATTTCGCGAACCGGGCTCGGCCCGTTGTCGCGCTATATTCCAATGGCGCGTTCTTAATGAACGCGCCGTGTCGTCCGGGCGCGTTCATCGGAAGGGATGACCGCTCTGGCGGTTCGGAACGCGCCATGGACGGGTAGCGCGATCGCATGATCACGCTATCCAAGACTAGCGTGTTCAGGCATGAACGCGCTAGCCTTGGGCAGCGCGTTCTCCAGAGTCGCGCTAGGGGTGCCTAGCGCGACCTTCCCCCTTCCCCGAAACCGTGTTCCTTGGGTAGCTTAGCCTCCGGTTGGGTGAGTTTTGGACCCGGTCATGGCGTGTGGCCCAAGGGTTGCCGTGGGCACCGAGGGAAAGCCACAGGGGCGCCCGGGGGTCCCCAGAGAATCAGTTACCTCGGTGGGGGTGCCGCGTGACTTGAGGGACGGTCAGACCTCATGCGTGTCCCCGGCATCCGTACCTACCGTTTGGTTACCAAGAGTCTGTGTTAGTGTGTTAGTCGGTGGGTTCCGTGAGTCGAGTCCTTACTTCCAGTGACATGTCCACTAGTCGTAGCTTCCTGCGCACGGGTGTGCGGACCCACCTGGGAGTGGTGGAGAGCGAGACCCAGTGTGACGCGGTTTTTAGGCTAGTTTCCGAAGGGCCCCTTGCCTTTGCCACCAGAGTCCGGTGGGGGGGAAAACCAGCTAGAGGACCCGACCTAGAGCAGATGGTCTGTGTGTGCACACATAGTTGGGGGCTTAGGACACGCGCTGACGAGCATGACCCCAGCTAGTCCTTGTTGTGGTTCTTGTTGCGTGTCTGAGTCTCACGCCCGGGGCGTCGTAGCTGGACACTTGTGACGTGGTGTAAGACGTCAGGGGACGCATCCGGTCGTTCTTCTGGTGGGTAGCACTCCTGTTTGCTGGCAGGCGTGGACTCGAGTTTTATTAGACCGAGGTTCAGTAGTACGGTATTGTTAAAGTAGACGGCTTTTCCGTTTATTTACTTCAGCTTGTTGGTTCTACCGTACTCCGATTAGGTAGGGTTACTTTTCGGCTTGTTGTGTTCTTGCCTTGTTTTCCGTGCGAGGTGGGGATTCGCGGGATCCCTACTGGGCCAATGAAATGAGGCTCACCCCTGCTTTTCAGGTGAGGCGGGGTCTTCGAGAGGTGCGGCCGAGTTTCAGCGTGGTTCTTCTAGCCAAGGTTAGTCGCCAGTCTGCCAGAGCCGGGGGATGCCCCGTGTAGTTGTACGCCGGGGGATGCCCCGTGTAGTTGTACTTTCCTTTCTGTTGACTGTACTTTTATTTGGACATGAGACTCTGTGGACCATGTAGCAGTTTATTTATTTATATTATTCTGTGCATTTTATTTTTAGATTATTGTGCTATCTCTGCGGTCGTTTCAGCCTCTCTTGTACCCCCACACCACTCCCTTCTACCCTTCCGAGTCTTCGGGCTCGTGGGTTGGCGGGCCGAGATTCTAGACGCGCCGGTTCCTCTCCGGTACTCGGATCCCGGGTCGTCACATGCTCCCCTTAATTTGGATGTCATCTCATTGAGTTGGGTGCTTTGGGGGTTGGGTCGTTTGGGCTCTTCAAAAGATTAATAGGGTGTTTGAGAGCGAGTTTTTTTAAAGATTTTTTAAATAAATTTTGAAAAATAAATTTATAAAAACTCATTTTTAAAAATATATTAATAGATATATTATTATTTAAAATTAAATAGTACATAAATATCTTGTAAGATTATTTAAGTGCATTTTTTACAAATTTTTGTGAAATGAAATGACATGTCCTTAAATAAAAAATTTTATTTATACTATTTAATTCTACATAGTGATATGGCTATTAATATATTTTCAAGAATAATTTTTTATAAATTTACTACTAACAATAATTTATTTATATTTTTAAAATTATTTTATTATCAAATTTAAATTTATTTAAAATTTTGACCTAATTTTAAAAATTGACATAAACTAATGTTAATTTATTTGGCACAATAGAGATACCTCTCTCTGTGTGTGTGTGTGTGTGTGTGTGTGTGTGTGTGTGTGTGTGTGTGTGTGTGTGTGTGTGTGTGTGTGTGTGTGTGTGTGTGTGTGTGTGTGTGTGTGTGTGTGTGTGTGTGTGTGTGTGTGTGTGTGTGTGTGTGTGTGTGTGTGTGTGTGTGTGTGTGTGTGTGTGTGTGTGTGTGTGTGAGGTGGTGAAGTTGAGTAACAAATGGAGGGAGTGGTGGGTGAGAGAGAGAGAGAGGGGGATGCAGTTGAGGATATTCTCATTAATTCTCTTGAAAAAAAGTGAAGATAGATTTTTATTTTGAGAGAGTTTTTATTTTTTATTTTAAAAGAGAAAATATTCAAAAAGTGCATCTAAACACCCCATAAATCCTAACAGTTAACAGCTTGGACATAATATTAGTAGTTCCTGAATCTTTGGACCTTGTCATAAGCAATCTACTCAATGGATTAGAAATTAATTGGGCCCTCTTCTTCGGACTGAAAGTTAATTTTCTCAAAAAATTTCCAAGACTATAAATTTTTTCTTAGGCCGCTAAGTTAAAGAAATTATAAATATAATGATATTTTTATAATTATTATTAATAATAGAAATATAAAAAAGGTTCTAAAATACTTAAGGCCAACTTTGAAATAAGAGTAAGGTAACGAGTTCTGGAGAGGGAGATTCCCGCAGCCCACTCAAAGAGCAGACCCAACTAGGCCCAACAGGGCCCGATGAGACAAGCTCGTCCAAGTGACAGCCCACAGGGCCCACTTGGAAAAGCCCAATAAAACAATACTCGAGGAAATAACTCTCCTAGGCGGCCCCAAGGCTCGGAGAGCTCGAGCTTCGGTCAGGTCACAGGAAGACCCGCGCACGCTTTATCCCTCCGCACGAAGGGGGGAAGCGCTAGCCGGTCTATCCGACCCATCTCCTCACCAAGCTAGGCCTATTGCCCGATAAGGTCGGCCCCCCTAAGCTCGGTACGACGGATAAAATGTTTATCATTGCAGCCGTTAGAGTCCACAGCGGGTCGGGCGCCAAAACGTCCAAGAGCTCCAGCTTCCCCGCGAGGATAATGCCCCCATGATGAGGCCATAAAAGCCCACGACGAGGACGTAACCTCCACCGGAGACCCCTCGGCTCGCAGGACTCCAGAAGGCGGCACACTATTTAAACCTGGGATACCCTCCGGCGAAAGGGAAGTGAAAAAGGGCATTGATCCACCCCCAATTCCTGAGCACGGATCACTTCACCCCATTGGTGGAGAGGGATCTCGCGCCTTCACCTTCTCCTCCCTATCGCTGCTCTCACCATTGCTCTACTGACTTGAGCCTCGGAGGGTTTCGCCCCAGGGAATCCCCCTGGGCCCTCTGACCCGTTTCCATGTCTTGCAGTTCACAAATTTGGTGATTACCAGCCCGCTCAGGAACTAGCGCGAGATTTCGCCTCTTCATCTGGCGCCGTCTTTGGGAAACGCACGAAGAGCCAACATGGTGAGAAAGAGCTCAGGGAGGAGGTCCGCCGGCGAGAGGGGTAAGGCCATGGTAGCAACAGGGGATGGCCCATCCAGGGCCTCACAGAACCCTCCCTCCAACGCCAGCATCCCCGCCGACGGACCACCGCCCCCCCCTGCGGCGGTGGGGCTACCCCCCTACGGTGGCGCCGAAGCCTTCCCGGCCCTCAACGCCAAACTGGATGTCCTCGTGGAACTCATGAAGACCCAGGCGGCCAGGGATGCAAGGTCCCGTGCCCCGTCAGGGAGCCCCCCCTGCAGGAGTACGTCCCAGCATACAGTTGGGGGCCGCTTCACCCTCCGCGGCCAGTAGCTCATCCGTAACAGGGTCGGAGGACCCTCGCAAGCTCCACCTCCGGAGCAAGAGGCATCCTCCACGTCGAGGAAAGGAAGGCGGGGGACGCAACGGCCAGATCTGGAAGCCGACATTCCCGGAGACCGCCAAGATGCTCCCCCCAGCCCCGCGGCACGACAGCAACCGGAGTTATCCCTCCGGCTGCGAGATTTCGAAAGGCGCTTCGCTGAGCAGGAGCGCGCCCTTCGCGCCCTACAGAAGGCCTCTTCCTCGGAAGACGAGGAGAAATCCCCGTTTTCCGAGTATATCTTGAAGGCAGAGGTATCTCCCAAAGTCCCCATACCAACCTTCAAGCTTTACGACGGCCAGGGCGACCCGGCCGACCATTATGATAGCTTCGACGCCCTGATGACTCTACACGGAGCGTCGGACCCCATCAAGTGCCGAGCCTTCGTGACCACTCTGGTCCAGGGCGCTCAAGCGTTGTTCCGGGCCCTCGCCCCCGGATCCATCCGAGACTTCAAGCAATTCGGGCGAGTCTTCAAGGAGAGTTTCGCCGGAAGTGCCCCCCCAAGGTCGGTAGCGGGGCTCTTGGCCCTCTAACAGGCGCAAGGGGAAAGGCTCCGGGCTTACGTCCACCGATTTAAATCGGAAGCCCTCCGAATCCCCCGCCTGGACGTGGCCTCGGCCACAACCGCACTGACCGGGGGTACCCGGGATGAGAACCTCCGCCGTGAACTTGTCCTCCACCCTCCCTCGACCCTTGCCGAGCTAGTGACTCTGGCTCTGCGCCACGCCGAGTGCGAAGAAGTACTCAACGCTTGCCGAGACGCAACCGGCTCGGGTCGGGAGGGGGACAAGAAGCGGGGCCCCGAGCCAAATCCTAGCTCGGGAAAGAAGCGAGACCGAGATGGAGAGCGCAAGCGGAAGTACGAGCGGTACACCCCGTTAACCGCACCGGTCTATGAAATCTATGAAGACGTCAAAGACTCAGGACTCCTCCGCAGGCCCGAGCCGATGAGGTCGAAAAACCGCAAGCGTGACAGACATTGTCTATTCCACGGTGATCACGGGCATCACACCGGTGACTGCCACCAGCTCCAAGATGAAATCGAGCGCCTCATCTGCCTGGGGCACCTGGCTCGATTCACCGCCGAGCGCAGAGAAGATCAAGGCACCGCAGAGGAGATCGACAACGCCCCCCGAGGGGTCCACATCAACGTCATCTCCGGAGGAATAGCGTCAGGAGGCGACAGCAGCCGTGGAAGGAAGCGTCATGCCGAGCGGGCGAGCCGAGCCCCAGAGCCACCCAAGGCCCCGCCCCAGGTCATAGTCTTCTCCGATCAAGACCTAGAGGGGCTGAGCACCCCGCATGATGACGCCCTCGTAATCTCGGCCACTATAAACCATTGTAACGTAGATCGGATTCTTGTGGATAATGGAAGTGCCCCTGATGTATTGTCTTATGACTGTTTCCTCAAAATGGGAGAGGATCCATCCAAACTCCGCCCGATCCGAACGCCCCTCTGTGGGTTCAACGGCCTGGCCACTCTCCCCGAAGGAGCCCTAAGCCTGCCGGTTACCCTCGGCACCCCACCCAAAACCGTTACGGTCATGGTAGACTTCATGGTGATCAAAGGGATGATAGCGTACAACGCCATCTTCAGCCGGGGAATCCTCAGCCGGAGCAAGGCAGTACCATCTACCTATCACCAAAAGATGAAGTTCCCCACCAAAAACGGGATAGGGGAAATCCGAGGTAACCAGGCCACGGCCCGAAGGTGCTATAATATCTCGGTGGAGGCCACGAGGCCGGGCGGGAATGATAAGGGCCCCCGGGAAGTCGAGGAAAAATCTACAACCACTGAGCCAGGGGGCGAGTTGCTAACAATTTTCCTAAACGATGACCCGACCCTAGGAGTAAGGATCGGAGCCGACCTACTACCCGAGGAACATCAGCAATATAAGAAATTTCTTTCTGAGTACATCCGAGTCTTCTCTTGGTCCGACGATCAGCTCCCTGGGATACCAGAGGAGACCGTGATGCACAGACTCAACCTCAACCCCACCATGAAGCCCGTGCAGCAGCGCCGAAGGAAGCACGCACCCGAGAAGCAGACGATTATCAAGGCGCAGGTCACCAAGGGGCAAGAGACTGGTATTTTTAAACCGATCCTATACCCGACGTGGCTAGCCAATGTCGTCCTGGTACCAAAGGCTTCCGACAAGTGGCGGATGTGCGTGGACTTCACCGACTTGAATAAGGCGACCCCTAAGGACTGCTATCCCTTGCCCAGCATCGACCAACTGGTCGACTCGACATCGGGCAACGAGATGCTCAGCTTCCTGGACACCTATTCGGGTTACCATCAGATCAGAATGAATTCTGAGGACGTCGAGAAGACCGCCTTCATCACCGACTACGGCGTGTACTGCTATACCCGGATGCCTTTTGGGTTGAAGAACGCCGGAGCCACATATCAGAGACTGGTCAATCACATGTTCGAGGAGCAGCTAGGTCGGAACGTCGAAGCCTACATTGACGACATGCTCGTCAAGACCCCCAAGGCCCAGGACCACTTCACCGACCTCGCTGAAACCTCGGCGTCCTCCTGAAGTACAACATGAAGCTCAATCCTGCCAAGTGCGCCTTCGGAGTAAGATCCGAGAAGTTCCTGGGTTTCCTGGTCACTCAGCGTGGGATCGAAGCCAACCCTGACAAGGTCCAGGCCATCATGGACATGCGCCCGCCCGCCTGCATTAAGGACGTCCAGCGTCTGACGGGGCGTGTCGCCGCTCTCAGCCGTTTCTTGTCCCGTGCGGCCGAACGATGCTTGCCCTTTTTTAAACTGTTGAGGGGGCCCAAGTTGGCATCTGCTACGTTCGCATGGGATGAGGAATGTCAGAAAGCGTTCGCCGAGCTCAAGGAGTTCCTGGCTTTGCCCCCGGTGCTCTCCAAGCCCGTGCCGGGCGAAGTCTTGCTGCTCCATCTCTCGGCGACGTCATCGACGGTCAGCTCGGTCCTAGCCAAAAATGACTCGGGAATCGAAAGACCAGTCTACTACACCAGCAAGGTGCTTAACGAGGCCGAGAGGAGGTACCCCGCAACCGAGAAGCTCGTGCTAGCGCTGGTCACCTCCGCGAAACGCCTCCGACCCTACTTCCAGGGGCACCCCATCACCGTGCTAACCGGCGAGCCGTTGAAGAAGATTTTGGCCCACCCCGAGGCCTCGGGGCGACTCGTCAAATGGGTCATTATGCTTGGGGCCTACGACATCTCGTATCGCCCGCGCTCAGCTATAAAAGGTCAAGCGCTCGCCGACTTCATCGCCGAAAGCACCATATCGACCGAAGGAAGACTACTGACCATGCCCGGGCCAACCTGGGAACTGTACGTCGACGAATCTTCCAACTCGGTCGATAGTGGTGCTGGGATCCTCCTAAGATTCCCCGAAGGAGTGGAGCTGCAGTACGCCTTGAAATTCAACTTTCAGGCGTCCAACAACGCTTCTGAGTACGAGGCCCTTATATCGGGAGCACGCATGGCCCGACGGTTGGGGGCTGAGCGAGTCAGGATCCACACCGACTCTCAGCTGGTCGCAAGCTAGGTCAACGGCGAGTACGAAGCTCGAGAGGCACCCATGATCAAATACCTCCAGCTGGTCAGGAGCCTGGCCCAACAATTCGAGGGATTCGAGGTAGTCCGAATAGCCCGGGAAGAAAACTCCCGAGCGGACGCCCTCTCTCGGTTGGCCTCCTCCCTAGACCCAGAAGGTACCCGATCGGTCCTCCTCGAAGAGCTAGAACGCCCCAGCATTGACTCGGAGCTCCTCGCTGTTGACTCGGCCGTCCCGAGCGACTGGCGCGCCCCCTACCTGTCTTGGCTCCGAGACTCCCAAGAGCCCTCCGACCCTCGGGAAGCACGCCGAGTGAAGTACCAAGCCCAACGCTTCGTCGTCCTGGACGACACACTCTACCGAAGGTCTTTCGCCTGCCCTCTCCTGAAGTGCCTCGGCCCCGACGAAGCCAGCCGAGCCACCCAAGAGGTTCATGAAGGCCTGTGCGGAGCGCACTCAGGGGCAAGGTCACTGGCCAGGATCCTGTTACGACAGGGGTACTGGTGGCCCACCCTGCAGCGCGACTGCTCGGCCTATGCTCAACAGTGCGACCGATGCCAGTGGTTCGACCACTTGGTCCATCAGCCGGCTACAGAACTCGTCACCCTCGCCGAGCCTTATCTCTTCGCTCGGTGGGGGATCGACATTCTCGGGCCATTCCCCACGGCTCAGTCCCAGAAAAAGTTCATTGTCGTCGCCATCGACTACTTCACTAAATGGATCGAGGCCGAAGCCACTACAAGGATCACCGAGACAATCGCCTGGAGTTTCGTCTGGAAATCGATCATTTGTCGCTTCGGCATCCCCCGAGTGATAGTGAGCGATAACGGTCGGCAATTCGATTCTCGATATTTCCGAGACAGATGCGCCGACCTAAACATCTGCAACCACTTCACTTCGGTCGCCCACCCTCAGGCCAACGGGCTGGTCAAAAATGCCAATAAGACTATCTTGAAAGGCATAAAGACCAGACTCGGCAAAGCCAAGGGTAGTTGGCTCGAGGAATTGCCTAGCGTACTATGGTCGCACCGAACGACTCCCAGGACGGCAACCGGTGAAAGTCCTTTTCAGTTGGTGTACGGCACTGAGGCCATCATTCCATTAGAGATCGCCAACCCGTCTCTCCGAGTCATCCGCTACTCGCTCGAGGAAAACAACCAAAAGTTACTCGAGAACCTCGACCTAGCCGATGAACTCCGGGATATTGCCAGCATCCGAGCGACGGAATACCAGCGACGCCTCACTCGATACTACAACGCCAGAGTCCGAAGCAGACACTTCCAACCGGGAGACTTCGTCCTCAGAAAAGCCGAAGCCTCTCGACCACTAGAGGCGGCGCGCAAGCTGTCCCCTAACTGGGAAGGTCCCTACCGAGTGGTCGAGACGCTCGGGAAAGGTGCGTACAGGTTAGCAACAATGGAAGGGGATCTCATTCCTCGGACATGGAACGCAGCCGCACTACGTAAATTCTATTTTTGAAATTGTACAACAAGAAGGACGAAATAAATCTCTTTTCTTTTCATTCAAAACTATTGATACATCAGAAAGGCAAAGGCCAGTACATTGCATGACAAAAAGTAAGACAATACGTCTAACACCGTTGCAAGGGGTCATCACTCGGTTGACTCGATCTCGATCTCCTCGCGTCCAGCCACTGACTCTGCCTCGCGTAGAAACTGGCTCGGACAAGAGGGGGCCGATCCAGTTGGCTCAGATGACCCCTGACAAAGGTGACAGAGGGACTGCAGAGAAGGTAACCACCTTCTAAGGTTGGATAATGCTACCTTCCAAGTTGATAGAGGCCAGGGAGAAGGAGCGCCGTGAAGACCTCCTCTTTCCCAACCAACCAATTCCCTGGAAGGGAACAGAGAGAAAGCAGCCTCCGAAGAGTAAAAGAAATGAAGAGCAGAAGAGGGAGAAAGAGGCTGCAGACGGAGGAAGGCTACAGTGAGGAGGGAACTTGATGCGCCTCCCCCCCCATGCAGAGGGGGAGTGGTGGCAGGCATCCCTGATACCCCCATCCGTCCTTCGCCTCGGCGTCCGCCCGGAAGTCACGCCAGAACTGAGAAAGGGCAAGAGCCGTGCCCTCACACGTCGAAGCCCTCTCCAGATCCGCGTGGCGACCGTCTGACCCGTCTCAAACCCGCGCAGCGACCATGGGACCCGTCCAACAAGCTGGGACGGCAAGAGCTCTCTGCTCCCCGTCGACTGCGGCGTCGCCCTCCGAAGGATCCTCCATGCTCCGAATGTGGGTTCAACGCAGAGTGAAGAAGAAGGAGTGAGGAAAGACTGTTAGAGAAAATCCCAAGCGGTAAAGAGGAAAGGGCGCCTTTCGGTCCTTCTTATAGGCCAAAGGAGGCTACACGCCTTAAATGACTCCCCCCTTGAACACACGCCAAAGGATTTCTCCCCTGAACAGTCACCTCCAACTCCTCGTTTCCCGCCCTAGGGGGATTCACGAAGCGGCCTGGCATTCAAAGCGTGAGGGAACGGAAGGACGCCCCGTCAGAAGCCTACCAAATCAGCATGCGAAAACCACGCATGACATATCGGCACTCTCCAACTACTTCAGATACGCCAACCAAATCACGGCAAGGATGGCGATCAAACAAGTAAGTCATTCATTATCTCATAAAGAGGAAACTCTCTAAAGGAGGGAAGAGAGACAAACAAGAGAAAGGGGCAAAATAGGGCAAAATACATCAGGCCTCGGGCCCACTTTGAAGCTCGGGAGCGACGGAAGGAGGCGCGTCACCCCCAGCACCCTCGGTGACGGTCGACCCGGGCACTGACCTCGCCTGTGAGAGAACTGTCTCAGTCGCGAGCCCTCCCGAGACGTCCGGAGTAGGTGACCCCACCGGAGGAGACCCCTCTGGATCTTCCCCGCTCGACGTAGAGGAGCTAGAAACCGACTCATCCGAGTCATAGCTCTGGCCCAAAGGGAACTCGATCCCGGAGTCTTGATCGTAGGCGTAGTCCACCGCCCGACGATAACCCTGCTTAAAACCCTTTCGGGCGCCCCGGCGAAGCGCTACCTCGTAATATGGTAGGGAGGCTCTCTCCAGGTCGGCTGAATAGGCGTCCGAGCTCCTATACCGCTCGATCGCCTCCGCCTCGATCTGCTCCATCCTCCCAACGAGCTCGACCCAAGCCCGCTCCGCCTTGGTCGCACGCTCCTCTGCCCCCGCCAGGCTTTCCTCTACCTCGACCCTCCCTCGCTCGGCTTCGCTCGGCTTCGCTCGACCGCCTCTCCGCCCGGGCTCGGTCCGCCTCGGCCACGGAACGAAGGCGCTCCGCTACCTCCGCCCGGTCCAGTAGCTTGGCACGTTCGAGCTCCCAGCGACCGTCCAGCTCGAGGTGACGCAGACGCTCCTCCTCCAAGAGTTTGCCCTTCCTCTCAAGCGACTCTCGGGCCTTAGCCAACTGCTCGGTCAGCGCCTCGGTTTCTAGCCGGCTCGCCCGTGCCAAATCCCTGATCACAGAGAACTCCCGTCGAAGCCCCTCATGCTCCTCGCTGAGGCAGGCCAGTTTCCTCTCGCACCCCCCGAGGGCCCAGGCGAGATTCGACCGCTCCGCCTCCGTCCGAGCGTACGTCTCCACCATCAAGGCCGCCGACAAAGCCATGACTAAGCCGCCCTCCATGAGGACGTCGAGGACTCCGGAGGGGGAGTGGCGCTTGTCTCCCCCCCTCGTCTTTGCGGCAACCTCTCGACAAACCCGATACAGGTCGCCCGAAACACCGAGCCTGGCCAAGGCCCCCGGCATGGAGATCCGCTCCCCACCGGACGCCCCGCCAGAAGGTTAGGCTCGAGCAACGGGGCCGACCGCCCCGCACGCCGCGGTCGGTTGGGGTTGCGACGCCTCCCCGGGCGAACCCCCAGCCTCGACTGACGCTACGGGATCAACCGCACCGGGAACTTCGAGCACTTGGGGCTGCGATGCCCTCGCGGGCGAACCCCCATCCCTATCTGTCTCGGCCCGCGCCTCGCCGCCCGAGACATCGCCGACCTCGACCGGTCTCCCGGTCTCGACGTCGGCTACTTCAGCCCCGGTCCCCTCCATCCCCGGGGAGGGGAGAACCGACCTATCTCCGCCCTCTGAGGGGCCCCTGGTCTCCTCGGCCCCCTCTCACCTGGTAGGTGGGGGAGCTGGCCCGGAAGGGTCGGCCCCATCTTGCCCCCGAGAGGGGAGCGCCGCCGAGCCAGAGTCGCCCCCGGCAGCGGTAGGAAGGCCGGCCTTCTTGGCCCGCTTCTTGGCCTTCGCAGCTTCCCGCAATTTTCCCTCCATGGGATCCTTGCGCTTCGCCCCGCTTGGCCACGAAGATCCCACGGAGGCCACCCCCTTGCCCTTATCCCGGGCTTGGGAACGACCGACAGGAACGACAGACTCATCAGCAGCCGAGTCATCCCTAAGGTCGATGACTTCGGTGACCTCTTCCAAAGGTTCCCGCCGGATGTCTGCAATGAAGAAGAAGATTCGGTTAAGGAGCGAAAAGGTGACCCTCCGACCCCACAGAATGATCCGAAGGATGATACCTGATAGCTTGAGCTGTTGTGCCCCCTAGGCACAAGCATGTGCTATGTCGCCTTGATGATAGCAATGCTATTTGGTTTTGATGATAGCAAGACAGTGAGTGCATTTGAGTGTATTTGATATTGTATTTTGATGACATTGTGCTTTGATGATAGCTTCATGATTGTGATTTGTATATCATCTGGAGAATGCACGTGTATGACTGATATATTGTTTGTGTTAGACTTCTGGTATGTGCATAGTCTATACATTGCATCGTGGGGTTTATGCTCTAAGTCTATACACTGCATAGCAAGCTCAAAGTCGATACATTGAGCGTCTCATGCATCATTCGTCTAAGTCCATACATTGGACTGTAGTATGCATTTGACGAAGGCATCGCAAGTCTAGACAGTGGACAGCGTCTCGTGCATATAGCAAGTCTAGACATTGCACTGTATCATGCAAGTCTATACATTGGACTCTTGTTCAAGTTCATGCATTGTCTTAGGCTAAGTGTGTACAGCGTCTTAGGCAAAGTCTGTACAGCGTCAACGCACTTCATTGGAAGTGTGTACAGCGTCAACCCGTGAAGTCTGTACAGCCGTGTCTTATGCTCCTAAGTCTACACATTGGTGTTGGTCATCCAAGTCTGTACACTTGCTGCACTGTTCAAGTTTATACACTGGCAGCTCTGCTTAAGTCTATACATTGGCAGGAAGCATCTCTTGATGTATGTACATTCTTCAATGAACCTTGAAGTATATACATTGTTGTTTGCAGTACAAGTCCATACATTGGACTGTTCATCAAAGTCTGTACATCAGACTGCTATAGTAAGTCTGTACAGTGAGTGATTCATTGGTGAAGTCTGTACACTCAACTGAACTTCAAGTCTAGACATTACACTGTAGCATCTGATTGATTGTCTTCGTGTTGTTTACTGTAGCAGCTCGATTTGTTCTGATGAACTTCGAGTCGTTTCCCAGTGAACCCCGTGTCGCTTCACCTCGTGATGTTCTCATCGTCTTAGTGTTGTGTTCACTTCGTGTCGTTTTCATTTCGTGTCAACTTCGTCTTCGTGTCGTTTTCACTTCGTGTCAACTTCGTCTTCGTGTTGTTTTCACTTCGTGTCAACTTCTGTTTTCATCTTCGTGTTGTTTTCAACTCGTGACGGTCTCTGTCATCTGTCTCCATGTCGTACTTACTTCGTGTCGGTTACTGTTGTTTCTGTGTCTTCGTGTCATTTTTGTTCCACTGCGTGCAGAACATTGCAGCACCTCGTGTTGCTTTCTGTGCCACCTCATGTCATTTCTGTGTGAACCTCGTGTCGCTTCTCTCTGTTTTCTAGTTGCATCTCGTGTCATCTTTTATGTCTGCTTGTTTAACTTCGTGTCACTTACTGTTGTTCCTCGAGTCTTTTTGTTTTAGTGTCACTGCTTCATCACGTGTCGTGATAGCCGTGTCACTCTTCTGACTTCGTGTTGGTTTTTCGCTTTAGACTTCGTGCCTTTCTCGCCTTGACCACACTTCGTGTTGCTTTACGTAGACCTCGTGTCTTGCTTGTTTGCAACCACTTCGTGTCGTTTCTGTTGCCAGTCCATGTTGTTCTCGTGCCGTTCTCTTTACTGTTTATTACATCGTGTCGTTTTCTTTACTTCGTGCTGTAGTCATCGTATGTATCTCGTGTCGTTCTTCTTATTACCTCGTGTTGTTTTCATCTTCTTCGTGTCGTTCTCTTTGTAGTGTTATCTCTGTTACAGTGTGTATCTCGTGTCGTTCTCAGTGCATCTAGATTTGCTACCACATACCTCGTGCAGCTTTAGTTATTGTGGCCCTGAGTTCTAATCGTGCTAATTCCTTGCAGGAGAAGAAGAAGAAGGTGGTCCGAAGAACATTTCCTAGTGTCTGGGCAGCACGTGATCCGAGGCTGGAATGAAGTCTGCTGAGAGACTGCCACGTGATCCGAATTTTTAGGGCGGGAGCTGTGGAAGCCACACGCGCCCTAGCTGCTGCTGCTGCTATATATATGAGCCTTCTTCCACAGAAGAAGGGTGATCGAGTTGGCGAGAAGAAAAGTCCATATAGAGAGCCACGATCCAGAGAAAAAGAAAAGAGAAAGAAGAAGAGCAGAAGGAGAAGAAGAGAGAGAGATAGTGCTCGTGTGAAGAAAGAAGAAAGAGTGAAGAAGAAGAAGTGCAGCAGAGAGTGAGAGATTAGGAGAGCAGAAGAAAGAGAAAGAGAGATAGAGAGTGAACGACAGAGCTCGTGGAGAAGAAGAAAGAAGCTTACCTGAAGATCTGACTACTGGACCGTGGATCAAATCCAGGCCAGGCAGCTCCATGCGAGCCACATTTGTGTTATTTGTCTTTACAGCTTTCTGATTGTTGTGTATTTTTCTTTTCTTATTTTTCCTGTTTCATTTGGTTATCTGTGTTCTTCCGATCCTCAGTAGTGAGGTCGGGGTTCCTCCTGTTAGTTCAGGAGAAGGGAGATTGCTATCTCCGGTTGCAAGTAGCTGGGTGCTACTTGTGGGTTCCCTCCGGTTTGGAGGAAGGGAGATCTGATCTCCGGTTCTGGACTTGTGGATTCAAGTCCAGGGGTTCCCTCCGATTTGGAGGAAGGGAGATCTGATCTCCGGTTCTGGGCTTGTGGATTCAAGTCCAGGGGTTCCCTCCGGGTCTGGAGGAAGAGAGACCGTGTGTCTCTGGTTTGCTAGTGACTGGTGTCACTAGTGGTTCCCTCCGGTTGGGAGGAAGAGGGGAGGCTGTTCCCCTGGTCAAGCTGTGTGGCAGCACCTGTTGCAGACTGAGTCTGCTGTTTCTAGCGTGAGCTAGTGGAAGCCACACTCGGTTTGAGTGTGGGGTGGATGTAGGTCTGGAGGACCGAACCACCTAAAAACCCCTCTTGCATTGTGGTTTGATTGCTTATGATTTGCTTCCGCTAGATGAATGCATAGGGGCGCTCCATGCGTTTGGCTTCGGGTTGAGAAGAAGAGTTAATTAGTCTTCTTAGAATGTTTTAATTTGTCAAGAGAGCGAAATTCTAGTTGAGCGACTCCTTGTCAAATTCAGCCTAGTTAGCATCCTAGTGATCTCACTGTATGCTTGTTTGGTTCTGCAACTGATTATTAGCTTTTAAACTTATCTAGTTTGCGAACTAGTAATTCTAGTGAGCATCATATTTTAACTGGGCAAAAGTTTTTTTTTTAAAGGGTTATATTCATTCACCCCCCCCCCTCTGAATACTTGCACCGATCCCAACAATTGGTATCAGAGCGGGTCTCTGATCTATCAGATCTAACAATCTGCAGAGGATCCTGCTAGTGTTTGGTGCATTTCAGAGTGGGTCTCTTGAAATCGTGTTTTGCTTCACTGACTTGTGCTTTATTTTGATTATCTGGTTTCTGTGCAGTTCGTGTTATTTGTTTTACTTCGCTGAAATTGTTTGCCATCTGTTCTAATGGCTCGACCTCTGATTTATGATGGTTCTAACTTTGAAAGTTGGCTAGGAGGCCTAGCTGTGTACATAGACTCAATTGGTCCACATTTGTGGAGTCTTATATCTAAAGGCCCACACCGCTTACCTAAAGATCAGACCAATTGGTCTAGTGAGGACAGCTCTAAGAATTGCGATAATACCATAGTTTTTAATATCTTGAGAGCTGTAGTTAATACTGATATGTATCCTTTTGTTCTCAGGTGCACATCTGGAAAGGAAATTTATGACAGAGTCGTCTCTGCGCATAATCAGCAAGGTGATAGCTGCTTGATGGCCAACCGGGATGATGAAGATGAGATCTCATCTCAGGTAAGTTCTGAATCAGAAGGATACTCTTTCGATGAATTAATAGAGATGTATGAAAATTTGTTAGAAGTATCCAAGAAATTGAAATCTGAGAACAAAAAGTTGAAAAAGAAATGTGATAGAATAAATCTGAAAGATTCCTGTGAAAACTGTCCAAATATGAAAAAGTCTTATGATGCATGCATGCTAGATGTTCAGAATCTTAAGAAACAAAATGATTCTCTAAAAATTGAAAAACAAACATGCTTAGATAAAATGTCTGAACTTGAGAATCAACTGAATGATAAGAAAAATGAGCATCTAAAAGGCATGCAAGAACTAACTGAAGTTAATTCTGAATTGGACAAAATGAAATTGGAGAATGAGGATCTTCAAAAGAAGAATAAAACTCTTATTATCAGAATGAATGAAATCAATGAGGTTTCACAGTCCTCTTCTGCTAAATCAGATTGTAAAATATGCTCTGCTTTAAGAGAACGAAATGAAGATCTCTTTAGTGAGAATGAACGGCTAAATAAACAAATTACCTCACTTAAAGATGATCACAAAAATCTGCTCGCTGAGAAAATTAAAGCAGAAGAAAGAGAAGATGAACTGATTAAAAAATTGAAGCACATGTCTGGAAGAGAGAGATGTGCTAACAATGAAATTCAGGATAAAAATCTTGAGGAAGAAAACATTGAATTAAAAGCTGAAGTTGAAAAACTGAAGTTGTTGAATACTGGCTTGTCTGAAAGACTTCTCACTACAGAAAAAGGAAAGGCTGTCTATGATGAAAATTCAAAAATTTTGAACAGCCTAAAACAAGAATTTGAGAAGTATAAAACTGCAAACCAAGTTCTAAGCGAATGTGTTAATTGCAGTGAATAAGAAATAGCCAGTTATGAACTTCACATTGCTAGCTTGGAAGATAAAATTCATAATCTGGAAATTTCAACTATTGAGTCTGCCAAGATTAAAGGAAAAATGAAAACTGTTGGGAAGAGGAAGGATGATAACTCTGAAGGGGGAACAAATTGCTGTTCTGATATTGAGAAAATCACTAAAGATCAGCTATATACCACCTTTGTCCAAAGCTTTGATGTAGCTGGTACTTCAAGGCAATCCCCAAAATAAAATAAAAATGAGAAATCATCTTCAAAATCTGTCTTTCAGTTCAAAGCCCAGAAAATTGAAAAGTAAACAAAATCTATTGAGAATAATCAGAAATTGAAAAGAAAGAGTCAAACAAAGAAGGCTAAGAATATTTCTGGTTGTACTCTGAAATTTGTTAGCTCTGCTGAATGTAATGGGTCAATACAAAATGCTCATGCTTCATGTACTCATTCACATGCATCTAGTCAATCTGTTAGTAATCATGTCATCAGGAAATCACAAGTGTCATGTTACTATTGTGACAAGATAGGACATGTAATGGATGACTGCAGATTGTTGATTGAAGATGAGCATGCTAGTGAAGCAATGCATTCTAGGAATTCATCCGACATAAACCATGCCATTAAGAAATATGTTGCTTATTGTCACTACTGTGGTAGGCGTGGTCATCTAATGAATGCATGCTTTAAAATGAAAGAAGACAATAATTTAAACTCTAGATTTTTCACACATGCTCATGGCCCACATAGATATGAATCTACTTCAGGTCAGCATATCATCTGTTTCAATTGCAACAAGCCTGGACACAAGGCAAATGAATGCTGGTCAGGAAATCACAGGGGCAAAAATGAATCAAACAACAAATATCTTAGATGCTTTGAATGTGGTAAGTATGGGCATGTAGTCAAGGACTACTGGTTTGTTCAGGGAAATCATTTTAATTCCAAATTTGTAAGATTCCCTCCAAACAAAAATTTCTTGGGCAGAAATAAAGCTGGTCTTAAAGAAAAGACTCTTGTTTGTTATGAATGTGGAAAACCTGGCCACCGAGCTTCTAAATGCTGGTGGGCAGGTAATGGTAAATCAAAAATTCATGCCTTCAACAGAAAAATTCATGCTGAGTTTCATAGGTAACATGTTGCTGTAGATATGCATCATAGGACCAGAAAATCTGTTGGTTCATGTCATTATTGTGAAAATTTTGGACATTCTATGTCTGATTGCTCTCTAATGGAATTTGATGACAATATTGTTAAGAGATTATCTAGAACACCTGATAGGGATAAATCAGGACTCAAGACTTCTTGGATTCCTGCAAAATCACATTGAATGACATGCTGCATGTGTGCCTTGGAAATGAATAGAAGGGGTTAACCAAGGCACTCAAGAAAGAAAACCCCAGGACTCAATTCAGGTCAGTTCTGAAATCTGTTTTAAATTCCATTATCTAAAATTGTGAGCATGAAAATTGTGAGTTTCATGTTGATTTGCCTGATTGATCGTTGATGATCTCTTCATGTACTGAGCTTTACTGTGCATATATCTGATGCTTTTCTCTCACTGATCATTGCACTGAGCAAATGGACTGCATGCTTGTTGTTGAATGCATAACTTGCTGATTGTGAATAGTTCTTCAGTGCACACAGTCAATGCATGTGTCTAGTGTCTGCATACATCATATGCATGACTGTCAATGAAATTGATCAATGCATATAGGACTGATTTGCATGACTGTCATTTGCCTAATGTTGTAGACTGCATATTTTTTCAATGCATAATAGGGCTGCTTTGCACTACATTATCATTTGCTTAACCCTGGTATATAAAATGGTATGTTACTAAAGGGTAAGGAAATCTGCCCGGAGGTTTCTACCATGTGTGAGATGGTCTTTGAGACCAGGTTCTCCGCCAAGTACCATGGGTCCTGTCTTCATGTAGACCAGTGCACTGCATCATATGTTAAAAAATCTAAAAAAAAAAGGGATAAAAATGCTCATGACTTGGATGCATAAACCTGAATTGATTGCATACCTGTCTAATGTATCCTTGGTGTATAGTCTGCATGTAGGACAGTATGTTGCATAGCATATCTCTTGCATCATGATGTCAGTGGGAGCTGAGAGTTCTATTCAATTCATTGAATCCTATTCACTTCTCAGTGTTCTCATTCAAATGATTCATATTCTTTGACATCGGTTGCTCTTTGAACCATTTTACCAATTGCTATCTTTTCCCCATCATTTTCACTAAACAACAGCTTTACATCTGGTTTAGTACATTGAATGGTGGTTATTGCAATTGTTCATTTATAAGAATCACACTTACAAACTGAAAGGAATTAAAGGTTTAACCTTTATAAATTGGAGAGTTAAGTGTCTGCACTTCAGAATTTGAGATAAAAGGAAACTTTTATAGCTCTTAATCTTTGTCTCATAGCTAAAATAGAAAAAAAAATTTGTAATGCCTAAATGTGTTGAACTGGATATGTCTAGAACAGGCTAATAAGAGTGTGTACTGATTTTTTAAACAATCACTCTAAAAGAATTAAGGGTAGCAGTAAATAAGTTCATTAATGTTAAGAACTGAACATAGTGACAGAGCAATGGATGATTGCACTGAGAAACTGTGAACTCCTCCAAAGAAGTAGGAAAATTCACATGTCATGAAGTGCTTTAGACTATCTCTGTTCATAGGGTCAAATCTATAGGGGGAGTCCTCACCAAGTAACTGAGGGTACTGGCCTCTAATCAAGGTGTACCCTTAATGTCAAAAGTGAAGACTATTCTTTGTAGGTTTTGATCTGAAATAGGTCTAGTAGTTTATGCCTAGTAACTGGGGGTACCTGCCTCTGATCAAGGTGTACACCTAATGTCAACAGCATAAATGCCACTGATCTATTTACTTAGTTCAGGTTCTGAAAATCAAAAATGAAATCAAAGTGCTGTAACCCTTCGAAAATTCAAATGTCATTGAGTGAAAATTATTTTTCTCAATACATGTTTAAGTTGCCTCTCTTGAATTTCCTTATTTAGACACAAAATGGTATTATTTCAGACTTATCTATTAATACCATGTGCCCTAGATTCATTGCTATAAATGGAATCTAAAACTCTTTTTCAGGGGTCAGGTTCTTTACTCTAGATTTATCACTGTTAAACCTGAATTTTTGAAAATTGTATGTTGCTGATTCTTATACTTTAACAGTTGTTTATAATCATTCTTCCTTTCTGAACCTATGATTTAGCTGTTATCAAGTGACCCTCCTACCCTCTCTACCTTGTTTATCTGTTCAATTCCTTCTCAAAGGGGGAGCTTTTATTTAGGGGGAAAATAATTCACGGGAGTCTTACATTCAGGGGGAGAATGTTCTAGAGGAATTTGCATGCATATTGCACTTTGCACTGATATTTTTTTTTACTGTTTTTTCTCTTTTTGATCATGTCAAAGGGGGAGAAAAATTTGTGTGTGACTCACTGTCACAGTGTGTTGCCATCATCAAAAAGGGGGAGAATGTTGTGCCCCCTAGGCACAAGCATGTGCTATGTCGCCTTGATGATAGCAATGCTATTTGGTTTTCATGATAGCAAGACAGTGAGTGCATTTGAGTGCATTTGATATTGTATTTTGATGACATTGTGCTTTGATGATAGCTTCATGATTGTGATTTGTATATCATCTGGAGAATGCACGTGTATGACTGATATATTGTTTGTGTTAGACTTCTGGTATGTGCATAGTCTATACATTGCATCGTGGGGTTTATGCTCTAAGTCTATACACTGCATAGCAAGCTCAAAGTCGATACATTGAGCGTCTCATGCATCATTCGTCTAAGTCCATACATTAGACTGTAGTATGCATTTGGCGAAGGCATCGCAAGTCTAGACAGTGGACAGCGTCTCGTGCATATAGCAAGTCTAGACATTGCACTGTATCATGCAAGTCTATACATTGGACTCTCGTTCAAGTTCATGCATTGTCTTAGGCTAAGTGTGTACAACGTCTTAGGCAAAGTCTGTACAGCGTCAACGCACTTCATTGGAAGTGTGTACAGCGTCAACGCGTGAAGTCTGTACAGCCGTGTCTTATGCTCCTAAGTCTACACATTGGTGTTGGTCATCCAAGTCTGTACACTTGCTGCACTGTTCAAGTTTATACACTGGCAGCTCTGCTTAAGTCTATACATTGGCAGGAAGCATCTCTTGATGTATGTACATTCTTCAATGAACCTTGAAGTCTATACATTGTTGTTTGCAGTACAAGTCCATACATTGGACTGTTCATCAAAGTCTGTACATCAGACTACTATAGTAAGTCTGTACAGTGAGTGATTCATTGGTGAAGTCTGTACACTCAACTGAACTTCAAGTCTAGACATTGCACTGTAGCATCCATTGTCTTCGTGTTATTTTTGATTGATTGTCTTCGTGTTGTTTACTGTAGCAGCTCGATTTGTTCTGAGGAACTTCGAGTCGTTTCCCAGTGAACCCCGGCCGTGTCGCTTCACCTTGTGCTGTTCTCATCGTCTTAGTGTTGTTTTCACTTCGTGTCGTTTTCACTTCGTGTCAACTTCATCTTCGTGTTGTTTTCACTTCGTGTCAACTTCTGTTTTCGTCTTCGTGTTATTTTCAACTCGTGACGGTCTCTGTCATCTGTCTCCATGTCGTACTTACTTCGTGTCGGTTACTGTTGTTTCTGTGTCTTCGTGTCGTTTTTGTTCCACTGCATGCAGAACATTGCAGCACCTCGTGTTACTTTCTGTGCCACCTCGTGTCGTTTCTGTGTGAACCTCGTGTCGCTTCTCTCTATTTTCTAGTTGCATCTCGTGTCATCTTTTATGTCTGCTTGTTTAACTTCGTGTCACTTACTGTTGTTCCTCGAGTCTTTTTGTTTTAGTGTCACTGCTTCATCACGTGTCGTGATAGCCGTGTCACTCTTCTGACTTCGTGTTGGTTTTTCACTTTAGACTTCGTGCCTTTCTCGCCTTGACCACACTTCGTGTTACTTTACGTAGACCTCGTGTCTTGCTTGTTTGCTACCACTCCGTGTCGGTTTCTGTTGCCAGTCCATGTTGTTCTCGTGCCGTTCTCTTTGCTGTTTATTACGTCGTGTCGTTTTCTTTACTTCGTGCTGTAGTCATCGTATGTATCTCGTGTCGTTCTTCTTATTACCTCGTGTTGTTTTCATCTTCTTCGTGTCGTTCTCTTTGTAGTGTTATCTCTGTTACAGTGTGTATCTCGTGTCGTTCTCAGTGCATCTAGATTTGCTACCACATACCTCGTGCAGCTTTAGTTATTGTGGCCCTGAGTTCTAATCGTGCTAATTCCTTGCAGGAGAAGAAGAAGAAGGTGGTCCGAAGAACATTTCCTAGTGTCTGGGTAGCACGTGATCCGAGGCTGGAATGAAGTCTGCTGAGAGACTGTCACGTGATCCGAATTTTTAGGGCGCGAGCTGTGGAAGCCACACGCGCCCTAGCTGCTGCTGCTGCTATACATATGAGCCTTCTTCCACAGAAGAAGGGTGATCGAGTTGGCGAGAAGAAAAGTCCATATAGAGAGCCACGATCCAGAGAAAAAGAAAAGAGAAAGAAGAAGAGCAGAAGGAGAAGAAGAGAGAGAGATAGTGCTCGTGTGAAGAAAGAAGAAAGAGTGAAGAAGAAGAAGTGCAGCAGAGAGTGAGAGATTAGGAGAGCAGAAGAAAGAGAAAGAGAGATAGAGAGTGAATGAGAGAGCTCGTGGAGAAGAAGAAAGAAGCTTACCTGAAGATCTGACTACTGGACCGTGGATCAAATCTAGGCCAAGCAGCTCCATGCGAGCCACATTTGTGTTATTTGTCTTTACAGCTTTCTGATTGCTGTGTATTTTTCTTTTCTTATTTTTCCTGTTTCATTTGGTTATCTGTGTTCTTCCGATTCTCAGTAGTGAGGTCGGGGTTCCTCCTGTTAGTTCAGGAGAAGGAAGATTGCTATCTCCGGTTGCAAGTAGCTGGGTGCTACTTGTGGGTTCCCTCCGGTTTGGAGGAAGGGAGATCTGATCTCCGGTTCTGGGCTTGTGGATTCAAGTCCAGGGGTTCCCTCCGGGTCTGGAGGAAGAGAGACCGTGTGTCTCTGGTTTGCTAGTGACTGGTGTCACTAGTGGTTCCCTCCGGTTGGGAGGAAGAGGGGAGGCTGTTCCCCTGGTCAAGCTGTGTGGCAGCACCTGTTGCAGACTGAGTCTGCTGTTTCTAGCGTGAGCTAGTGGAAGCCACACTCGGTTTGAGTGTGGGGTGGATGTAGGTCTGGAGGACCGAACCACCTAAAAACCCCTCTTGCATTGTGGTTTGATTGCTTATGATTTGCTTCCGCTAGATGAATGCATAGGGGCGCTCCATGCGTTTGGCTTCGGGTTGAGAAGAAGAGTTAATTAGTCTTCTTAGAATGTTTTAATTTGTCAAGAGAGCGAAATTCTAGTTGAGCGACTCCTTGTCAAATTCAGCCTAGTTAGCATCCTAGTGATCTCACTGTATGCTTGTTTGGTTCTGCAACTGATTATTAGCTTTTAAGCTTATCTAGTTTGCGAACTAGTAATTCTAGTGAGCATCATATTTTAACTGGGCGAAAGTTTTTTTTTTAAAGGGTTATATTCATTCACCCCCCCTCTGAATACTTGCACCGATCCCAACATGAGCTGTGTAAGCAGATACTGCTCCACGTTCTCCATCGTCACCAGCTCCTCAGTCGACCTGCGATTTGTCAACAAGCGAGCGGCGTATTCTTCCACGTCGGCGGGGAACTCCTATTGCCGCGGGGGAAGATTCAGATGGAAGTTGGGCATAACCTGGCACCTCCAGGATTCATCCACTGCTTCCGCCTTCACCCAGAAAAATTGCCTCTTCCACCCTTTGTGCGAAGAATCCTTCACCGCCAGTGGAATACAACTCCGATTCCTGCGCACCTGAATAAAGTAGAAGCCTTTCCCCGCCGACGGATGTGCCTTCAGCTCGAAGAAATAATGAAAAAGATCCAGGGACGGGGGAACCCCCTGCAGGCGGCAGAGGATCCGAAAGGCAGACAGCAGGAGATACGAGTTGGCCACCAGCTGAACAGGCGCCAACACGAAAAAATTGAGAAGCTTCAAGACCAAAGGCTCGAAGGGGAGGCAGAATCCGCTCTTCCACGCCAGGAGAAAAGTACAAATATGGCTCGTGCAGCTATCCAAGCTCGTCTCGTATGGGGCAGCGGCTACAAAGCTATATCGGAGGGGCAGGCGAAACCGATGCTCCAGTTTCTTCACATCAGCCTCCCCCAACTCGCTGCGATTGGGGACGGGCTCCCGCCTCACCTGCTCGATTTCCGAGCGCAGATCCGCCATCGAGCTAGAAGAAGAACCTTCACTAGAGCCCGAAGACTCCAGGGGAGAAGGAAGTTGTCGGATCGCTTCCGCGGTTATACGCGCCAGCTCCTCAAATG
Source organism: Amorphophallus konjac (assembly GCA_022559845.1). NCBI lineage: Eukaryota > Viridiplantae > Streptophyta > Magnoliopsida > Alismatales > Araceae > Amorphophallus > Amorphophallus konjac. The sequence continues at coordinate 29,177,701 of CM040123.1, read as the reverse complement.
TTACCGCAACAGCTTGCTCCCCCGCTGTATCTTCACGGCGCATTAAGGAGCCCCAGAAGCAAAGAAATGGAGGAAAGGCCAAAAACCCTAAAAAGACTGGGAGGAACGAGCAGCGCCCTACGCCTATAAACCCTCGCAGGAGGCGGCGCGCCATTTCAACCTCCGAGAAAAAGGGGGCCCCTTCATTTCAAATCCGTCAGGATCATTATTACTACAGGCCCAGGCGACCACTACACGTGGCTTCATAACGCCGACAGGATTCCACCCACCCGAGCCACGCCGGTCCAAAGCCTCGAAAAACTACTCAACCGAGCCTCCTTGGCTCGGGAGTAGGAGGGGGACAAGTGAAGAGGGGGATTCCCGCATCCCACTCAAAGAGCAGACCCAACTAGGCCCAACAGGGTCCGACGAGGCAAGCTCTGTTGTACCCCTGTGGTTTTGATGATGGTTTTGATGATTGGTTGTTGATGTGAGTTAATCAAATGTTCAGTCATCTTGCTGCTCAGTTTAGATTAACATATTTGATGTTCAGTCATGCTACATGTTAAACTGATGCATAAAGCATTCATTGCTGTGGTTTTGATGATTGATTTGGTTTTTGATGATTGGTGTTTGTTGTTAATCACTGTGAGTCATTTTGTTGTGTAAGTCATTGCATTTGAAGTTCAGACTGTTATCTGCTGCATAAAGCATTCATATGCATTTACAGAGTCTATACATTGTTTGGCAGTAAGTCTGTACATTGAGCGTCTCTTAGAAGTCCATACAGTGCATTGCATTGGCTAAGTGTATACACTGTCATGCTCATCTAGCGTCTAAGACAAAGTCTGTACAGCGCATCACTCACGTTGGAAGTCTATACATTGGCATGAAGCATCTCTTGATGTATGTACATTCTTCAATGAACCTTGAAGTCTATACACTGATTCACTGTTCATCGCCTTTGGGCATCAGAGTCTGTACATCGCCTTCAATCTTCAAGTCTATACACTGGCTTATTCCTCAAGTCTGTACAGCCGTTAGCATTGGACTTCATGTCTAGACATTGCACTGTAGCATCCATCGTCTTCGTGTTGATCTGACTTCGTGTCGTTTTCCCTCTTGTGTCTCGTTTCCCAGTGAACCCCGTGTCGTTTCACCTCGTGCTGTTCTCACTTAACTTCGTGTCGTGTTTCTGAAACAGCTCGAATAGTTCTGATGAACTTCGAGTCGTTTCCCTGTAGACCTCGTGTCGTTCCTGTTTAGTAACCACACTTCGTGTCGGTTACTGTTGTTTCTGTGTCCTCGTGTCGTTTTTGTTCCACTGTGTGCAGAACATTGCAGCACCTCGTGTTGCTTTCTGTGCCACTTCGTGTTGGTTTCTATTTTTGTCCTCGTGTCGTTCTCTTTGATATTCGTTATGTCGAGTTGCTCTTTACCTCGTGTCGTTCTCTGTGTAGTGTGTGTTTTTGTCACCACTATACTTCGTGTCGTTGCTCTTTACTTCGTGCTGTTTTCATCATCTTCGTGTTGGTCTTTCTCATCAGACCTCGTGTCCTTCTCGCCTTGACCTCACTTCGTGTTGATTCCTGTTTTCATCTTCGTGCTGTCTTCAATTCGTGTCGGTTTCTGTTTGTGTCTTCGTGTCTCCGTGTTGTTTTTGTCTTCGTGTCTTCGTGTTGTTTTCTTTCTACCTCGTGTCGTTTTCTTCTCACCTCGTGCCGTTCTTATCTGACCTCGTGTCATCTTCCTTATTGTATTAGCCTTGGTACCTCGTATCGTTCTCTTTTCTATCTCGTGCTGTTTTCTGTACCACCCCGTGTTACCCTTAGGTCTTTGTTTTCATTTGTATTCATGTCTTCGTGTTTCTCTTGTGTTTATGTCCGCGTGTTGTTTCCTTCTAACTTCGTACTGTTCTCATATGAACCTCGTGTTGTTCTCTTGTAATGTTTACCTTTGTCACCGCTGTATTTCGTGTCGTCCTCAGTGCAGTGCACCTCTTGTTGTTTCTATATACCTCATGCAGCTCTATTGTTAATGACCATACAGCGTATTAATAGTTTTAATCTCATTACAGGTCCGAGGAAGAACATTCCACACTCCTGGGCTGCACGTGATCCGAGACAAGAGGAACCAATCTGATAAGGACACGTGGCAGGAAGATTCTGGAAATGTGGGAGGCACACGCGTTTTGTGCCCTATCCACCTGCTGCTGCTGCTATATAATGCAGCCTTCGTCCACAGATGAACGCACGATCGGGTTGGCGTGAGGAAAAGAACAGAGAGCCACGATCCAGATCGAAGCAGAAAGCCTGAAGAGTAGAAAGCCCTTCGATCCAGAAAAGGAAGAAAAGAAAGAAAAGAAGAGAGCAGAGAAGAGAGTGAGAGTGAGAGCAGAAGAAGAAAAAGAGAGAGAGATAGTGCTCGTGTGTAAAGAAAAGAAAGAGTGAAGAAGAAGAAGAGCAGAAGGAGAAGAAGAGAAAGAGAGAGATAGAAGTGTGAGCCGAAGAGAATAGGGGAGCAGAGATCGAGAGAGTGAAAGAGAAGAAGAAGAAGAGAAGAGAAGAGGAAGAAAAACTTACCTGAAGATCTGTCTACTGGACCGTGATCAAATCCAGGCCAGTCAGCTCCGTTGAGAGCCACATTGTGCATTTCGTTTCTCAGCTTTCTGTTTTGCTGAAGTTATTTTCGTTTAGTGTTTTTCCTTTGTTTTTTGGTTTGCTGTATTTCCGATACTCTGTAGAGAGGTCGGGGTTCCTCCTGTTTGTTCAGGAGAAGGGAGATTGCTATCTCCGGTTGCAAGTAGCTGGGTGCTACTTGTGGGTTCCCTCCGGTTTGGAGGAAGGGAGATCTGATCTCCGGTTCTGGGCTTGTGGATTCAAGTCCAGGGGTTCCCTCCGGGTCTGGAGGAAGAGAGACCGTGTGTCTCTGGTTTGCTAGTGACTGGTGTCACTAGTGGTTCCCTCCGTTTGGGAGGAAGAGGGGAGGCTGTTCCCCTGGTCAAGCTGTGTGGCAGCACCTGTTGCAGACTGAGTCTGCGGTTTCTAGCGTGAGCTAGTGGAAGCCACACTCGGGTTGAGTGTGGGGTGGATGTAGGTCTGCTGGACCGAACCACCTAAAAATCTATTGTGCAGTGGTGTGATTGTCTTTTTGTGCTTCCGCTAGGTGATTGCATAGGGGCGCTCCTTGTGTTTGCCTTCTGGTTGAGCAGAAGAGTTAATTAGTTTTCAGATTGAGTAAATCTGTCTGGTTAGCCCCCTAGTGACCTCACTTTGTGTTTGGTTGTTTCACTACTGCCAATTTGCCTTCAAGTATATTTGGTTTGCGAACGAGCATTTTTAGTAAGCGAAATTTTAACTGGGCGAAAAGGTGTTTTTAAGAGGAAATATTCATTCACCTCCCCTCTGAATACTTGCACCGATCCTAACAGTTGGTATCAGAGCGGTTCCCTAGCTCAACAGATCCAACGATCTGAAGGGGATCCTGCCATCTTGTGAGGTGTTCTTCTGCTCGACTGTTGCTTGGATTTTTAATCAAACGCTTACTGATCGCTTGATCAAATGGCTCCATCCGTGATATGTGATGGTTCTAATTTCTGTTATTGGCTAGGCGGCCTTGTTGTCTACTTAGATTCCATTGATCCAAATCTATGGAATCTTGTGTCTAGAGGCCCACATAAATTGTCTCACGATCAGACTAAATGGTCCAAGAAGGACAGACTGAAGAACCGTGAGAATCTCATGGCTCTTAATATTTTGACAGCGGCAGTCGATACTGACCTATTTCCATTTGTCTTCGAGTGCACATCTGGAGAGGAAATTTTTAACAAAGTGGCTGCCGTTCATGAAGAGCAAAATGATCAGTGTTTGGTGGCCAACCGAAGCAATCACAGTGAAGATCAAAGGGATGACTCATCATCTCAGGTAAGCTCCGAACCTGAAGATTTATCTTATGATGAGCTATCAGATTCTTATGATGTCTGCATGATAGACGTTAACAATGTTAAAGAACAAAATGTTGCTTTAAAAGTTGAGAATCAAAACTATCTAAACAAGATTATTGAATTAAAAGACAATCTGAATGAGAAAGATATTGATCTCCTTAAGAGCATGCAAGATGTAACTGTGCTTAAATCCATAATGGATAATCTGAAACGTGACAGTGCTGAATGTCGAAAAGAAAATGGAAGATTAAAAGATGAAAATAAAAAACTGATGGTCTTGAACACAGTGATGGGACAGCAATGGTTAACCATTGAAAAAGAAAAAGGCATTCAGAAGGAAGACTCATGCAATCAATGTACAATCTTAGAGGATCTGGTTAAGGAAATCAAATTTGATGATAATTTTCAAAAGAATACAATCAGATCCTTAAGAGAAACGAATGAGTCATTAAAAAATTTGAATGATGCCCTACAAAAATAGATTGTCATATGTGAGGAAGAGTTAACAAAATCTGAATTGAAAATATCCTCCATACAATCTGAAATAGCCTCTCTATCAAAAACTGTGAAAGGGAAAGAGAAAATGAATGTCACCCTGAATGATAAAAAATCAAATCAGAATTCTGTGTGTTCATGCTCAACTTCATCCATGAATATCTCTGCTGAAACTGTGCATGACAATCATAGCCTTCATTCATATTCACATGCACATATCTTTAAAGGATTGCTTGCTGAAAATTCTCAGGTCAAGAATTTTTCTGATAAAAGGAAAAGTGTTAAATGCTTTTACTGTCATAGAATTGGTCATGTTATGCATAAATGTGATTTAATGAGACAAGATGACATAAAAGCCAAAAATTCTCATGCTAACAATCATGCTCATCTGAATAAAAGAACTAATTGCCTTGAATGTGGTAAAGTAGGTCATACTGCTGCACAATGCTGGTGTGCTAAAAGTAAGAAAACATCACAGTCTTATCATGTTGATTTGAATGCTAAAATAAGAAATTCAATTGTCTGCTCTCACTGCTGGAGGCATGGCCATACAGTAGGAAACTGTTGGCATGTAAAGGGAAAGGATTTTCATTCCAAATCTGTAAAATTCCCTGCTCCCCATGTTGCTGCTAGAAATGACTATGGCTTTAAAAGAAAAACACTTCCATGTCTTAACTATGGAAAGCCAGGTCATAAAGCTAATCAAGGATGGTTGGCTGGAAATAAAAGACAAAATGTTCATATGGATAACAAAAACCTTCATGTGAATAGATTTCATGATCATATTAACATGCATGCTCAAAGGAACAAAAACTCTGTTGTCTCTTGCTATTATTGTGGTCAGTATGGACATTCCATGTCCAACTGCAAATTAATGACATCTGATGACCTTCATGCACAAAGTTTGTTTAGAACACATGTTGGGGGTAATACAGGACCCGAGGCAGCTTGGGTTCCTGCTGGATCAAAATAACCCAGTTAATGCAGGTGTGCCTTGGAAAGAAATAAACAAGAAGGGGTAAATAAACCAAGGCACTCAAGTGAGAAGACCCCGGGTTACTACTTTGAAGGTCAGTTCTGAAAAATTGTAATTAAAGTCTGCTCTATAATTTGCACTGCTATTATGATTGGATATCATGTTTAAATCTGATCAATTAGGAGCTTGTATCAGATTCTGTCACTTGCACTGTTAAACCTGTCTTTTGAGCTGCTCATGCACACACTCCCATAATGAATATCAATTGCATTCTCCTGCTCACTCATAAAAGTTCAATTGCTGAAATTGTATGGGTGCTACACTGTCATGCATGATCACCATGGATTAATTTGCCAAGTGTACATGGAACTGGTTAAGGGGGAGCTGAACAAACTGTCTGAAGATCTTGGAACTGTTAGTACTGAATTGATCTGTTCAGTCCTAGTCAACCTGATGTTAGGTCTGCTCTTGAAAAATCTGAAATGCACATGGAAATAATTGTAGTTTACCTCTGAATGCATTACATATCAATGCCATGATGAATGATATGTCAAACTTCTTGTATGTTGAATTGCATATCATGCACTCTGAAATTTCTGAAAATCTGAACTGAATGTGAATGCTGTTTGAAAACTGTCTGTTGCATAATTCATTGAAAACCTGAATTGCATATAGGACTGTTGAGTTTACCTTGTTATTTATGACCTCTATGGTATATCAAATGGTAAGCTACCAAAAGGCAGGGAAATCTGTCCGGAGGTCCTTACTATGTGAGAGCTGGTCTTTTAGACCAAGTGCTCCGCCTAGTACCATGGGTCACCTTGCTGATAAGGACAGTCTGATTGTGCATGAATCATTTGGTATCATATGTTCAGTTTTCAGTGCAAACATTGCATGTTTTCAGGGGGAGTTAGTTGCATATCCTTGCATAGCAATTCAATGTCGAGTCTTTGCATGTCCCTGCATACATATAGTGCATTGCATTTCCTTACATTGAAAATGCCAAAAAGGGAGTTTGAATGCATATTGTGAGGGGGAGTCATTGCATTGCATATAGGTTGTCAAATGCATACATGGGTCAGAACTCATTGCATATCCTCTCTTACTGATTTTGCTGACAAACCTTAATCATATTCTGAAAACTTTGAGCTTCACAATCTCTCTTAACAATTGGTACTTCTACTATCAATTTGGTGTCATTTGGCTTCAGAATTCTATCAGTCTTTCATGAAGATTTCAATGGGCTATCTCGATCATAAATCTGAAAAACTTTTGAACTAGAAATATTCTATTATACGTTTTTATGAATGACTGAAATAACTCATGTGGTTTAAGTTTAATGTATTCAATGAGTTTGGCTTTAAAATCTCTTAAAAATATCTGAAGCATGGTTAATAAACCTTAACCATCTGTTTCATGCTATGTCTTGTAAAATCTTCTGAAATCTGCACTTTTGAATATATGACTTCAACTGATTAAGTACATGAAACTATTATTGATTTGAAGCAAATGAATTTTTCTGAAATGTCTAAAGGGTAATATCTGTCAGAGCAATGACATTGGTCACTGAGAAACACATGTCCGAAGGACTGTGTCATGAGGTGCCTTAGTTAACTCTGATTAAGAATTCATTGAAATTCAGGCAGAGCAATGGCATGCACACTGAGAAATACAACTCACTCATCAAGAAATGATTTGGAGTGTGTCATGATGTGTAAATGCTATCTCTGTTCATATATAGCATGACAGTTAGTCACACTAAGTGCTTAGGGACATTGGCCTCTGATCAAGGTATATCCTCTAGCTACAAGGTGTGAACTGAACTAGAGTGCTCGTAAAAATTGTAGCAAGAAAATTATTCAAAAGATTGAAATATCTGAATATTGATGCTAAAATCAAATTGCTACAACCCTAGACAAAATTATATGACTTCAAAATTGCTTGACTTCAATACTGATGCATGTAATTCCGAAAGAAGTCAATAAATTTGATTGTGTAAGAGAAAGGGAGATTTATCAAGATAAATATGAGGGCTTGGTTCATTCTTATTAAAATATGGTTTTAGATATCAATACAGAATTTTATTGATAAACTCTGCATACATCATGATTAAACCATGCTGTTCAATAAATGTCATTCATAAGCCCTTATGTTAGAAGACTTTGAAAACTTATGCTTTAGATTTATGAGATTGATATCTCTTTGAAAATCTGACTAAATTCCTTGTGTTTGGAGCATCCTTGAAAAATCTGTTAATTGAAATTCTTCTGCTCATGTTATTGGTTCACTGAACTGAACTTCTCCTTGTTTGCCCCTGTGGTCTCCTTCTCATTCATCTCATAAGATTCCACTTATTGAGGGGGAGATTCCATGTCTTGCATCAATTTCATATCAATTGGCATCTATTCAGGGGGAGCATTCCTTGTCACACTGAATCATGTTCATATCATTTGTGACCTTGCATTCATATACTCAGGGGAAAGTATTGCATTTCTTGCTGCATCTGCATCTACCATGGTTTATCTTGATTATACCAAAGGGGGAGATTGTTTGCCAAAAAGGCAGAATCATGTTCTTGCAAGGGGGAGAAATTGACTGAACTTTTACACCTGCTTTAATTTCTCAAATTATTTTCTTTTTGATGAAGTCAAAGGGGGAGAATAATTTGAGTCTTCAGATTGCCTCACATCATCAGAATGACTCATTGTATTGAAAGTGTTGCCATCATCAAAAAGGGGGAGATTGTTGTACCCCTGTGGTTTTGATGATGGTTTTGATGATTGGTTGTTGATGTGAGTTAATCAAATGTTCAGTCATCTTGCTGCTCAGTTTAGATTAACATATTTGATGTTCAGTCATGCTACATGTTAAACTGATGCATAAAGCATTCATTGCTGTGGTTTTGATGATTGATTTGGTTTTTGATGATTGGTGTTTGTTGTTAATCACTGTGAGTCATTTTGTTGTGTAAGTCATTGCATTTGAAGTTCAGACTGTTATCTGCTGCATAAAGCATTCATATGCATTTACAGAGTCTATACATTGTTTGGCAGTAAGTCTGTACATTGAGCGTCTCTTAGAAGTCCATACAGTGCATTGCATTGGCTAAGTGTATACACTGTCATGCTCATCTAGCGTCTAAGACAAAGTCTGTACAGCGCATCACTCACGTTGGAAGTCTATACATTGGCATGAAGCATCTCTTGATGTATGTACATTCTTCAATGAACCTTGAAGTCTATACACTGATTCACTGTTCATCGCCTTTGGGCATCAGAGTCTGTACATCGCCTTCAATCTTCAAGTCTATACACTGGCTTATTCCTCAAGTCTGTACAGCCGTTAGCATTGGACTTCATGTCTAGACATTGCACTGTAGCATCCATCGTCTTCGTGTTGATCTGACTTCGTGTCGTTTTCCCTCTTGTGTCTCGTTTCCCAGTGAACCCCGTGTCGTTTCACCTCGTGCTGTTCTCACTTAACTTCGTGTCGTGTTTCTGAAACAGCTCGAATAGTTCTGATGAACTTCGAGTCGTTTCCCTGTAGACCTCGTGTCGTTCCTGTTTAGTAACCACACTTCGTGTCGGTTACTGTTGTTTCTGTGTCCTCGTGTCGTTTTTGTTCCACTGTGTGCAGAACATTGCAGCACCTCGTGTTGCTTTCTGTGCCACTTCGTGTTGGTTTCTGTTTTTGTCCTCGTGTCGTTCTCTTTGATATTCGTTATGTCGAGTTGCTCTTTACCTCGTGTCGTTCTCTGTGTAGTGTGTGTTTTTGTCACCACTATACTTCGTGTCGTTGCTCTTTACTTCGTGCTGTTTTCATCGTCTTCGTGTTGGTCTTTCTCATCAGACCTCGTGTCCTTCTCGCCTTGACCTCACTTCGTGTTGATTCCTATTTTCATCTTCGTGCTGTCTTCAATTCGTGTCGGTTTCTGTTTGTGTCTTCGTGTCTCCGTGTTGTTTTTGTCTTCGTGTCTTCGTGTTGTTTTCTTTCTACCTCGTGTCGTTTTCTTCTCACCTCGTGCCGTTCTTATCTGACCTCGTGTCATCTTCCTTATTGTATTAGCCTTGGTACCTCGTATCGTTCTCTTTTCTATCTCGTGCTGTTTTCTGTACCACCCCGTGTTACCCTTAGGTCTTTGTTTTCATTTGTATTCATGTCTTCGTGTTTCTCTTGTGTTTATGTCCGCGTGTTGTTTCCTTCTAACTTCGTACTGTTCTCATATGAACCTCGTGTTGTTCTCTTGTAATGTTTACCTTTGTCACCGCTGTATTTCGTGTCGTCCTCAGTGCAGTGCACCTCTTGTTGTTTCTATATACCTCATGCAGCTCTATTGTTAATGACCATACAGCGTATTAATAGTTTTAATCTCATTACAGGTCCGAGGAAGAACATTCCACACTCCTGGGCTGCACGTGATCCGAGACAAGAGGAACCAATCTGATAAGGACACGTGGCAGGAAGATTCTGGAAATGTGGGAGGCACACGCGTTTTGTGCCCTATCCACCTGCTGCTGCTGCTATATAATGCAGCCTTCGTCCACAGATGAACGCTGATCGGGTTGGCGTGAGGAAAAGAACAGAGAGCCACGATCCAGATCGAAGCAGAAAGCCTGAAGAGTAGAAAGCCCTTCGATCCAGAAAAGGAAGAAAAGAAAGAAAAGAAGAGAGCAGAGAAGAGAGTGAGAGTGAGAGCAGAAGAAGAAAAAGAGAGAGAGATAGTGCTCGTGTGTAAAGAAAAGAAAGAGTGAAGAAGAAGAAGAGCAGAAGGAGAAGAAGAGAAAGAGAGAGATAGAAGTGTGAGCCGAAGAGAATAGGGGAGCAGAGATCGAGAGAGTGAAAGAGAAGAAGAAGAAGAGAAGAGAAGAGGAAGAAAAACTTACCTGAAGATCTGTCTACTGGACCGTGGATCTCCGTTGAGAGCCACATTGTGCATTTCGTTTCTCAGCTTTCTGTTTTGCTGAAGTTATTTTCGTTTAGTGTTTTTCCTTTGTTTTTTGGTTTGCTGTATTTCCGATACTCTGTAGAGAGGTCGGGGTTCCTCCTGTTTGTTCAGGAGAAGGGAGATTGCTATCTCCGGTTGCAAGTAGCTGGGTGCTACTTGTGGGTTCCCTCCGGTTTGGAGGAAGGGAGATCTGATCTCCGGTTCTGGGCTTGTGGATTCAAGTCCAGGGGTTCCCTCCGGGTCTGGAGGAAGAGAGACCGTGTGTCTCTGGTTTGCTAGTGACTGGTGTCACTAGTGGTTCCCTCCGTTTGGGAGGAAGAGGGGAGGCTGTTCCCCTGGTCAAGCTGTGTGGCAGCACCTGTTGCAGACTGAGTCTGCGGTTTCTAGCGTGAGCTAGTGGAAGCCACACTCAGGTTGAGTGTGGGGTGGATGTAGGTCTGCTGGACCGAACCATATAAAAATCTATTGTGCAGTGGTGTGATTGTCTTTTTGTGCTTCCTCTAGGTGATTGCATAGGGGCGCTCCTTGTGTTTGCCTTCTGGTTGAGCAGAAGAGTTAATTAGTTTTCAGATTGAGTAAATCTGTCTGGTTAGCCCCCTAGTGACCTCACTTTGTGTTTGGTTGTTTCACTACTGCCAATTTGCCTTCAAGTATATTTGATTTGCGAACGAGCATTTTAGTAAGCGAAATTTTAACTGGGCGAAAAGGTTTTTTTAAGAGGAAATATTCATTCACCCCCCCTCTAAATACTTGCACCGATCCTAACAAGCTCGTCCAAGTGACAGCCCACAGGGCCCACTTGGAAAAGCCCATTAAAACAATGCATGAGGAAACAACTCTCCTAGGCGGCCCCAAGGCTCGGAGAGCCCGAGCTTCGGTCAGGTCACAGGAAGGCCCGCGCACGCTTTATCCCTCCGCACGAAGGGGGGAAGCGCTAGCCGGTCTGTCCGACCCATCTCCTCACCGAGCTAGGCCTATTGCTCGATAAGGCCGGCCCCCCTAAGCTCGGTACGACATATAAAATGTTTATCATTACAGCCGTTAGAGTCCACAGCGGGCCGGGTGCCAAAAAGTCTAGGAGCTCCAGCTTCCCCGTGAGGATAACGCCCCCACGATGAGGCTATAAAAGTCCACGACGAGGACGTAACCTCCACCGGAGACCCCTCGGCTCGCAGGACTCCAGAAGGCGGCGCACTATTTAAACCTGGGATACCCTCCGGCGAAAGGGAAGTGAAAAAGGGCATTGATCAACCCCAATTCCTGAGCACGGATCACTTCACCCCATTGGTGGAGAGGGATCTCGCGCCTTCACCTTCTCCTCCCTATCGCTGCTCTCACCATTGCTCTACTGACTTGAGCGTCGGAGGGTTTCACCCCAGGGAATCTCCCTGGGCCCTCTGACCCGTTTCCCTGTCTTGCAGTTCACAAATTTGGTGATTACCAGCCCGCTCAGGAACCAGCGCGAGATTTCGCCTCTTCAAGTTCTACTTGAGAGTAGAATGCACCATCCAACCTCGGTTAAGAAGATTGTGAACAAGAGATGCGTGTGCGCTCACGTTCTCTCTCTGATTGGGTAGCGTATTCATGCTATCTTATCTAAAAAATAAAGCGAGACTAAGAGTTCTTCGACACCTCTACCCCTCGCCTCACCCGCACCCACCCACTTGCCCAATTAAATAAAACGTCAAAAACACAAGCATTTTTTAGGTCTTTGCCTCAAAATCTACCATGTTTTGGCATTAGCTCATTCAATCTTGATATTTACTTATAATTCAACATAATCTCAGGTTATCTAGTGAATTTTCTGGTTAACTTAAAACAATCCTTTCAAATCAAGTTTTGGCGTATCGTGTGTATCAATTGGGCCGCATTTATATTGGCACAATATGATACGTGCGATACTATAGTGTACAACAGTCGTACAGCTATCGTGCCGCTATTGTCGTTGGTGAAACCAACCTACAGTCGTTGAAAGTCAGTCTCCTATATCACTTACATCTCACGTCTTTTATGTTTTGATCTCTGACTGATATGATCCGGTACATGCGATTCACAATGTATCGGATTAGTATGTCAAATCTTGTTTAAAATTGCTGAATAAATTCTAAGAGAAAGAGAGGTTTGTCGAAACAAACGTGAAAATGTGGAGATAGAAATAAAGATGAGGATTAGGGGGGGTTGATCGCCAAATATGATAGCTTGTGAGAGTAAAATATATGTCCAAAGATCTCTACAATAATATATAGTATTAGAAGGCATTCAGTCAAACTTTCTATTCCTTCTATAGTTCACTCATAAGAGACTCGCCACTCAAATCAACATAAAGATAGCGCATTATAATTAATCCACAGAAAAAGCCCAGGGATCTATTTGAACTCACCGGTCACCATATGCATTCCAATGTTTGCGAAGTCACATCTTTTCACGTACTCGGCCTTTCCATTTTATGAATTATAAATACAGCGGCCCATCCAGGTTTATGTAGTAGCTCTTAATTTGATTGTATATTAACAATTTTCTAAATGTTCACAGTTATTTATTTAGTTAGAATTTTATGAAGACAAAACAATGGAGAAAAAGTTGGATTTCTTAAAACATAATTGAATGGGGTATGATTTACACAAAATTAACTTTCTTTTAGTTATTCACTGCCCATTGAAAAAAAAAACACAGTAGAGGAAACGTCACCATGCATTAACAAAGATTGAGTCCCTCTTCTCCTCTTCATCTCACTTTTCACCCAATTTGATGATCTCTCCCTACAGAAATGTGTGTATGGAAATGAAGGGGCACCCACCTCTGTCTATTTGGTATGCGAATGGCTTGGGCCGGTTTCTTGATTAGCAGGTTGCGTAGGAATTATCCAGAGTGGAAGACTTTCAGAATCTCATGTTGTTTTCTTAGTATCTTATCATGTTGTGAGGTCGTTTTCCACTACATGGGTAATGATCAAATGCTGCTGGCACCACGTGAGATTTCTCGGGGTGTCGGTAATTTATCTCGGTGAAGATTTAACCATCGCTTTGATTTTTCAAAACATGACACGTGAACGATTTATCATTATTTATCTTTAATTTTGATAAAAAAAATCTAATTCATATCTTAAAATATAATTCAGATCATAAATTTATTTTATAAATCTATTAAAAATTAAAAAAAATAAAAATTAAACAAAGAATATTATTGTAATGTATCAGAGTATTATTTGAAAGTGAACAATAAATTAGTATCTTAGTGTTTCATTTTTAATTTGTAATTTTTTAATATTAAGAACTCTATATATTAAATATTTTATTATTTTGATGATCATTTATTTTATAAAATGTACTAAAAATAATTAAAATTTACAAATAAAAAATTAAAATCTTTTAAAATAAATAGTGATAGATACCTATTTATTAGTTGGTGATTAAATGAGCCCACTAGATCACATGGGATTTTAAAAAAAATTAAAGGTCTTAATGATTATTTTAAAATATTTTTATACTATATATTATTATTAAAATTTTAAAACAATAAATATTAATAAAAATATTAAAAATATATTTTAAAATATGATTAAATGAGAGTACTATAACTTATTACGGTACACGAGGAGAGACAAATTTGTACAACTACATAAATAGTTCTACTCGATTTATTTATGTTTTACCTACTATATATATATATATATATATATATATATATATATATATATATAATGATGGTTACATATATATGTATACCCAAGAGTAATACTTGTGTTACTCGGGTGTGTAAAAGGTGTTGTACGTTATGGGTGTCTTTGTTTGTGGGGTGAGATGATTTACTCGCGCACGCGGGCGCGAATAAATCACCTCACCTCTGTTAGGAGAGATAAGTGTGAGAAAAAATTATGAGATCTATAATTTTTTCTCACGTCCATTTATTATTCTCCCTATCTTAACTCGTAAACAAAGAGCCCTTATATCTTTGTTGGTCTAAAGATCGTGAGTGGCTATCTCAAATTTGACTCTAGAGGAGGGAGAGTTTATCAAGCTCATATTTAATTTTATATGGACGTGAGTATGAGTTTGTTAGTCTTAATAAAAAGCGATGTAAATGAGTTAGGGGTCACTAAATTTGAATCGAAGTCTCTCGCACTCTAGTTAAACTCAAGTACCATTATGTTAAGTTCTCCGTCCTCAAAAAAAAATTTGTCTGAGTCGGTCTACCTGGGATAGAAAAAAATTTAAGAATATGAAAAGAAAATACACGGATCATGTTCAATGGGGTAGCAAAACCACATGCTGTATATCAAAATTGATGTCTGTTCTGACATCAAAAGTGTTGTTTCAACAACAAATTTTCGGAATGAGCAAGATTCTCAGATGACCAACTCTTTTAATCTGATGTACAGTGGATGTGAACTCTAAGACAAATGGCAAATGACTCGTACTTTCAACGCAAAGCTAATTGTTAAATGAAGAAAGATACATGCGTAAGAAATTATATATCTTAACATTTTTGTGTTAGACTTGACAGCTCTGATCTTCCGGTGGCCGAGTTTTTCACCCGTCTGACTCATTGATAAGGGTAATCTTCCACATGTAACAAGTATACTACAGGACACAGTAATGCTCTCTATTTCCTGGTAAAATTGCGTGGAGATATCAAGAGTATACCCGTAAAATGGATCAAATACGGAGCAGATAATAGTGTATCCAAATTTATATATAATTAATAATTAAATTATCAGATATTTGATAAAATTATTAGTTATTTATTTTATTTAAATAATTATCTAATTAATATGAATTCGAATTCAATTCAAATTTTAAACGGATACTTATGAGACCTACTTAGAGGTGAGTCGTGAGAGATGTGTGAGAACGTCGTGAGTTATTTTCTCAAAAATAGAAAAGATAAAAATATTTTTATTTTAAGAGAAGTTATCAAAAGATTGGATTTCATCTAAAAAATACTAGAGAACTTACCAAATAAGTGCAAGTACTTATTTTTAAATTATATTTTGAAACAAAAATTTGGTAAAATAACAACTAAGTATCGTATTAAGATTTGAGTTAATTATATATAGAATATGTGGATTTTTAGATATTCATCTAAGGATTCATATTTGGTCGGATAATACTCGACACTGATATCTCAATATCCGAATTCGTATCTAATTAATAATCAAATTAATCGATATCCGATTAAATTATCAATCGAATATTTTATTCAGACAATTATCCGATCAAACGAATACGAATTCGAATTTGATTCGAATTTTAAACGGATAATTGCCTAGCCTAATCAAGAGGATGTCTAAGTATTAGGGTTGCCAATGGGCCGGACTAGCCTGACAGGCCAGCCTGCCTGACCCAATTTCGGGCTGGATTGCACGGCCTTTTTCGGCCCGCAGGCCCTTAGTCGGGTCTAAAAGTCTAACGAGACTAGGCCCATGGGTCGAACTAAGACTTTGAGTTCGACCTGCAGACCGACTTAGCCCATTCTCTTTTTTTTCTCTTCAAATTTTAAAAATTATTTAATTAAAAATATATTATTTTAGTTAATTATATAATTTTAAACTCTATTTTTAAATAAATTAAATGATTAGTATCAAAATTAATGTTATTAGAATCGAACCGGTGCTTGAACCGGCTAATGAGTTGGTTCGGTTCGAACCGGTTGAACCGTTCAATCGAACCGGTTTGAACCGTGACATCATCATAATAATGATACATGGTCTGACATGATTCTATAACCTAAGATAATAAGAAATAAGATATAATGATCAAAATAAATAATCATACATATATAATTATTAGTCATTATTATGTAACTATATAAGTAAAAAAAAAATAACATGGTTAAATAAATTGACCTTAAAATTTTGTAATATTTCATTGGTCTTTAGTCTTCATAATTGACATCTATACTCATTTAAACATTTAAACTTCTAATATATCTAAAATAAAATATTAAATAACAACAAATCAATAATAATAAGATAATTTTGTTCACACATAAATATAATTTTGAATATCTAAATATTTTTATATTTATTTTTTTTATTTTAAAGGGTGAATCGGTTCAGACCGATTCATCGGTCGAACCGCAGTTCGTCCGGTTCACCCGGTTCTTTAAACTTAGATGGTACCGGCCTTAATCGGATCGGTTCATGGTCGGACCGGTCTGACTAGCCGGTCCGGTCCAATTCTGATAACACTGATCAAAATTTTAATTAATTTAATAAAATTATAAATTTTATATTATTAAATATATTGTTATTTATTTATATTTAAATTTTCAGATCGAACTGGACCTTAATTAAATTTTATATTTTTTTATTAATGCCGGACTTAGGTCGACCCGACTCGAGTCAGACTTAAATCTGCCCAGCCCTACTAAATATATGCATATCTATCCGTACGCATTGTTTAAAGAAAGATAAGGATACTTTCTTGCATATTTAAGATAAAGATAAAGATAGTATTTGAGAATGTTTACGTATATATCTCAATGTTATCGGAACCGGACCGGTGGATGAACCGGACAATGAGCTAATTCGATTCGAACCGGTTTGACTATTGGTTCGAATCGGTTTGAACCGTGATGTCATTATAATATTGATATATGGTCCGACCCGATTCTATAACCTAATACAATAAGAAATAACTCAAATAAGATATAATGATCAAAATAAATAAACATACATGTATATAGAGAATAGCTTGTAACTACTTGTTAGAAATAGAGCTTTTATGCTTAGTCTCATATCGGAAGTTAGAAAGACTTACTTGACTTTATATGTTGGAGAGCTCATCCTTGGGTTAGGACCCAAGGGGCATAAGATGTGGGGTTTAGTTGTGTATCGAATTAAATGGTTTGATCGAATATAAGTAAATAATATATTTATTTATTTATTTGTGCCGGGCCGGGCTGGATTGGGTTGGCGGGTACCGAACCATTTTTTGTTTTTTATTTTTGGCGGGGGAATAGGGTCTGGAGAGGGGGATTTCTGCAGCCCATTCAAAGAGCAGCCGAACTAGGCCCATCATGACCAAACAAGGCCACGCTCGCCCAAGTGACAGCCCACAGGGCCCACTTAGGACAGAAAGCCCAATAAAAGATTCGCTCGAGGATACTACCTTCCTAGGCGGCCTCTAGGCTCGGAAGGCCCGAGCGTCGATCAGGTCACAGGAAAGGTCCATGCCCGAGCCATCTCTCCGTCCAGGGGAAGAAGGCGCATGTCGACCAATCCGACCCATCTTCGTCCGAGCTAAGCCTACCGCCCAGATAGGGCTAGCCTCTCTGAGCTCGGTACGGCCGACGATTGCTTATCCATGCAGCCGTTAAGAGTCCTCTGTGGGCAGGAATTTATAAAGGTGAGGGACTCCAGCTCCCCAAGGTGATAACGCTCCCATGATAAGGTAATAAAAGCCCACGTCGAGGACGTAACCCCACCTGAAATCCCTCGACTTACAGGACTCCAGAAGACGGCACACTATTTAACCCAGGGATACCCTCCGGTGAAAGGTAAGGACAATCACACGTTCAAAACTCCTGAGTAGGAACCACTTCACCCTTCTGGTGGAGAGGGATCTCGCGCAGAAGCTACTTCCTCCCTATATTACTCCCACCATAGCTCTACTGACTTAAGGATCGGAGGGTTTTCCCCAGGAACTCATCTCTGGGCCCCCTGATCCGTTTCCCTTTCTTGCAGTTCACTATCCGGTGATCCACTGCCCGCTCAGGACCAGCGCGAGATCTTACCTCTTCAGGGTCGAACCGACCCGAACCGGTTCAACAGTCGAACGCGGGGGCGGGTACCGAACCATTTTTTATTTTTTTCTTTTGGCCGGGGAATAAGGTCGAACCGGTTCAACAGTCGAACTGCGGTTCGGACGATTTTTTACCATTTGACCGGACCGGGCCTAATTGGACCGGTTCACGGTAGAACCGGTCCGACCGGCCGGTCCGATACGATTCACGGTAGAACCGGTCCGACCGGTCCGGTCCGATTCTGATAACACTGATATATCTTTATAAATAATAATTTTATCAAATTAACTCTTCATTTAAATTTATTATTAAAAATATTCTTGATATATCTTGAACAATTGTGATTATACTCGTGCAGTTAAAAGTCATCAACTCTAGGTGAATATTCGAAATAATATATCACGAAAAACATCAATATACGTGAAATACTCAAACTGTCACGATTCCTAGAGAGAGAGAATGGGAGGGAAAGAGAGAGATATATATATTATTATTTGGTAAAAGTATCATTTATAGGAGTGTATATATGTAAAAATCTCTAATATTTTTATTGATATTATTATAGGCTCGTGATTTTTATGATTAATCTCAATAAAAATAATCAAATTAATATTATGTCGACACAAAATGATACTAAATCATCCTTGTTGTGTCACACACACATATGCTCTGAGTTTCCGTGAGACGGAGAAGACATATAATTATTTGCGCGTGTTCATGCATCATCGAAATTATGACAAACATCCAACCGAGGGCACGAAGTCACGCACCCGTGAAATTAATCAACAAACTACGTTGTTCTCGACCTTAGCGTGTATCGCTCTGAGTGGTCCCTGGTCGGGCCCCTCACATAAAACGGTCGGCAGCCAGTCCAGTCAGAGTTGGTGTCGAGGGGTGGACATGTTAACTCGCGGCCAACCAACCCCGCGGGCGCCGCGATTTTGGTATGCGGAGGAGGAGCAAAAATAACAAAAAAATAAATAAATAGAATACGGTAGGAAGGGTATCTTTTGTAGGCCCGCCCCATGGCTGGTTGCTGCATGGGGAGAGGGCTGCGCCTCCTCCCTCACCCCTTCCTCTCTCTGTACGAGTGAAAGGGGCAGCAGGGGGCCTTCCCCCGCCGACGCCAACCGTCGCTGCTGCAGCCGGCGGGGGGGGGGGCGCCCTCTCTCGCTCTGTCTCCTCTGCGTGCGCAACCGGCGGAGGGAGGGAGCGGAGTCGTCCTCCACCGCTGCGACCGCCGGCGGGAGAGCCCCTCTTCCTCTTCCCTTTCTTCCTGCGTGAGCAACTCGGCGGGGGGGGAGCCCTCTCCCTTTCTTCCTGCGTGTGCAACCCGGCGGGGGAGGGGGGGGAAGGTCGCCCTCCACCGCTGCGACAGCCGGCGGGAGAGCCCCTCTTCCTCTTCTCTCTTTCCTTGTGTGAACCGGGGGCCGGGGGGGGGGGAGCGGAGTCGTCCTCCACTGCAGCGATGGCCGGCGGGGGGGGACCATTCCTTCCTTCTCTGCGTGCGGGAGCGGGGGAACAGGGGATTAAGGCTCCGCCTCTTATTCCCTTTCTCTGTGCGAGAACAGGGGGGGACGCCCCCACCTCTTACTTAACTCCGGGCAAGAAGCAGAGGGGACTCCACCTGTCACATTAACCGGGGAAATTCCCATGATGCCAACATTCATTTGACCCTCGGGCCTTCCCCCGTGTAAAAACCTCCATAAAAGGAGGGAATCTAATTCCATAATGCGAGGAGTAAACAATAAAGAGTAGCAACGAGAGAGGAAGGAGAATAGAGCCAGTAGTCAAATTCACAAGGCTCAAAAACACCCAAGAACGTAGCAAGAAGAACTCGAAAATTTTGAGATAAGGTTTGGAACGGGTTACATCTCTCAAAAATTAATTATTTATATTGTTTAATATTTTAATTTTTTTTGTAAGAGTACATTCTTGTTATTACATGTATACCTTTACTCGGGGGGAAAATCTCTTGTAATTGTACGGACATTTTGTAAAAAATTATAAAAAATCATGTTCACGTGAGAAATTATACAAAAGTCCTCGTGAGTTATCCAAAAATTATACAAATATCATGAGTTCTTAGGAAATTGTAGAAACGTACGAGAATTATGGGAAAATCCCATGATAATCATAAAATTCAGAAAAAAGAATGATGTGTTCATAAATTGCAGATATATTTCATTACTTCGCAAAATTACATAAATATTTAATCATCACCGTCATCATCATCATCATCATCATCATCATCGTATTATCCCAATTAGTCAACTACATGAATCATATTTCGTTAAAGATTTTTATCAAGTGATACATTTATATTTAAATCTAAGAAATTAATGTTCTTCTTAATAACACTGCACCATCTCATTTTGGACCTTTCGCGAACTCTTTTATTAGTATCTATTAAGATTTGATCACATCTTTTAACTGATACTGAGTTAGGACGACAAAACATATGTCCAAATCATATGAGTCTATTTTCTCTCATTTTACTATCAATTGGGGTTATCCCCAAGTCCTTACGGATACGCTCATTCCTAATCTTATTTTTCTTAGTCTTGTCACAGATTCATCTCAGCATTCTCATCTCTGTTACACACATTTTATGAATGTGTTCCTTTCGTAATGTCCAACACTAGGTACCATATAACAAAGCAGGTCTTACAATAGTTCTATAAAATTTTCCTCTGAGTTTCACAGGCAGACGATGATCACAGAGGACTCCTGATACGTCTCTCTATTTTAACCGGCGTTTCTTAATCCTATGTGCAATATCATCATAAATCTCTCCATTCTCTTGTATGATAGACCCTGAGTACCGAAAATTACTACTCTTCGGAATATTTTGTTCATCAATTATAACCATATCTTCCTATATCACTCTCCCATTGGTAAAATTACAGTGCATAAATTCTGACTTGCTCCTCCTAATTTTAAAATCTTTAGACTCCAAGACATGCCTCCAATGTTCTAACTTAGCATTTAAAGTATCAATATTCTCATCAATTAAGATAATATCATCTGCAAATAATATATACCAAGGGATATTATCGTGCAATTGTTTTGTTACTCCATCCATAACTAAGGCAAAGAGATACGGACTTAGTGCAAAACCTTGATACAAATCTATAGAAACTGAAAATTCACAAGTCTCTCTAGCAATAGTTAGAACACTAGTAATAGCATCTTCGTACGTATCCTTAACCAAATCAACATATCCTTGAGAGACTACTTTCTTTCGTAATATCCATCAAATCAATTCTCTCGATCGGTACTCGATCATTTGTCTTCTCCAAATCAATAAAAAACCATATATAAATCTTTTCTCATCTTTCTATACTTCTCCATTAGCTGCCGTAGTAAGAAAATAACTTTTGTAGTAGATCTATTCGATATAAAATCAAACTGATTTTTCGATACATTAGTCATACATCAGATGTATTTTTCAATTAATATTTCCTAAAGTTTCATAGTATGACTCATAAGTTTAATTTCACGATAATTATGATAACTTTGAATATCTCCTTTATTTTTATATAAAGGAATTATAATACATTTTCTCCAATCTTCTAACATTCTTCGTTCTTTTAAAATTTTATTGAAAAATTTAGTTAGCCACTGAATATCAATATCTCCTAAGCCTTTTCATACTTCAATAGGTATGTCATTTGATCTTAAGGTCTTGTCCACTTTAATTTTCCTTAAAGTATCCGCCACTTCTGACATCTTAATACGTCTGAAATATTGATATTTATCAAATCTTGTTGACTCTTAGGCACTTTCTAAAGAGGAATTCTTGACGCAATCTCCATTAAGTAACTTCTAAAAATAACTACGTCATCTCGCTTTAATCTGAGGATCCTTAGTTAAAACCCTTTGATCTTCACCTCTAATGCAACGAACATGATCTAAAATCTCTAATTTTTCTTTCTCTTAATTTAGCAAGTTTAAATATATCTAATAATAGTTGAAAAATTCCATACGTACCACTACTTGTAGGAAAATGGCCAATATACCCTGCTTTGGAAAAATCATAAATCCATCCTTGCCTTAGGTATAAATGTCCTTAATGGACACTAAGGTGACCTAATGGTCTTGATTTCATCAGACGGACTATAATGATTATATGGCAATCCAACTGTCCAATTGAGATTATTGAAGTTAAATATCGATAGTCAAATATCGATCTGGAGTAAATCGAACGGGCGGATCTCAAATCGAAAAAAAATCTAACAATCATATCTCAATATGGAGCAAATTTAATAGTCGAATCTTGATTGAAGACAAATCTAATGGTTAGATCTTGACTTGGAGTAAATTCGATGGTTCGATCTGAACTAGGTTTGAATCCAACGGTCAGATCTAGACAAAGCCCTCGATATCACAACGGGTATTATAGAGGTTTAAGGGTATTTTTGACAATCAATCAGAGGTGTTCGAATTTTATGTCGATATAAATAAACACCGACTACGATCGGTGGGGAAATGTACGATACACGAATATTAAATAACCTGATAAATCAAATTCGTAGAATTAACAATATCTATGCTAATCAATTAACTAAGACACGCATATTTATCCAACAAATAAATTTGAAGATTAATTTTTCAGGTGTTATTTAAATAGATATGTATGTTCGAGAAAAATGATATAAGTATAATTATTGTATCCTCTTTTACTCGTTTGTATGATTAATGCGTTTTCATCATATGTCTCACTGATATCAAATCTTCAATAATTTGTTATAGATTGTGCCCCTCGTTAATCCTCATGTAAACTAATCACTTGCATCCCTAACAGCTTGTCATTCGTGAAAATTGCATGGAGAGGCTTCATCTATCTTGTGATGGAGAGGGACAGTCCCTATTGCTGGTTCCATCGAATCAACATAATGAAAAAGACCACTCATGCCCTCCTTCCGTCATCTAGACTTATAGATCCCCAACTTTTCTCTCACCAACAATAATGTTGCTCTCTAACTTAACTTCATAATATTTACTTACAACGTGTAACTCTCCGTGAATTCTGTGAATTTTATTTACATTGATGTAACGTCAATTTTCATGTTGTTTACATGCTAGACAAGTAACAATTGTCCAAATACTAGTTATATAGAGTATATTGTTGACAAGTGAATCACATTGCATACTTGGTCACAGAGCGTGGGGGGCGGGCTCGGCGCGCAGCGTCTTCTCCGCCTCCTTCAGTCGCCGGGCCTCCCCCCCGCGGCTCTCTCGGGGGGGGGGGGGGGGGGCTCTCTCCGGGTTTCCCCCCCTCCCCTCTCCGGCGCCGTCTCCCCTTCGGGAGGTTCTCTCCAGGTGAGTCCCACTAGGGTCTCGGCTGGGTTTTGTCAGGGGGGCTCTAACCCTACCTGGAATTGTACAGGATTTCCCCTGGAAATCCCCTCCCCCGTCCCCTCCTCGTCCGTCTTCCGCCCCCTCCGGCCTCCCCTTTCCCCGTTCCAGTCGCCGCTCCCCGCCCCACCCCCTTCTTCCCCGTCTCCCCCCCCCCTCCGTCATTGCCGTTCCCTCCCCCCCTCCGTCCTTCGCCCTTCCGCCCCCTCCACCCCCTGTCCCCACCTTCCCTCCCCCTGTTTCTCTACGGTCCTCCGCCCCCCCCTCCCGTTTCCCCTTCCTCTCTCGCCAACCCCTCCTTCCCTGCCCCCCCCTCCGCACTCGCTGCCCCCACCTTCCGCCGATACCTTGCCTCTTCCGACCATCCCCCCCTTTCCCCATCCCCCCCCCCCCCCTGCAGCCCTCCGTCCTCTCCTCCCGCTCCCCTCCTACCATCGATCCCCCGTCCCTCCCCCCCCTCCCCATTCCCCTTTGTTTTTCGCCGATCTTCTCTTCCTTCCCCTTCTACCGTCGCCCCTCCACCTCCCATCTGTACTGTCTCATTCCTCGCCGCTCACCATCCCCCATCTCCGTAGACCTTCTCTCAACCCCCGTTTTCTAGCCCCCCATACCATTTTGAAGTCCTCTGCCCGCCACTCAGTTTCATCCGCGGGTTTGGGCCCTCTCCGACAGCGTGGGAGTTTGGGTTCGGCCTTTGTGTTGCAGGTTACGGCTTTCTTCCCTCGGTTCAGTAGAAGCTCGGAGATACAGCGCATTCCTCCCGTATCCTACTGGATATCGGCCTCCCGAGTGTTCTCTTCTCACCGCTTAATGTTGAAGCGGTCCGGCTGCCTTGTGCGTCTCGAGGAAGATCTCTGTCACTTTCAGCACCAGGCTGGCTCGTCTTCCGTTCTTATGGAGTTCCCTTCGTTGGTGGCTGCTGTGGCTCGTTATCTTCTATGTTTGTATCTGTTGTCAAAGAGCCTTACATGGGCTTTCTGTTCGGTTTGGGGTTCCTGCTTCCTCATGTTTGCCGCTCTGTCGGTCGGGTCTCTTCCTTATTCACCTTGTATTATGTTTCTAGTATGAAATGAAATGTCCTTTATGCTTCCAAAAAAAATATTGTTGACAAGCGACACAATAATAAACTCCCCCCCACCCCATGTAGACGCTCAATCCTAATTTTTTTCTCTCACCAATGATGACGCCACTCTATGTTTACTTTGATTTTCTTAGGTTATATATGAGCCTATAAATTTTATTAAATGAGATTTTTATAAATAAATTATTATTATAAACAAATTTATAAAAATATTTTTTAAAATACATTAGTAAACAAAAATATCTACACAAATATCATGTAAGATTATTTAAACGTAATTTTTTTTTACAAATTTTTAACAAAAAAAGTGATACGTCTCTAAATAAAAATTGACATATCTACACAATATAATTTTATGCAGTGAGATACATGTTAATATGTTTTTAAAAACATTTTTAATATAATTTTATGTTTAACACTAATTTATTTATAAAAATTTCTTATCACATCGATATAGGCCGGACTTGTGTGTATCTTGCATGTCGAAGAAGTATGAATCGCATGGACGCTAATTTTACAGAGTTCTGTTTATGGTATTCTTCGTACATGCTTTGTTATATCAAGAAACGAAAAATCATATTCTTTGAAAAGAAACAGACTAGCGACATGGATCAACCCTGGCAATCTCGGACAATCTATAGCTTTGGACAGCCTATTTTTTTGATGGTTAAAGATAAAATTAAGGATAAACATGTAAAAAATAAAGATAAAAAACAAATTTTGAATAATGTCAGGGTGTTGGATTTTTTTTCCACCACATTTCTCACTGTCATTTCGGTCATTCCATCTCATAATCGGGAGATGAGGTTGACAAGTAACTTAAGTTGGGTGCTTTTGCACTTGAATATATGAAATTTTTGAATTTATCTTATTCAGCCACCAAATCTTCAAATCAGATCTCAAGAAAAGAGTGTGACAATTGAAATAATAGGAGGAGGAGGATGAGATCATATCACCAAGATGCATCACTATCTACATCTCTCTCTCTCACACACACACACACACCCCCCAAACAAGATGATTAGCTAAGAGATCAGCTAAACATCTTTTCTAGTGGCACTTGCCAACTAGGGCCAATCATCGTGAGAAGTGAGTGACCTTTTTATTTTTTTTAAGGCAATCCAAATTCTTATTAGTATATTTTTGGGTGAGATCCACACAAAGTCTCTCTTCTATCCCATCATTCTATCTATTTTAAATGGATCAAATGAAACAAAAAGATGTGCAAACCAACTCAACTCACTGCTCAAAGAAGATGTCCACTGTGCAAGTACCTTTCAAGTTTTTATAACAGCACCAAGAAACCTCCCCATGAACTCGGTGCACTACGCCTCTTGCTCGTAGGGACACCATCCCCCTCTCTAGGACTGTCAATGGGTCGGGTCGGCCCGACAGATCTGCGGGCCTGATCTTATTTAGGGTCGAGTTGTAATGTCTTTTTTGACCCGTGAACTCTTGTCTCGGGCCTTAATGTTGAGAAGTCGGGCCCGGGTCGGGCCGACCTAAGCCCGGCCCGGGTCCGGCCCATTGACAGTCCTATACTCGACCCGATAAAATTCAGATCCAAATTAAACTCGAATTTTAATATTGATAAATTAAACCCAGATTAAATCAATTAAACCCAACTTGAATCCCATCCATAGACAATCTTACCTCTTCCCCCCCCCCCCCCAAAACACACACACACACACACACACACACACACTGTTGCGGTTTAAATCATCTGGTCCTGCAGCTGCTGTTGCCGCGCGGCTTGCGAGGAGAGAAGAAGAAGAAGAAAGAGGAGATTAAATAAAAAAAGGGACTCTTTTTCCGATGACGACAGCTATCGGAGCAGCCGAGGGGCGTCTAGGTTCTCCTCCCCGGAGAAAAAAGCTACGGGATACGATACAAAGAAGACCCATCCACACCCCCTGGTGGGCCCTCCGAGGAGTCAATTGGCCAGCTTTTTCCTTCCCCCGTCCTCCCTACGTGCCTCCTCCCTCTTCGCTTTACCCTTTTCCTTCCTCATGCTTCCCTTCTCCTGTGGTGTCCCCTGCAGCTGCGCACAGGAGTATGCCCCGCAGCATGCCCCGGATGACCCGTTGATCTCTCTCCCCCGCACTCCTCTCCGCACATTGGAACGTTGAAACCGTCGAGAGGAGGGGGTGCGTGGAACCTGGCCAATTCTCGCCGTTTCCAAGTCCAGGAGAGTTATAGATATGTTAATAGAAAGAGAGGGAGAGGGAGGGGGAGAGGGAGAGACTTGTGTCTATGACTGTTTTGCGGGAGAAGGAGGAAGGGGGGAGGGCGGCGGGTGGAAAGGGGGATGTGGGGTTTGTGCAGGTTTTAGCTGCCGGGCCGCCCCTTCGCGTATGGCGGAGAAAGTTGGGATCCTTTTTTAGGTTTTTTTTTTTTTAATTGCACTCTTGGGGTTGGCATGGGCGATGCCGGAGGTAGTTGTTGTTGTCATCGTAGGTGAGGCTGGTTTCTGTGCCCCTTTTGGTTTGCATACTGGAGGAGATTAAGAGATTCTTCCTTAGGTTCCTTTCACTGTTGGCAGCTGCCCCTCCCTTTTTCGTCTTCTTTTATCTTGTGGAGCAAGGGGGGAGGGGGGATTGGGGCGGCATTCTCGAAAGGGGTTGGTAGAAAACTGGGAAGGAAGAGTTGGGGGGTGGGCGGGGCTGTGAGAGCATGAGGAAAATATGTTAACTTTGGGGGGAGGGATCTCTGTGGGCGGGTCCCTCCGGTTTTGAGGATTTCTTGTGGAGCTTACTAATCCCATTTGGGTTAGGAGCAGGAGGGGGAGGAGGAGGGGTAGGGGACGGCGGATCTGGGTTTAAAAGTTTGTGCCCAGATTTGTTTTTTTCCTACAGTTATCCAGATAAATCGAGCCCAGACATTTTGTGGGGTTGTCTTGTTCCTTTGCGTTGCGTCTTCGATTTTTCCTTTGATTTCTTCGGTGGGGGATGGGTGTGGGTGTTTGAGCATTGGAGGTGTTGTTCCTTCGGTGGAGGACATGGATCATAGGGTCTTACGCTCCCATCAATCGTTGTTCTTGGGGTTTTGTCCGTCTTCTTCAGGAAGCTCCTGGGACTGTGAAGCTTGATCCCTGTCTCCCTTTCTGTTCATTCGTTTGTAAGCAGCCCTTCCTCTCCGACAACGTCAAGATCGCGTTCTCGTCAGTATGGGTGCTTCCTGTGGATGAATTCCTCCTCCCTCCTCTTCTGCTTGTTCTTCCTTCTTGGACTGGTTTGATGATGGGTTCTTGTTTGTGCTATGTGCTACGATACTAGTTCAATACATCTCCTTGGGTTCTATATCTGGGAAGGTATGTGGGCGTCTCCCAGGTAAATGGACAGCAGAGCTCACTGAATGCAAATGTCAGGAACATTCTTCTACTGGCTCTCGGTTCTATCCCTGTTCACCTCCGTCGTTGCCGTGGACATTGGATTCCCTCACTGTGTCTGTCATGCCGACGGCTTCTGGAGTGTTGAAAGGATCCTCCTGGTCCAGAAGGTGAGTGACTTCTTGATTGCCACTGCCTACTTCTCGATTCCCCTTGAGCTCCTGTACTTTGTTACATGCTCCAGCGTCTTTCCCTTCAAATGGGTCCTTTTCCAATTCGTGGCATTCATCGTCCTCTGTGGACTGTCCCACCTGTTAACTGTCTTCACCTACGAGGCACACTCGTTTCATCTGATGCTGGCACTCACCACATCAAAGTTCCTTACAGCACTAGTCTCCTTTGCGACGGCAATAACCCTTTTGACTCTGATCCCTCAGCTCTTGAGGGTGAAAGTGAGGGAGAATTTCCTGAGAATCAAAGCCCGTGAGCTAGACCGGGAAGTTGGGATGATGAAGAGGCAAGAGGAAGCTAGCTGGCATGTGCGAATGCTCACCCAAGAGATCCGAAAATCACTCGATAGGCATACCATTTTGTACACCACTCTGGTTGAGCTGTCAAAGACTTTGGGACTGCAGAATTGTGCGGTTTGGATGCCAAATGAGGATAAGACAGAGATGAATCTAACCCATGAGTTGAGACAGAGGAGGACTTCAGATGTTTCACTTCCTATTGATGACCCGGATGTAATGGAAATCATAGAAACAAGTGGTACAAAGCTACTGAGGCTGGGCTCTCTGCTTGGTTCCTCTAGTAGTGGAGGAATTTTTGAGCATGGGCCTGTTGCTGCGATCCGCATGCCCCTGCTTAAAGTTTCTGATTTCAAAGGGGGAACACCAGAAGTGATGGAAACGTGTTATGCACTACTGGTTTTGGTTCTACCAGAGGACGTCAACAGGGATTGGACTGATCATGAACTGGAGATTATTGAGGTAGTCGCTGATCAGGTAGCCGTTGCTCTCTCTCATGCTGCAGTGCTGGAGGAATCACAGATGATGAGGGATAAACTAGCAGTACAAAACCAAGATTTGCAACAGGCTAAAATGGATGCTATGATGGCAAGCAAGGCAAGGAACTCATTTCAAAATGTCATGAGCCACGGGATGAGAAGACCAGTCCACTCAATCTTGGGTTTGTTATCCATGATGCAACAAGAAACCTTGCTCCCTCAACAAAGGCTTATTGTTGATACAATGATGAAAACTAGTACTGTTCTTTCAGCATTGATCAATGACATAATGGAAAGCCCTGACAGTTGCAGCAAGAATTTAGCACTAGAAATGAAACCTTTTCGGTTGCATGCAATGATAAAGCAGGCTGCTAGCATTGCAAGATGTCTTTGTGACTGCAAGGGGTTTGGTTTTGGCATTCAGATTGAGAATGCAGTTCCCGACCTGGTGATTGGTGATGAAAAGCGTACTTTTCAGGTGATACTGCACATGGTGGGTAATCTCTTAAATGAATGGGATGAAGGATTTGTTACATTGCGTGTTTTTTGTGAGAGTATAATTGATGAGGAACAAGATCCAAGGCGGATTCCCTGGAAAGCAGCTGTTTCTGATGGCTATGCCAATGTAAAGTTTGAAATTGCAATTAAAGGAACTCAAAGTGATTGCCCAAGCTCATCTGGCCAGCTTCCTTGGAGACCCAGGAGTAGAAGCTTTGAAATGAGTCTGAGCTTCAGCATCTGCAAAAAACTTGCTCAGGTATGAAATACAATCTGTATTGTACATTATAGTTTACAGACTTGCACCGAGGAATGTGGATATGGTACATTGTCTTAGATTGTTGGGGTGCCTTTCTCAGAAGACTATCTTGAGCCTCCTGATAAATAAAATTGCTTTGAAGCCACAGATCCCCCCTTCTTTGTGAATGCTTCCAGTTTCCTTTTTTAAAAGCTACAACCAGCTTTTGTTTGATTTCAATAGGAAAAAACCTATTATGATCAATAGAATGCAAATTATGATCTCATCTTGCCTAACAAGCTAAGCTTAAATTTCATTCACCTGCTTTTTTGAAAAGTGGATAGTACCACTATTGTATTAAATGAAAAGAAAGAGAGATTTACAATTGTAAACAGTCAACTCCTAAAAGAATCCCTGTACAAAAGACCCTGCCCAGATGGATTTGCCTTTTAAGAACTGTAACATCACATCTCATTCCAATGTCCACTGGAGCCACCGCCTCAATGAAAGCATTAAAGTCCTCCATATCCCTTGTAAAAACATTATCCCCCGATCTCTCCCATAGGGCCGCCACAACATTGAAATCCTCTCCAACACACCACAACCTACCCGAAGAAAGATGTAGAGTAATCAACTCCTTTCATAAAAGTCGCTTCTCCTCTCTCCCCTGTGACTCATACACCCCCGTGAAGTCCCATGAGAAGTCATCTTTCACTGAAGTGAAATGGAGGGAGATAAACCATAGTCGTTTTACCTAGTCCAACATGTGAGCTGATGCTTCTTGATCAAGGCTGGACAGATTCTTGATCTCTATTGATTAGGAGGATCATTATCCTCATGTTCTGGTGTTTTCATTGGCCAGGTCTGTGTCGGATCACAAGTCAATCCTTTTGAAGACCAGTCGTGTGCAGGACAGAAGGCTTACATTCCGGTTGGAGAAGTTTTGGTTCAGAGAGACTTACTTTATGGATACTATTAGGGGTGCTTAGACTTAGAGGTCACAAGGTATTGGCAGCTCTACGATGGCTTCTCTTGTTTCCAAATTGAGGCATACAACGCATGTTCTCAAGACCTAGGGGGTAGACAAAACCCTCTCGATGAGGGTATCTAAGAATAGAATTCTTCAGCAGATTGAGGAGTTTGATAGCTTGGAGGAGGTAGGGCTGATGAATGCAAAGGACAGGAGGCTGAGAGGCACCTTGAGATGCCAGTTCGGTGAGATACTCGCCAGGGAGGAGATCTATTGGAGACAGAGATCAAGGGATAGATGGATCAAAGAGAGGGACAAGAATACTGCTTACTTTCACCGCATAGCATTTGGGAGAAGGAGAGTGAATACCGTTGCTCCATCAAGGTGGGTGAACTCTCCATCTCTTCGGATGAGCACATCAGGGGTCTAGCGAGGGATTACTACTTAAGGTTGTTTTCAGAGGAGGACCATTACAGACCGAGGATTGCTGATGAACTTCTTCCTAGGTTTTCCCAAGTTGAGAGGGAGGAGATCTTGTATAGTTTCACTGAAGACGAGGTCCGACCAACAGTTTTCTCTCTTGCAGGGGATAGAGTTCTAGGTTTGGAAGGTTTCCCTTTGGCCTTCTTCCAGCAGTGTTGGGATGTTGTCAAATCTGATCTTCTAGCAACAGTTAAGGAATTTCATGAAGGGAGAGCACATTTGAGGGGAATCAATAAAATCTTCATTGTTCTCATCCCCAAGATATAAGGGGCCCAAGACTCTGTGACTTTAGGTTGATCAGCTTGTTGAATGGGATTTATAAGATTATCACCAAATTACTGGCAGGTAGATTGGAGAGAGTTATGGACAGGGTGGTCAATTGCTTCTAGAGAGTCTTTATCAGAGGTCGTCATTTACAAGACAATTTTTTGGTGGCTCATGAGTGCTTGTATGTCATGAAGACTCAAAGAAAGAGAGGGGTGGTTTTAAAGATAGATTTTGAAAAGGCCTATGATAGGGTAACTGGTCTTGCCTGTTTGATGTATTAGAGAAGATGGGTTTTGGGATTAGATGGATCGACTGGATTAGGTCTTGCATCTCTTCTGTTTCATTTGCAGTTCTTGTAACAGGAAGTCGACTTCCTTCTTTCACAGTGGCAGGGGTGTCAGGTAGGGAGATCTCACGTCTCCTCTCATTTTCGTGCTGGAGGCTAATGTCCTTAGTAGGGTATGGTAGAGAACAAAGTTCGCAGGTTTGAGCAGGGGCTTTCATCTAGAGAGAGGCGGTTTCTCAGTCACCCACTTGCAGTATGTTGATGATACCATCCTATTTCTCACAGAGGATGAGAGGTAGATGTATGTGACGAGACTTTTGCCGGAGCTACTGGAGGAGACTACTGTCTTGAAGGTTAACTTCAATAAGAGTTTGGTTGTTGGAGTTAACTCGGAGGCCAGACCTATTCACAGGATTGCTTGCATTTTGGGGTGTCAGATATGGACTTTCCCTATCTCTTACTTTGGTCTCTCTCTCACTCCAGGGGCTCTCCTGTGTGCTGATTGACTTCGTATTATTCAGCAGTATGAGGCTAGATTGAGTGGTTGGAAGACGAGGTTGTTATCTTATGGGGACATATTAATCCTTTGCAAATCGGTTTTGGACAGTTTACCTATTTACTATCTCTCTATGTTCTGCATCGCCAAGATTGTGTTGAGGAAGATTGAATCTTTTGACATGGGAGTGGGGGGGAAGTATAGGGGATGGCACGACATCAGATGGGGGAGGTGGTTGCTACCAAGGAACAAGGGTGAGTCGGGATCAAGAAGGTGGGAGACTTCAATTTAGCCTTCTTGAGTAAGTGGCTTTGGAGGTTAGGAGCATGGGAGGATGGTCTTTGGGCACAACTCATCAGGCAGAAGTAATTCGGCAGGAGGAGAGTGTGGGACTTGGACTTTCCGGCTGCATCCCACACGTCTCATATTTGGCGCTGCATGTTCTCTTGCAAGGACTTCATTACCTCCGGTGTTCGGGTCTATATAGGGAAAGACAACCGTTGCCTTTTTTAGAAGGACAAATGGTGCGGCAACTTCATTTTGGAGGATTCCTTTCCTGTTCTGTTCGCGATCTCGGCTGACCCTTGGGGGCCAGTGGACTGGGCTTTTGATTCCTATCTTTATGGGGACACCTGGGCACCGACCTTCAGGTGGGACCTCAGGTGTGCGGAGATGGATCAACTCTAGGACCTCCTCCTTACCCTCCTTGACTTTGCCCCGCACCCCATCAGGGAGGATGCATGGGTCTAGAGGTGGGATATGGAGGGGACCTTTTCACTTATGTCTGTTTACTCCATCATCTCTGACGGTGGGGTGCGGCACAGCCTTGCTCTCTACATCTGGAGACCGAGGAGTTCATTGAAGGTGAAACTGCTAATCTAGAGAATTTCCCACGGGAGACTTCCCACCCAAGACATGCTCCTCTCCTTCCTACCAGGTATCCAGCCTACTTACTATTTGTGTGGCCACAAGGATGAGTCTATGGACTACCTGTTTGTTGGTTGCCTCTACTCGCAGGCTGTGTGGGGGGTGGGGTTGACTACGAGAACCCGGTGTGTTCTCGGCCGGCATACTGAGGTGCTGCCCTTTATCAGTTCTTGGGGTAAGAGTTGGCCCTGCAGAGGGGATCGTGTGCTT
Organism: Amorphophallus konjac; assembly: GCA_022559845.1. NCBI lineage: Eukaryota > Viridiplantae > Streptophyta > Magnoliopsida > Alismatales > Araceae > Amorphophallus > Amorphophallus konjac. The sequence goes on along the minus strand of CM040123.1, from coordinate 29,144,466 downwards.
TGGTGACTTATTCTGCATGCCACTCTTTGGTCTCTTTGGTGTGAAAGGAACAATAAGATCTTTAGGATGGAGTCTAAAGTGTAGGACTCTCTTATTTCTTTCATCTGTATTAGAGTGAGGGAATGGGCGGAGTTGATTGGTAATGTGAATGCCCTCGGCTCACCTCTTTTGTTTTTGTTGGGGGGAGGGGGGGTAAACCGCCCCCTCACTGTCTTGTGTTTTTTTGTAGAGGGCCTCTTTTTGGGAGCTCTTTGTCTACACTTGTACATCTTCCTTTGCATTTAATACATACAATAGTACTACTCACTTTCAAAAAAAAAAACACATCTCGTTTATGGTACCTGCTTGCAATTCTTTTGTGGGAGCATGCAAGACTTCAGATGCATTATTTTGGACATTAATCAGCTTCTGACATTATTGCCCATGCTAGTCATGGTATTGTATTTAGGTTAGACATTCACCTACTCTGTAGTTGAAGGTGAGAGGTGAGTGAGGCAACCAGGAGCTCATCTAAGCCTAAAATGCCTAGGCGAGAGCCTAGGTGTTTTGTTCCATAAATTATGATTAAGGAAAATTGTTGCAGGAGGAAAATAAAGAAAACATCTAAGATAATGATTTGTGAGGCTTTGGGAAACAGTGATCATGTCTAATATAGAAAGAGCTTCTGTGAAGCACACATAAGTGGTAGATGGTCCTAGGAATCACCAATAATAAGAAAAATGTGGTAGTATGTAAGAGAAAAAGAAAAAGGGCACTAGCCATTATTGAAAGAAGCATTAGCCATTTTAGAATAATCAAAAATAAGAAAAAAAAATATGATAAAATAAAAAAATGTGTTTGACATAGGTATATTGGCTGGGCGAGTGAGGTGAACATGAGGTGAGGCAAGGCATTTTTGGCTTGCCTCCTTTGCCTCGTTTTCTAAGCCAGCGAGGTAATCACCTCTGATAACATAGCACTTTGTTAAATCAGTTATTGGAACTAGAATTTTTAAAGGAAACAAGATGGAGATGCTGCTTCATTTTCTATATAGAAAAAGAGTTGTTTTGAAATGAATCATCACCAATGTGGACACAATGTTCCTATCTAAAATCTTTGTAAAAATTGCGGCACATTTAACTATGCACACGTCATATATTTCCTATTCCTACATGAGATTGACTTTTGTCAATGGATTTGCATATCTCACAACAAAACAATTTTGTGTCTTCAAATCTGGTGGCAATGGTCTCACCACTTTCCATCTAGCCCATTTTCTAGCTTCCAGTATCAACAAATTATTTTTTCTAGACATTTCTATGCATGTCATAGGGACTGTTTCACTCATTATATGTTCAAGCGTCACAAAACACTCTGCTTATTCCATCATGGTTAGATAATTCTGGTAGTTTATTGTTAGTTTCCCAATTCATCTCACAATCAAAACAGATTGAGAATTTGTATGCAAGAGGTTTTTTTTCAATGCATTGTTTCTGGATAGGTAACTATGATTGCCAATAAAGGTAACCACGATTTCATCCATTTTGGCTGGTAAAAAGAACAGAAGAGAAAACCACCTTGGCCGTGAGCTTAACTTCAGAAGAAACAGCTTGTGTTATGATCCTACAATCTGGTCTTCCGTGGAACATGGCAAAGCCTGGTGTTGTCAGAGTTCTGTGCCTATGACCTTTTGTGCCAGCAACAAAGGTCTTCCGTGGATCATGCTTTAATACATGCATATCAAACCTCAATGAACAGGATAATGATTACTGGTTATATTTTTAAAATAAAAGTTCAATTTGCCCCGACTATCTACATCTTTAACTTCAGACCCATGTGCTTTATCGTGCTGGCATTTTGTTTACTCACGTATTTCCATTCTAACAAATTCTACTTGCTAATCTTCAAAGTCATCGGTCTGAACATGTTTCGTTAAGGGAAACATAGTGCGTGTATGGAAGTTGAAAGATGTATTTTTCATCTTCTTCACACTTCTTCCTTCATTATACTGTTTATTTTGCCCTGTTGTTCTGCAGATGATGCAAGGGAACATTTGGGTTGTCCCAAATTCCCAGGGCCTTGCTGATAGCATGATTTTACTCCTGCATTTCCAACTCCAGGCAGCAGGCAGATTGTCTGAACCCGGCGGATCCTCAGAGCATAGGCATCCGCCCTCTAGTTCCCTCTTCAAAGGATTGAGGGTTCTGTTAGTTGAAGACGATAACATAAACAGGGCTGTGACTCAGAAGCTGCTAGAGAAACTGGGTTTCCATGTCTCTGCTGTTTCCTCTGGATTAGAGTGCCTTAGTTCCCTTGGCACATCTAACACTCCCTTTGATCTTGTTCTTTTGGACATCCACATGCACGATATGGATGGGTTTCAAGTGGCAATGGGAATACGTAAGTTCAGAAGTCGAAATTGGCCCTTGATTGTGGCTTTGACAGCCAGTGCACAAGAGAATGTATGGGAGAAGTGCTTGCAATCCGGAATGCATGGTTTGATCCAGAAGCCAGTTATGCTACAGGGAATGGCAGATGAACTTTGCAGAGTCCTTCATAACACATAGCATATGTTTTCTATCCGGAATGCGTGGTCTGAACCAGAAGCCAGGACGCTATATGTAAATGGCAGATGAACTTTGCAGAGTCCACATAAAACCTGGCAGACGTTTTCAATCTGGAATGCATGGTTTCACCCAAAAACCGGTTATGCCAGAGGGAATCACAGATGAACTTTGCATGGTCCGTGGCACCTAACAGATGTTTACCACTTTTAGACGTTTTCCAGCATGCTCAGCTTCATGGCGCTGTGCTGCTCGTGAGATCCATTCCTTGCATTTTGGATTCACCAGATTTTGGTATGTCAGTATTATATATAATTGTTTTGACACCTCCAAGTCTGTATACGAAGTCACATCAATTTTTGATTCAGATACATGTTGATATTACCAAATCTCAACATTGACTGCCTTTTACCCAGATTAATGCACTTATCCGATAGATTTCGCTCAGTTAGTTGCATTATGCCTTGGAGTTACAGATCGGTATATGTGGGGGCTCATCACTCTTCCAGCTGCTGACACCATTTCTGCTGAATTCTGAGCCGTCGGAGTTACTCTTATGAATGCTGTTTGGTTGTAAAACATGGGAAGGGGGCGATGGAAATCACACGACATTGGTTGTATCTGTGATTTCATTTAGGGATGATCCAATATATAATCATCCTCTTCTTAGTTGCTTGGACTTGGAATATACACATATGCTCATACATACATGCACAGGGTAAATTACCCTTATACCCTTAAAAATTTAAAATATTTTCTCTATATTTACACTTTATAGAATTTATCTTGCTACTTCTCAAATCTACTAATTAGAGTTGCTATAGCTTAGGTTGCATTATGTGAAAGACATCCCAATGGTGGTAATGGCACATGTGAGATGACTTTTTATCCTCTAAGGTTACATTATGTGAGAGCCCAAGGGATGCGGCGGTAATGGTGGTGGTACCGGTGGAGGTTGTGGAGAGGGAGGGAGAGAGGAGAGAGGAGAGAGAGAGTCTAGAGGATGCGATGAGGGCAATGATGGCGGTGGGAGTAGAGGGAGAGAGAAGATTCTTCTCTTTGGGTGCACATTCATAGTCAGAGAGGGAGAGACAAAGGGAGGCTGGGGAGAGGGAGAGAGTGAAGGAGAAGGGGAGATGGTGGACACTGGAGAGAGGAGGGGAGGTCGTCATCACATATGGAAAGGGGAGGTTGCCGCTAGAGGCCTTTGTTGTCGTTGAGGTGGATGTTGGGTTGCCGTCACTTGAGAGAGAGAGGGGAATAGAGGTGAGGGAGATGGAAGAGTTAGAGATAGAGAGGGGGCAGCCCTGGAGGGGATACTCCCCTTCACGCACGCATACACATAGGCAGCGAGAGAGAGACAAAAGAGGGTGGGGAGGGGGAAGGTGGAGATAGTGAGGAGGTGGTCACTAGAGAGAGGAGGGATAGTCTCTGCCACAAAGAGAAGGGAGAGGTTGTCGTCGCTGTCAAGGAGGTCGCCGTTGTCAAGGTGGAGGTTGGGTTGTCATTGCTAGAGAGAGAGAGAGAGAGAGAGAGAGAGAGAGAGAGAGAGGGGGGGATAGAAGATTATCGTTGTCGGGGAGAGGTTAGTTATTTGTCCTCTGTTGACCCACCTAGGGTAAATAATAGTGAGACACTATTGACTGTGGGCTTATGATATATTAAGCGTAAAGATTTGAGAGGCATTAGAGTATAGGGATAATGTTTAAAATTTTGAGGGGTCAGGGGTGATTTACTTTTCTATGCACGAGATTTTTCAAAAATTACTTTATAATTTGTATTGACCACCCACAATGGTTGTATTATATTTTTATCTCAAGTTTAAAAGGGGTCTCCTTAGCTAATGTTTGAGTGAGGATGATCAACCTTATTATTAATTCTCTTTGGCTACTCGCTCTAGGAAGGTTTATATATCACATGGTGTCAGCAGCACTAGTTGATGTCGATATGATCATTTCTCTTGGTTGTAATTATTTTTTATCTTTTTTAAGTGAGGGCCAAGATGTCCCACCTTAGAGTGGGGTCTAAACCTTCTGTTTTATTTGGGACTCTGTACAGTTAAAAAAAATTGAATAGTGATTTGAATCTCTAAGTCACTATTCACACCTCTTTTATCTTTTATTATCTTTTAAAATAAGTTTTTAGTGACGTAAGTCTCACTCTAAGATAAGATATCTTAAACCTCATCTTACAAATTTAAAAAAATAAAAAATTTAACTACAAATATAAAAAATGACCTCAGTTAATATGCCAGTCCCATCACACCTGGAGTCCAAGTTAAACCAACGTCTGATCTACGTCGATCAAACGGGCTGGTAGAATCCCCAAGGGGGCTCAGCTCATCCTTCAAGATAGCTGAAGGTGATCAGATGGGTTCTCGGGGCAAGGGACAGATCTTGGCATGTGTGGGGGCTCATAAAGCCAACGAGCCAAGGCAAGCCAAGCCAAAGATAGTGTGGTCTGACTGACCTCTCTCCCACAGTTTTCTTCTCCCCTCTGCCTTCCTTAAATTAAACACGTATGCCTTGGCAACATCGGCGGATGTGACTCGGTTCAACGTTTCTGGCATAAAAAGATGGCCACAGACGGCTCCGAGTGGAGCTGATTCGGTCGGCAACTTGGGCTCTCCGTACTATTTCCCGGATATAATAATTAACGTATAGATGCTTTGCTAAGATTATTCAGATGTGGTGGGGTGGATGCGTTGAACCGATGCTCGGGTTGACGTGTCATGTTCCCATCTCACGTTCTTTGCTTTGCTTGTCTCTGCTCTGCGCAATGGTTAACTCTGGGGTTGGCCTCCTTTCCTCCTCCTCCCCCCCCCCCCCCCCCCCCACCTCTTTTATAAAAAAAGAAAAAAATCAAGAACTTGCTTGGAAATGACGTTTCAACGAGAGATTTATGGTTTGGGATCTAGCGATTCGAGCTTATGCTGGTGGAGAGATTCCCGAAGGTGAAAGGAAACATTTGATTACACCCACTAATTACCAGAGGAGAGAGAGATTCAAGTCTACGTACGAGCATTGACATTGTTCGATGATTTTTTTCTTCTATTTTTTCTCTCCCTCTTTGATTCCTCGATCATATGTGCTACAAGGGTATCACCGTGATTTGTCGACTCGGACGTGTCGTATCGTATCTGAAAAAATTCGATTTATTACGGATCACCTTAAGATCGATTCAGTCGGGCCAAGTCACAGTGAGAGAGAGAGAGAGAGGAGGAGGAGAGAGAGAAAGCGAGAGAGAGAGGAAAGAGACGATATACGTCGAGTCGAGTCGAGTTAATTATGACTCGGACATATTGTACCGGATCAGAAAAAATTACGGATCACTGAGTCAGCAAACTTTAGATACCACACTCCTTGGCACTGCTTTTGTTCCCGTTCGATACTTTCGAATTTAGAAATATTGAATTTAGGTTTTTATCTTAATTCCATCTTAACCATCTGATTGATTGACCCAGAGTGATAAACAGGAATATCTTTGCCTAAAATAGTCGTGGACCAGTCAAATTAACCTGGTCGGACACAGTTATCTGATCACCCGTTCAAATCTAGCAATTCTCGGTACGAGAATCTCTCTTTACCAAGTAGTTTAACCCACGTTAAACAAAATTATGATCAGATGTTGGCGAGTCTGGGCCCTGCAATGAAGCTAATTTATCCATTATAATAGAATTTACGATAAGTAGGCATTTTGCTTAGACTCGTTTGAAGTATCGAACGAGGAAGAAATAAATTCTAAACTGAACCCATTTATCTATTTATCGAATAATCTTTATATTAGATCTTTTATACGGTTTAGGGATACCTATTTTGGATCTGGATCTATCTTAAACTCACGAGTTATGTTTAGCACACCCGGCTAATTATAATCCCAAGTTGTCCACCAAGCAGACTAAATTTTTTATAAAAAAATTTATGATGTGGGGCTCACGTCTTCCTAATTTACCGTACAAGACACACCTTCATCAGAGAGCTAAATCTATCTACGTAGGGAGGGGGTTAACCTTCCCCGTCGTTATCCAACGCTGATAGAGCTCTACATTGACCTTTCCTTGTAATTCTCTGTGGGATATGGGGTTGTTACTCTCTCTTTTGTATGGGTGGGACATGTGTCTTTCTTCTTGTATGTTTTTGGAAATGGGTTAATGAAATTTGCTATATGAGGAAGGGAAAATATGCCAGGCCCAATACGGCCCAGTAATGCCTAGCCTATTATGACCCGATGTCATCAGGTCTTTAGCGGCTATCGTCAATCGATTGATAATCCAAGAACGTGGCTCAATCGAGGCCCACTTAGAATTGGCCGGCTCACAGGCATGATCCTCGCACGCGAGCGTCCCGGACACCTTGAGACTCGCCAACAGACGAGCATTGAGGCCACGATCACGAGGCTTAACCCAACGAATGTCAGATCACGTCCACGCCACTGTGAAGCACACCACGATGACCTTTCTCATAGAATAGATGAGTGGGCAATAGACAATTCCTCCCCCGGATCAAATAGGGCATTACTCCACTAATCACGCCCTCACCAAACTAGGAAAGAGATGACACCATAGTGACCAGTATAAATAGATCCTCAACGAACCCAAGAGACAGACAAAGAGACACACAGAGGGGACACATAGAGAGGTACACAAGGACTGAGGGGCATACACAGAGCCAGAAAAGATATCCAGAGAGAGAGAGAGAGAGAGAGAGATCTACACACACGGTGGCGATAGAGCTTCAGATCACCCTAGTTTCCTTGTCTCAGAGGAAGATAGCGAGTTTCCCATGCATCGTTCTCCAAGCCCCGGCTATGCAGCCGAGCACTCGCCCCATATCCGAGCACTCATTTCTCCCTCAAGGTTTTCTCCTCCTTCTCTCTCTAATCTCCTCTTTGTTATCACGCTCGTCTCTGACTTAAGCATCAGAGGGTTGTCTCTTGCGGTCGCTCTCAGGGATCCTTCTGACATGTTGTTCAGTGACTGTAGATTTTCTCGAGATAGTCATACGCTCTTCCCCATCAAATAAATCGTAAATATGGAGTACGAGGTTAAGGTAACACTTTTTAGCCTCTACACTTTTTGGCACCGTTTGTGGGAAGAGGACGTAAAGTCATGCCATCATGTGGAAACTACCACAACACTAGCGATCGACAGGGGGCTCCATGCTACTGATGAGCCTCCCAAGAGGCCTCCTCCGAATCTTGTTCATCCCACGGCGTAACTCCATCAAACCTAGCCGCAGACAAGCTGGCAGAGATGCACCACCAAATCCAGATGTTGACAGAGGCATACCAAGGCCTCCTCAATCGCCAAGCAGAGCATGATCGTGCTCTGACCTCGCCCCCCCTCCCCCCCCCCCCAAAAAAAACAAAGGAGGTCCCACTGTGGTGGAGTTGTGCTGTGTGCACGAGCCTTCCCTGCTCTCCGCCACCCACACACCTCGCCCCCGTAGCCAACCATCATGGCACCCCGCCAGTCCGTTACACTCCAACCCCGAAATGGTGCAGCAGTTATGTGTTACAAAGAGGTGGGGCGCGAGCTCAAGGGTAAAGTTCGCTACCTGGATGACATCCTCCATACAGCGTGGACAAAGGGGCTCATCGATGACGATGTCGACTTCCATGCTCTCTTCTCCCATGAGATCATGGAGGCGTCAATCCCCCGAAGCTTTAGTTGCTGGCATTTACATCATACGACGGCACCACCGACCCCACCGACCATATGCACAGTTTTAAGTCCAACCTAGTCTTTCACTAGGCCTCGGACACTGTCAACTGTCTGGCATTCATCACCACGTTGTGAGAGAATGCTCAGACGTGTTTTGAATCGCTTCCTACTAGAACCACCACATCCTTCCAACAGTTGAAGAGGATGTTTAAGGAGAACTTCCTTAGTTGTAAAAAGGAGGTCCAGACTGCTGTGAGCCTCCTTGCCATCAAGCAGCTTGTGAGACTTCGTTGCCCGCTTCCGCAAGGATGCCCTCTGCATTCCACGCTTGGACGTCAACATCGCCACTACAGCCCTGACGCAAGGCACCCCGGACGTCATCCTCCGAAGGACTCTCAGAGTAGAGTCCCTATGGACGTTGATGGAGCTCCTCGCCCTGGCCTAGAAATACGCCAGCTGCAAGGAAAGTACTACACCGCTAGGCCAAGCATCAAGAGCCGATCACTCTGACTGAAAGCACATGGCCGAATTCCCTTGCCATGACATAAGCAAACTCGAGCGCCGTGATCGAGAGCGGTGTGATCGAGACAGGCTGAAGGAGAAAGCCCTCTTTAGGCACTACACGACCCTGACTGCCCCTTCCGAGTAGATCCTCGTGGAGATCCATGAGGATTCGTACCTCCGGTGGCCCAAGAAGATGAAGTCTGATCCTCAGACAAGAAATCAGAGAATGTACTACCGCTTTCACCCCGACCACGCCCACGACACCATGGACTACGTCCAACTCAAGGACGCCCTCAAGGACCTGGTCCGCTGAGGGCTCCTAGACAAGTTTATCACCAAGGCTGTCGAGTAAAAGCAACAGAGGGCTGGCACTCCACCCCCCATCGATAATCGACCCAATGGAGGGGAAATCATGATGATTTCTGAAGGGCCAGCATCGGGCGGGGATAGCTCCAGCAGGTGCCATGCGTATGCTCACTAAGTCAACTAGACCGAGCGCGACGACCCTGGCTGTCGTGACTCACTTGCCAGGGCTTTTGCACTGGACTACCTCAAAGAGCCCATTGTTTTTTCATACGAGGAGTTGGCAGGCGTGACCACTCTACACTCTGATGTTATAGTAGTTCCAACGAGTATAAACCAATGTACTATGCATTGAATTCTCATAGATAATGGAAGTTGTCCATACGTTATTTCATACAACTGTCTTGTTCTGGTGGGTGTAGATCTTTCTTGCATCACACCACTGCACACTACCTTATTCAATTTCTTTGGCTCTGCGATCTACCTTGAGGGGCGGATCTCCCTTTTGATCACTTTCGGAACCGCCTCCGAGGGACACAACCTTTGTGGCCGACTTCACGGTTGTGCGAGACATGACCGGCTACAATGCCATCATTAGCTGAGGAAGCCTAGGGGTCCTGAAAGGGGTTACCTCGTCGTACCGCCAGAAGTTAAAGTTTCCCACTCCTCATGGAGTAGGAGAAGTTTGAGGCGACCGGGGCTATTTGATCTCCACTAAGGAAAGGAATGCGGAAGAGGCCTTACCAGAGAAGAAGGCCAGGATGGACGGTCTCGGGCCTAGTAGATGCACGCCAGCGGAAGATCTCTTCCTCATCAGGTAGATGAGGACCCTCGCTGCTCCTTACAGATTGGCTCGTTGTTATCTGATGAGGAGAAGAAAGTCTACCAACGCTTCATGACGACGAACCAAGACGTGCTCGCTTGATCCAATGATGAGCTCCCCGGCATCCCTCCTTAGATGTTTACTCACCAAATGAAGTTGGATCCCAAATGCCACCCGGTTCAGCAACGCAAGCGACGCTACAACCCCAAGCGACAGGTGATCATCCGGGAGCAGGTGAGTGAGAAGCTATGCTCCAGACTACTCAGACCAACCCAATACCTAGACTGGGTCACCAATGTGGCCTTAGTTTCTAAAAACATCAGGAAGTGGCATATCTGTGTCGACTACACTGGCCTTAACAAAGTCACTCCCAAAGATAGCTTCCCAATGTTGCGGATCGACCAACTAGTCGATGCAATAATTGGGCACGAGATGCTGAGTTTCCTAGACACCGACTCTGGATATCACCAGATCAGTATGCACGGGCCTGACCAAGACAAGACTGCCTTCATCACCGACCACAGCTTGTACGGCTACACTAGGATGCCATTTGGGCTAAAAAACGTAGGAGCCACATACCAACGTCTCATCAGCCACATGTTTGATGCCCAGATCGACCGCAATATGGAGATATATATCGATGACATGTTTGTCAAAAGTCTGCATGTGACCAACCACCTGGAGGACTTGGAGAAGACGGTCGCCACCTTGCACCGATACAACATGGAACTCAATCCGAACAAGTGCGCGCTCGGAGTGAGGTTGGGAAAGTTCCTCAGGTTCGTGGTCACTCACCGAGGCATCAAAGCTAATTTGTAGTAGATCAAAGCCATGTTGGAGATTAAGCGGCCAGAATGCATGAGAGATATGCAGAGCCTCAACGGCCGCATCACTGCACTCAGCATATTCCTATCTAGAGCAGTCGAAAGGTGCCTCCCATTCTTCCGAGTAATCAAACAAGCCAAGAAGATGCCAGAGAAGAGAGGGCATGTCGACTGGGATAAAGAGTGTAAGCAGGCCTTTGAGGATCTGAAAAGGTATCTCTGGTCACCACCGATTCTCTCTAAACCCCTTCAGGGTGAGTAGCTATTCCTTTATTTATCTATGACGTGGAGCACACTCATCGTCGTGCTCACTCGAGAAGATGAGAGGGGTATGAAGCTAGTATATTACGTAAGTAGGGCCCTCCAGGGGGCAAAGTTTTGGTACTCTCGGATTGAGAAGTTTGTGTTGGCTCTGATTATGATCGTACGTAAGTTGTGACCTGTAATGCCCCGGGTTTTTTGGATTTGGATTCGTGGGTTTCAGATCGTCTTTCCGCATATTGCGGATTATGTCCGAGTGAGCTTCAGACTTTTATACCGGATTGTCGGACCCGTTGGTGGTGTGCCCATGAGTTTCCTTGGGTCCGTGGCGTTGTGAGGAGCACGCCGGTATTTTTTTGGAATTTTCAGAGCACCTTTGTGGGTCCCGGGTCGCGTTTTAGGTTTTACGCGTGTTTTCGTCTGTCGGACCTTCGGAATCCCGTGTAGGGTGAACGGTTACGTTCTCCGACACCGGGACGTTACCGTTGTGTTGTGCGTCTTCCGAGGATCGCGGGGACTATTTTTCCTATTTTTAGTATTTTTTGAAATTTCCATATTTCTATATTAACCTCATTTTCCTCTTTTTCACCCCATTCTCTCTTTCTTACTCTCTCTCATCTCTTTCTCTCCCCCTCTCCCCGGGCGGCCGACGGTGGTGGAGGAGGGCGAGGCGGCGATGGCGGGAGGCGAGGATCGAGGAACGGGTCGAGGATCGAGGGACGAGGGCTCGTGGAAGCTCGGTGGAGCGATCGCGAGCCGGCGAGGGTTCAAATGACGTTTCTTAGTGGATCGGCGTCCACGGCGCGCGAAATCTTCGGTGGAGTTAGGGAGATGGACCCTCAGCTCGTGTATATCATTTTCCGCGGATTTGGTAGCCTGTGGCGAGCCGAGTGGGGTTCTTTTCGCATTTTGGGATAAATACATATTTTTGGGGTGTGAGCTCGATCTAGCGTTTTAACGCGTTAATCAGTGGTTTGAGGGCATCTTTGAATGCCTAAGGGCTTAGGGAAGGGTTTCCCCTTTATTTCCCCATCACCCGGGGGTGATTGGGGCGTGGAATGGGTTTCTTCGTAGTTTTTGCCATTTTCGAGCGTGGACTGAGAACGCGCTCGCCTAGGTGGGCACGTTCTTGAAGGTAACGCCGCCCCGATAAAGTGCGTTCATCGGGGAAGATGAACATTAAGGCGGTTCTTATCGCGCTACAGCTGAGTGGCGCATTCCGTTCTTATCGTGCTATAGGAGCATAGCGCGTTCATTCCTGTCGCGCTACAGGTGGGTAGCGCGTTCTGTTTTGTCGCGCTATATAAGTATAGCGCGTTCTGTTTTGTCGCGCTATAGGAGTATAGCGTGTTCTGATCTGAACGCGCTATATGAGGGTAGCGCGTTCTTGAGGGCGACCAGTCGGGCAGCCCAGGGCGGGTAGTCTATGGCTGATCGTGCCTCCCTTGGCCGTGTGTGTCACGGACACCCCGTGGAGTTCTGTGACCGTGTCTTTGGGTGTCCGGAGATTTTGTTTACCTCGATTAATGTGCCCACAGGTGTGGTGGGTCCAGGTGACCTCATGTGTTCCGGGCTTTCGTGTTACGCTCGATCGAGTCACCCTGTATCGGTGTGAGTGCGGAGGGGTTCCCCGCATGTTGTATGTTTCTTCGGAAGATGGTTCCCGAGTGGGCCAAGTGTGTGGCCTCGGACTGCGAGTCCAGTCATTCAGCCTGGGGCTGGAGGTTTCCCGCTTTTCCCTGGGATGGAGAATCGACGTGGCGGCTTATGAGCTACCTTGGGAATCATGCTTCTGTGCTTTCCGCGTGGGCCATGTGTGTAGCCTTGGACTGTGAGTCCAGTCACCCAGCCTGGGGCTGGAGGTCCCTTGAGTTCCCTTTTCAAGAGGGATGGTCTCGGCGGCTCATGAGCTATCTCGGTATTCGTGCTACCGTGATTTTAGACCTAGGGATTAGACTAGATTGACGGCCTTATGCTATTGCGTACGACAGTCTTGACCCCGAGTCTTGTGACTCAAGGACCGTTGGATTTAGTGAGTCTAGAGGACTGTCCAGAGTCCAATGGCTCGATGTCACATGATTCTTCTCGACTTTCGCACATGGTGCGTTCGTGTTTCTTGGAGTTTCTCCTTGGAGAGTAGTCACACCAGTGACTCCCCACTAGTCGTAGCCTTCCGACACGCCAGTGGTCCCACCAAGGAGTGGTGGCGTGGCTATCCCGAGAGACAGTTTTTAGACTGATTTTCGTTGGGCCCCACGTCTACCAGTCAGAGTCCGGCTGAGGGGAAAAACGGTCAGAGGGCCAGACCAGGGATGCACGGTCTGTGTGTGCACACATGGTTGGGGGCGGTTGGACCCGCGCTGACGAGCGCAACCCCGGCTAGTCACTTGTTCTGTGGTTACTAGTACGGTGTCCCCGTTTCACCAGGGGTCGAGGGGGACACCTGAGGCGCGGTCTAAGACGTCAGTGGACACATCCGGCCTTGCTTCTGGTGGGCAGGTACTCCTGTCACGTGTGACGTGACTCTCATGTTTCCGGGTTCTGTTTTCCGTCTGCGAGACGTGGTTTTCTGGACCGTCCGGTGTTTCTGAGGTAGTGGCCAGGGTGCCAGTGGCTTCACCGAGGTTTCGTCGTGCCAGTGTGGGACTGTGCGGTCCCGATTGGTTGTGCAAATGTGGGCAGACTTCTACGGCAGGGTTGCCGTGAGGGTTTCCTCTGTAGACCTGGTGTTAGAGTGGTCCGGTTCCCGATTGTGAGATCGGGATTTCTCTTTCTGCTTGACTGGTACAGTAGGAGTAGTTGTAGTGTCGAGTTTTGACAGGCCACCGAGTTACTGTTCTTACTACTACTGTTATTCTTGTAGTTACTACTTTGCGTGCCGCCGTTGTTCTCAGTTGGGGTTCCGCGGGATCCCTACTGAGCCAGTGACAGGAGGCTCACCCCTGCGTTTCAGGTGCGGCGATTCTTCCTCGAGGTTCGAGGGTGCTATTCGGAGGTTCTTAGTTGCCAGCTCGCCGGGCCGAGTGTTCACTTGGCATGTGGTAAGTTTTACTACTTTAGACTGTACTTTCTGTTGGATTGGACTCTGTTGTAGTAGTTGTTTATTTATTTCTATTAATTGTTGAACTGTCCTGCCTTATTTCATATTTCTTTATACCTCTACACTCCTTTTAGCCCTTCTGAGCCCTCTCGGTTCATGGGCGGCGGGCCAGGATTCGAATGGTATCGAGTTCTTCCCGGTATCTGGATCTTGGGTCGTTACAGATGGTATCAGAGCGGTGGTTGTGGATGTACATAGAAAATTCAAAATATTGCAGTGATCAGAGTCCATAAGATCCAGTAGAGTCGGCAGCTGGCTTAGGGTTTTGTGTTTGTTTTCTGCCTTGTTTCTCGCTCGAGAGCTTGAGTGCGCCGCGCGGTGCTGTGAAGGTGGTTGATGTTCGCGGCTTTCGTGCCGGTGTGGGGACCAAGGGACGTGATAGAGACATTTCTTCCCGATGGGTTGTGGCCCCGGTTGTGCTGTGTTGGGCAGAGGTTGCCGGCAGGTGCATTGCTGCGGTGTTGCGTTCGAGGAATTTGCAGCGAGGTCAGGTGGCTGGCGAGGACTGTTTGTGGTTAAGTGGCCGTGAGCGTGCTCTGAGGGAGCTGTCGTTCAGTTTAGCCACTCCAGCTTGAGGTTTATCCAGCCCCTGATGTTTTAAGGTCATGGTTTAAGGTGGCAGAGCGGGTGTTCTAATCGAGAGGTGCACTCGGGTGAGCGGAGGATCTTCTCGGTGAGCTGATGTTTCGTCGAGTCTGATGTTCTTGTCATGCTCTGTGGCGTCAGGAATGACGTGTCGATCCCGGTTATTCTTGCGGATTTCGAGGCAGGATTGGGCTGTGGTGTCCCAGTGAGTTTTAAGTCATGTGCTTTTACGTGTGAATGGGTTGTGTTCACCCTGGATTTGGGTTGAGATATGAAGGTTCCGCGGTGGTTTCGGGGCTCGAGGATGTGCGTCGGCGGTTGCTGATCATGGCTCATGTGCGGCTCTTGGTGTGGCGTGTTGTAGTTCGAGGAATTGCAGTGGTGGTACGTCGAGAGATGCTGTGATCGTTGTCCGACATGACACTCGCCGAGTGTGTCGGAGGTGCTAACCTGACGTGGTAATGATTTTTCTCGGTGTTGGAAGGTGCTGTTCCCAGCATGCGCGAGGTTTGAGGTCAGGTCGAGCGTGGAAATTCTTCCCTTGGTCGGAGGTATGTTGGTTTCTCCTTTGGTTGGAGAGATTGTGTTCAACTAAGGTTCGTCATCTTGCATTGCGTGTTCGGATTGGTTGGCCTTCGTATGCCATAAAGTCCGTGCGAGACGTGATCCGTGCTTTGGCAAGGTGGTTGCTTGTGAGAGTCGTGCCCAATTCCCTTACTATGCGAGGGTACTGGCACTGTTCCAGAAGGATGAGTGTTGGTTGGATGGTGTTCGCATTCTTGGCTGGTGCCGGAACTTTTCGATGTGTGGCAGTTCGAAGTTTGCAGATTTACAGAGGATTGCCAGTTTTGGGAGTGATTCTGTGCTCGGGGTTCGAGGTAATGGAACTTTCCTCACCCTATTTTCTGAAGTTGGCCAGCCGAGTTGTGGATTGTCGGGATGGAGAGTCCAGAGTTGCTGTGTTGGCTGTGCGTGTGGATCAGAGTTCGCAGCGGAAGCCTAGTGGGCCCATAACCCACAGGTTCAGGATCGTAGCGTTGGGTGCTACGGGCGGATTCCTGAGGTTGCGTTGAGCATGGAAGGATTGGTTCCTTTGTGTGAGACGTGTTATTACTGTGCCGTTGCTCGAGGTATTATGGTTCTTGGCACTGGCAGGATGGAGTGTTGGGAAAAATATTGGCAAGTGTGCCGCATGAGTACCCTGTTCTTGCGATAGAAGTCGTGTCAGGCGTTGGTGTTAGGCCCGGATGGAGTTGTTGAGGATGTCGCCTGACGGAGGTCGAGGGCGTGATGGTCAGAGTCGGTGTGATGGGAATCGACGCCGAGCATGTATATTTTATTTTACATTTATGTCCTTTTAGTTTGTGTTTATATCCTTGGGAAAGTATGTACGTAAATGTAAGACTTTATAAGCCAAGGAGTCATTCCCATGGATTGTGTGGATTTTTATGCAATTATGTAGTAGGGCCAGCAAGGAGGCCCTCAGCCCTTTCCCATTGGTCCATGTCACCTTGTGGGCCTGGTCAACCTTCCTAGGTGGACATCTAGAAGGGTGGGCTGGTCATATGGACACATGGGGTTAAAGGGGTCAACATTCTAATAGGTTGGCCACCTACCCCATTCAACCTTACACATGGTCAATAGGCCGCCCCCTTCCCCTTGATTTTTTTATTAGTTTTTGTGTGTTATTCACACCTCATCCCAGCCCTTCAATCCCCACCCCTAGATCCAAGGGTTGAGGTTGGATTTGGTTGGAATCATATATAAGCTTGTATTTTCATGTGAAAATTAGTGAAAAATCAGAAATTTTGTTGAATGCCAAGAAGGCTCTTGCGCCCCAGCCCTCTCCCCCTGGTTTCCTCTCCTCAAACCTCCAGTTCTAGAGTGTATCAATCTTCTATCTCCCCCTCTCAACCTCTGATCTTCATCTGTGCCGCCGCCGCCGCCGTTCGTGCCGCCTTCGAGCCGCCGCGGAGCTATCTTCAAGTTTCTGTCCTGCTGGACAGAGGTGTAGTTCGTGAATTCTTGCTGCCAGGTACGAGCAAAGATGGATTTGAGATTTTGAGGGTGTGTTCTTGCCTTGAATCCCCACCTCCACCTAAATTTTTACGTCCAAACTCCTCCATTTAGTAATTTTCTATTTTCGTTCATTTTGCATTCCCAGATCTATTTTGTCTCTATCTATAGTGACAACCGCTCTGAGTTTCCCATCTCCGACCACCTTTTTGAATTTTTCAAACCCTACCGATTTTACTGAGAGTTCTGTCCATCATCCCCTACATCCACCATTTATCCTGATTTTTGATCTGCCCTCTATCTATTTTTCAAAATTCGTGTTCTATCTTTGCTACAATACCTTTAGTCAGATTCCAGATCCGACCCACTGTTAGTGAAAAAATCCTATCAATTCGTAGCCACATCCAAACTTGTCCAAACCAGTTTTTCCGTCTTCCTAGCTTAATTTCCTACACCTTTGATGAAGACCTCAAGAGCTGAATCGGACATCTATCCTGCGGTCAATGACAGTTCTCAGAGGATAGCCCTGCAGATTTGAGAGTTAAGCCACTGTACAATAGCAACCTTCAAATTTCGCCAATTGGAAGTACAGGCTTTGTTATTTTTCTGCAATCATAGAGAGTTGAAGCCCTTTGAAACAGCTTTCTAACGGCGCCAGTTTCGTCGCATTCCGACATCGGGGCTGATCGCAGCGTCCGTTCTCGCCGGAGCGCGCGCCAGAAAATAGAACCGGCAGATCCGTGGCCGGTCATTCCGACCGGTGCCGAACGGAGCCGCCTGGCCTCCGGCCGGCGAACCAGCGTGCCGCCAGCCCAGGGAACACTTCCACAAGTGTCCCCACCACAGTGGTGACACCGAGTCCCGCACGGTCCCTCCGGACAGCCCGTGGGCCCCACCGTCACGTGTTCGGGTGCTGCCGAATCAACGCGAGAAGCCGCCCGTCAACCCGAATTCGATCCTCCCGGACCCCATTGTGTACCCCTTTACCTCCCTGCGTGGAGTGGGCAGCGATTTGTATTGCTGTAATCTTGTGTATTATTGTTCCGGGAGTACGAGTTTCGGCCGGGTCCGTCGTCCCCACGCCGAGCGCGTGGAGGTATCGTCCTCGCTCCATACTTGGCATTTTGCTTAATTTCATATATGCTTATTTATGCCGCTGCTAGAGAGCATGATAGGGTAATTAGCTCGCTTTCTATTTATATCACCGTTGCTGCGAGAGAGAGCGTTACCGTCCCGTGACCCGATCCGGGCATGAACGAGAGAGCCGACCACCCTAGCTCACTGCTGGTTTCTCAACCACGCACGTCCGACGCTTCCCTCGTTAAGGGACAATCGCGAGCTTGTCGTGTCTGTGGTCCCGTCTCGCATCAATTTGGTATCAGAGCGAGTTGAGTCTAGGGTGTCAAAAAGGAAAAAAAGTGTCATTTACGTATAGTCATTAGTCATTGTCTAAGTCGTGTTTAGGGTCATCATTGTTAAAAAAAAAAAAGAGTGCCTTTTTGCATTGCATCCCAATAACCCGGTATATAAAAAGGTGTTGTCCGAACGTTAGGCTACGCCTATCGGGAAGGACGCACACTTGCGCGAGTGATCTTCGGATCGATTAACTCCGCCCCGTACCGAGTCATGGTGTCTTGTCCTTAGTGTGCATGCATCCCAACCTTGCATAGTCGGTCTAGTGTCTTGTCCGAATGGCCTTGCATATCCATTCCTAGGGATCCATTCCCATATTTTGGCAACTATGGCCAACCCATGTCGACCCGTCCAAGGCGATAGGTCCGTGTCCGAGTACATTCGGGCATATCATACGTATTGGTTGGAACATGGCTTGGGAGAGGAGAGCAACACGGCCGCATTTCAGTTCCGGAGAGGTTTACGCCTTCACTTTCAGTTGGAGTGTCTTATCCGCGATGCATTCTCTCTAGCGCAATCCTATACGGTCGCTCTATTGGTCGAACCATTTGAGTCTCACTTTTCTCGGTATGGTAGCTTTCGGCAAACATCTACCTCCCAGCCGCCTATACCATGGCCTTCGCCACTCGAGAGAGCTCCAATGTCATCCCCCTCTATTTCTGAATTTGATTAGGAATCCTCTCATTTGGAACCACCAAGGCCCGAGCCACCCGTGTTTATAACGGGTACGCTTTTCATAGCCGAGCCGCTTCTTAGTTGGCTCAAGGATGGCTTGGTCCCACCTCCCTTCCCATCCATGGACCCCATCCTACCTCTAGTGCCGCTCAACTCCTTCCATACCACATTTCGATCTAGTCACCATGTTGACACGTTTGACGATCTTGTTATGGGACTAGACACGCAATGGAAGTTGACACATATGTTGGCCGGAGGCTTTGACCAACCCACGAGTCGTAGCTTCACCCATCCGGCCTTCGGGTCCATTACCTCCGAGTGCACCGTGGGTTGTGTCACCACGGAGGTTCTTCTACTTCTCCCGCTACCGGACGAGCCCGACTTTGTTACTTTTTTTTCGAGGGAGGAAGCATATCTCCTATGCACGGTCCCATCGACCACGATGGATGGAGGTGATCATCACCTTCATGAATTTCACCCATTGGACTATGTAATGGAGAAATCCAAGGGTCACACATTCTTGGACCCATTCGACCCCTTCTCTAGTGGGCCTAGTGATCTACCACTTTCATTCTCCCTTGTCGGGGAAGTCCACTTTCATACCCCTTTCTTACGGGCCGGGTCCTCCATACCCACCAACCCCGTCCACGATACACCTACACCCGGCTCTTCCACACCCGACTTTCCTAGCCCTCTCAAGTCTCCCAAATCCAAAGGGCCGTCCATGCATGACTGGGTCATACTTAGACATTTAGGTGTACCCCATGCCACCCATCTCCGGTTACGTCAAATGCATGCATGGCACACATTCGGGTGTCCTGGTCCGTCGTCACCCATGTACAGGTCGGACTAACATTAGGTGTGTCTAGGGTCATAGATAAGTCAGTATTGTCTCTTCTTTGTGTGGTTTGTTTGCATAGTTTGTGTGTCGTTTGTTTGTCTGCATGTGTCTTGTGCAAGCTCGTCGATGTCAGTCCCTATGAGTGTGAAGCGAATGGACTCACTCGATGAGTATGGGATCGATTCTACCTCTATACCCGGATCAGTCACCTACAGGGACCCAGCGATGATTCCTAGTGAGTCTTCGAGCCGCTCCTCCCATTTTGAGAGTGCCCCACCCGGAGTGTCCCACCTTTAGCCCATAGCAGTTCGTGCATATCGAGTATATATGGAATGAGCAGGTGACGGTCACTTGGAGTGGAGCATACCCACGCTACTTGACACGGTGACGGTTCCGCCAGAGTACTCGAGCATCCATACCCCTACTCGACGGGGTTGAGTTCCTCCCACCCGGGGAGAGTTGATGGGAATCGACGCAGAGCATGTACATTTTATTTTGCATTTATGTCATTTAGTTTATGTTTATATCCTTGGGAAAGTATGTACGCAAATGTAAGGCTTTATAAGCAAAGGAGTCATTCCTATGGATTGTGTGGGTTTGTATGCAATTATGCAGTAGGACCAGCAAGGGGCCCTCAGCCTCTTTCCCATTGGTCCATGTCCACCTTGTGGGCCTGGTCAACCTTCCTAGGTGGACATCTAGAAGGGTGGGCTGGTCATATGGACACATGGGGTTAAAGGGGTCAACATTCTAATAGGTTGGCCACCTACCCCATTCAACCTTACACATGGTCAATAGGCCGCCCCCTTCCCCTTGATTTTTTTATTAGTTTTTGTGTGTTATTCACACCTCATCCCAGCCCTTCAATCCCCACCCCTAGATCCAAGGGTTGAGGTTGGATTTGGTTGGAATCATATATAAGCTTGTATTTTCATGTGAAAATTAGTGAAAAATCAGAATTTTGTTGAATGCCAAGAAGGCTCTTGCGCCCCAGCCCTCTCCCCCTGGTTTCCTCTCCTCAAACCTCCAGTTCTAGAGTGTATCAATCTTCTATCTCCCCCTCTCAACCTCTGATCTTCATCTGTGCTGCCGCTGCCGCCGTTCGTGCCGCCTTCGAGCCGCCGCGGAGCCGTCTTCAAGTTTATGTCCTGCTGGACAGAGGTGTAGTTCGTGAATTCTTGATGCCAGCCACGAGCTCAGATGGATTTGAAATTTTGAGGGTGTGTTCTTGCCTTGAATCCCCACTTCCACCTAAATTTTCACGTCCAAACTCCTCCATTTAGTAATTTTCCATTTTCGTTCATTTTGCATTCCTAGATCTGTTTTGTCTCTATCTACAGTGACAACAACTCTGAGTTTCTCATCTCCGACTACCTTTTTGAATTTTCCAAACCCTCCAAATTTTACTGGGAGTTCTTTCCATCATCCCCTAGATCCACCATTTTTCTGGATTTTTGATCTACCCTCTATCCATTTTTCAAAATTCATATTCTATCTCGGCTACAGTGCCTTTAGTCAGATTCCAGATCCGACCCACTATTAGTGAAAAATCATATCAATTCGTACCCACATCCAAACTTGTCCAAACCAATTTTTCCGTCTTCCTAGATCAATTTCCTACACCTTTGATGAAGACCTCAAGAGCTGAATCGGACATCTACCCTGGGGTCAATGACAGTTCTGAGAGTACGGCCCTGCAGATCTGAGAGTTAAGCCACTGTACAATAGCAACCTTCAAATTTCACCAATTGGAAGTTCAGGCTTTGTTATTTTTCTGTAATCATAGATAGTTGAAGCCCTTCGAAGCAGCTTTCCAAGGCGCCAGTTTCGTCGCATTCCGACGTCGGGGCTGATCGCAACGTCCGTTCTCGCTGGAGCGCGCGTCGGAAAACAGAACCGGCAGATCTGTGGCCGGTCATTCCGACCGGTGCCGAACGGAGCCGCCTGGCCTCCAGCCGACGAACCAGCGTGCCGCCAGCCCAGGGAACACTTCCACAAGTGTCCCCACCACAGTGGTGACACCGGGTCCCGCACGGTCCCTCCGGACAGCCCGTGGGCCCCACCGTCACGTGTTCGGGTGCTGCCGAATCAACGCAAGAAGCCGCCCGTCAACCCGAATTCGGTCCTCCCGAACCCCATTGTGTAGCCCTTTACCTCCCTGCGTGGAGTGGGCAGCGATTTGTATTGCTGTAATTTTGTGTATTATTGTTCCGGGAGTACGAGTTTCGGCCGGGTCTGTCGTCCCCACGTCGAGCGCGTGGAGGTATCGTCCTCGCTCCATACTTGGCATTTTGCTTAATTTCATATATGCTTGTTTATGCCGCTGCTAGAGAGCATGATAGGGTAATTAGCTCGCTTTCTATTTATATCACCGCTGCTACGAGAGAGAGCGTTACCGTCCCGTGACCCGATCCGGGCACGAAAGAGAGAGCCGACCACCCTAGCTCACTGCCGGTTTCTCAACCGTGCACGTCCGACGCTTCCCTCGTTAAGGGACGATCGCGAGCTTGCCGTGTCCGTGGTCTCATCCCGCATCACGGTGGTTTGGTGCCCGACTTGTATTGGAGGTTGTGTCCTCGGATGGGATCGTGTTTTGAAGAAGTGATCTCTGACATATTATGGGTCCCAGTTGACAACTGTGAATGGCTGGTGAGCCTAACCGCGTGATCGACCACAGCAGCGTCTGTTGGTTATATGATCGTGTCGGATTGTGACGGTGAGATATATAATCGACCGGGGACCTTGAGTGCATTGGTCGTGGTGTTGGTGACTAGGTTGCTGTAATATTGGATGGCACTTTCCTCCCCTAGAGACGTGTGCCATGAATTGTTCCGGTGGTGTCCCGTGGCTCTGTGGTAAGGGTGGAATCGGGATTGGCAGGTGTCCACTTGGATTAATTGAGACGAAGGATTTGATGAGACAAGATGGAAGAGTGACGCCTGTGGGCAGAGGCCTTTAAGTGAGATTGGCGTCGGAATGGTGGTCCTTGATGGGACGTTGGCGTTGGAGTGGTTATCCCTGGTCTGGTGACCAGCATGGGATGCTTTCCCTGTAAGTCTGAGTCGAGTGAGGTGATGACCGAAGACTCCTGAGTCTTGTCATTGGTTTCATCGTGCTCCCCTGCAAGGGTTGAGTTGGCGCGATGATCGAAATCGGATGCAGTGTCCGAGAGGAGGGCAGCTCGAGGTGTGGTAATTGTCTATGTGAGTCAGCGGATGGCCTGCTGTGAGTTGGATCATGACTGCATGAGTCGGTGGAGGCTCTGTATTGGTTGTTCCCTTGAGCAGGGCATGGACCTATCAACTGGCTG